>SJYT01013649.1:557504-839689 GCA_006410635.1 Cephalophus harveyi | reverse complement strand
AAATAAAAGACCCTAAAGGCTGCCCGAAAGAAAAAATAAGGTCAAATAAGACATCAGGAATCGGAATGGCATTGACTGCTCAACAGTAACCTGAGAAGCCAAGAACAATAATTTCCAGATTCTGAGGTGCAATGACTGCTGACTTAGAAATGGTCAAATACGGGGTGGACTGAGAGCATAGAAGGGGTCAGATGTTGACATCACTTTCAGCCCTTTCAACAAGCTCCTGGAAGACTTGCTCCACCAAATGAGAGAGTAAGCAAAGCACAATCAACTCCGAATAGAGCTCCAGATGGAGCAGATAGACAAACAGAGAAACAGCACTGACTGCTATACCAATGGGTTCCGTCACGACGCAGGGTGCTTTATGCTCTGTTAGAACATTTGGAGCAGAATAATGGGCAAATACATAGAAAAGTAAGTAAAGAAAAAACCTCCAAACAAGGAAAAATAATGAAAAAAGAAAATACAGTTATAGTACACAGTATGACACAGTTATGAACAATTTTCATTCAGTCATGATAGTGGAAGCACTGAACACTAGCAAAATCATAAACTAGAATGTAAACGTGGTGGCCGTGGAGTGGACCACTCAGACGTCCCTTCGAAAGACAGCTTGCTTTGGGGAATATTATCCCTCCCTGGGGACCCACTGTTGTCTCCAGGGGAGGCTTGATCCTGGGTTCCAGGCAGTGACTGAGCAGGAGGACCAGAGCTGGCCATGGCTGCACACTGCAAGACTTCTACACTGAGCAGTCTTTATTCTGGGTCTCAGCATCATCCTGACCTTGAATGTCTTAGAAAAACCCTGCAGTTTAAGGCTCTTCTTTCCCAGCCTTCCTCCCTTGCCCCTCTTCTTCGTGGTGTCAGATTGGCCCTGGAACCACCACCTTTATCTTGTTCATTTCATTTTTTTTAAATTTAATTTTGTGTATTTATTCATTTGCTTATTTTTTGGCCGTGCTGAATCTTGATTGCTGTGAGCAGGCCTTCTCCAGTTGCGGTGAGTTGGGGCCACTCTTTAATCGCAGAGCCCAGGCTTCTCACGGCAGTGGCTTCTCTTCCTGTGGTGCATGGGCTTAGCTGCCCTGTGGTACGTGGAATCTTTCCAGACCAGGCGTTGAACCCATGTCCCTTGCACTGGCAGGTGGGTTCTTAACCACTGAACCACCATGGAAGTCCGATCTTGCTCATTTTTAGTGCTTCCTTGTTTTCTGCTTCTCAGAGAACCCGAGCTAACACAGTCATTACATTAGGAGGGTTTTTAAAAAGGGAAAATGAGGGGGGTAAGGGAAGGAGGCAGATTGGAATGTTAAATCATCATCCTTCATATTAAGAAATTAGTAGATAATATCTGTATGTCTGTAGTGGGGGGAAAACCTAAGAAATAGCAGGATAAGCACATAACTTAGGAACGATGACAACAATGCCAGAAACAAGTAAATAAAATAACTAAAAGAGCTAACAGTGGTTATGTTAGGGAAGGAGGGGTGAAGAAGGGAAATGTATTTTTGGGGGGGAAGAGGAGTAAGGCCTTGACTTGATAAGTTTTGCTTGTTAATCTCTGCCTAATATTATGAAATTAGAAATCATGTACCTGTATGAAAGAAAAGTGAAAGTGAAGTTGCTCAGTTGTGTCCAACTCTTTGCGACCCCCTGGACTGTAGCCTGCCAGGCTCCTCCGTCCATGGGATTTTCCAGGCAAGAATACTGGAGTTGGTTGCCATTTCCTTCTCCAGGAGATCTTCCCAACCCAGGGACTGAACCCAGGTCTCCAGCACTGTAGGCAGACACTTTACCGTCTGAGCCACCAGGGAAGTCCTATATACATATATGTCAAGCACAGATACATGAATACATCAAACATCTTTAAATATACTTTAAAATATATAAATATATATCAAACTATATATAGTTTAAATATATGTAAATCTGTATTTTAAGTATATAAATACGCTTTGAGTTGGCCAAAATGTTCGTTCGGGTACTTTTGCAATGTCGTCAAAAACCCGAATGAACTTTTTGGCCAATCAGCGTACATATTTTAACATTTGATCAAGATTGTGGTGAGGAGACGCGGGGCCTTTTGTTTGATTGCCCTCTCCTGAATCTATGGCAAGCCTAGACCTCCCCTCAGCTGCAGCCTCTGCTTCTAAGCGTAGCTCATTTCTCTGAGTACACACCGAGAGGTATACCCAGTGTTAGGTAGTTAGAATAGGAAAAAGGCCACCAGCATTCTGGACTCATTTTTCCTATTCTAACTAACTAACATCCAGGAAGCAAGGAAAGACGCTCACGGATCCCAAGAAGGAAAGCTGAAGAGATCCAAACCAATGCTCCCCAGCTCTCTCTGGGGACCCCACTCCACAAGGCTTCTCCTGTGCTTGCAGCCCAGCCCAGGGTGACTTCTTCCTTACTCTGAGCTGTCAGCAGCTAGCTAAATTGGCCAAACCCTTTCCTCCCCGGCTGACTGACGGGGCTGGAGAAGGAGGAGGGGGCATGAAGAAGAAAGGAGGGCAGAGCAGCTCCCCCCAACCCTCCCCGACGACACACACAGCTGCGCGTCCTGCCTTGCGGCCACCTGGGCCCTGAGACAGCTGCCCCAGAGGCCCCTGGCCGGCGGCCACATACCTTCCTCCCATGGCGCTCAGGCCGGGTGGAATGTGGGCAGCGACACTGTGGGGAGGCAAGTGTGTGAGTGAGTGTGTGTGCGTGTGTGTATGTGTGTGCACACACCAGAGAAACCTCACACCATCACCCCACGTGACCACAATTCTTCTCTACATTGGTGTGTACCCTGGGTCTCCAACTGGGCTTCCCTCATCTCCATCTAGTCTTGGAGTAGGTGACACAAACCAGGAGACACCTAATTGTTTGGGGACCAGGAGCTCCAGAATGCCCTCCCATACCCCCGTGACTTGCTTCTTCTCTACATTGGTGTGTACCCTGGGTCTCCAACTGGGCTTCCCTCATCTCCATCTAGTCTTGGAGTAGGTGACACAAACCAGGAGACACCTAATTGTTTGGGGACCAGGAGCTCCAGAATGCCCTCCCATACCCCCGTGACTTGCCTTGGCAGCAGCAGCACATTATTTAGGCCAGGAGACAAAAGTCATCCCAATTGCCAATATAGGAACCTACCAGAAGACTTTTCTTAAAGCTCTTTATTCTGTACTGGGTATAGCTGATTGACTGGAGAAGGAAATGGCAACCCACTCCAATATTCTTGCCTGGGAAATCCCATGAACAGAGGAGCCTGGCGGGTCGCAAAGAGTTGGACACAACTGAGGTGACCAAGCATAGCTGATTAACAATGTTGTGATAGTTTCAGATGAATAGCAAAGGAACTCAGCCATACACATACATGTAGAAGATTTTTGGTGACAAGAACCTAAAAAACAGACAGTGAAAGTGTTAATCACTCAGTTGTGTCCGACTCTTTGCAACCCCACAGACTATAGCCTGCCAGGCTCCTCTGTCCGTAGAATTCTCCAGGCAAGAATACTGGAGTGGATAGCCATTCACTTCTCCAGGGGATCTTCCCAACCCAGGGATCGAATCTACAGGAAGACAACTTTTTCTCCATTTTATAAAAGTAACACATATTGGGAGTTCTTTGGTGGCCTAGTGGTTGGAATCCCAACCTTTCACTGCTGTTGCCTGGATTCAATCCCTGTCAGAGAATGGAGATCCCAGAAGATCCATGGTGTGACCCCCACCCAAAAGTGATACATACTCAGTTGTTTAAAGTTAGAACTTAGAACAAGTCCAAAGGGCCACAGTTGCACAACCCGAGGCAAAGGTGCCCACTATTTGCCTTGTTCTTTCAGTCTTTTGTTTCTCAGCCTCTTCCAAAACTTGGAAATATTATTTCATGCATAATTTCATTTTCTGTTTTTCCACTTAAAATTTCATCAAATGCATTTCCTTATACCCTTAAAAACACTTCGTAAGCATTTTTTTAGAAGTATTGTAATATCCCAGCTCACAAATGCAGCATAATTTGCCCAATCATTCTTCTTTGTTAGACTTTTTAAATTATTTCAAGATTTTTAAATTAGAAACAACGTTGTGATGAACCCTTGGCATATAAATCTTTGTCCTCATTTTAGATTATTTCCTCAGAATAGATTCCCAGAAATGGAGCTGCTCAGTCAAGTGGTATGCACATTTTTAAGGCCAAGTAAATCTTTTTTTAGTCAGACTGTGAAAAAGTTTGTTTAATATTTAATAATATTCATATTTTTCAGCTGGAAATGTATAAGCCATTAAGTGCATACTGATGGTCTGGCTTAACAAGGCGTTTTATTTATACGTCTAAATTCACTGTGTACCTCTCACCTACCATGTCCCTTGCCAAGTAAATCTTTTTTTAGTCAGACTGTGAAAAAGTTTGTTTAATATTTAATAATATTCATATTTTTCAGCTGGAAATGTATAAGCCATTAAGTGCATACTGATGGTCTGGCTTAACAAGGCATTTTATTTATACGATTTATTTATAAATCCACTATGTACCTCTCACCTACCATGTCCCTTCTCTCACCTCCAAAGATAATTATTATTCTGAATGTGTATTCTCACAGATTTTTAATATTTATTTTTATTTAGTTATTTAACTGTGCCAGATCTTAGTAGTGACTTGTGGAATCTTTGGTTGCATATATGGCATATGGGATCTAGTTCCCTGACCAGGTATCAAACTTGGGGTCCCCTGCATTGGGAACTCAGAGTCATTGCCACTGGGTCACCAGGGAATTCTCTCTCAGATTTGTTAAGAATCAGAACTTCAATAATGTAGGATGTTGGACTTCCCTGGAGGCACAGTAGATAGGAGTCCACCTGCCAAGGCAAGGGACACAGGTTTGATCCCCGGTCCAGGAAGATTCCCCATTCCACAGAGCAGCTAAGCCCGTGCACCACAACTGCTGAGCCTGTGCACTAGAGCCCGGGAGCTGCAACTGCTGAGTCCACATCCCACAGCTACCGAAGTCCATGTGCCTAGAGCCCATGCTTCACAACAAGAGAAGCCACCACAATGCGAAGCCTGTGCGCCACAGCGAAGCGTCGCCGCGACTCGCCGCAACAAGAGAAAGCTCGCACACAGCATAAAATAAACGATGCTGTTGCTGCTAAGTCGCTTCAGTCGTGTCCGACTCTGTGCGACCCCATAGACGGCAGCCCACCAGGCTCCCCCGTCCCTGGGATTCTCCAGGCAAGAACACTGGAGTGGGTTGCCATTTCCTTCTCCAATGCAGGAAAGTGAAAAATGAAAGGGAAGTTGCTCAGTCGTGTCCGACTCTTCGCCATCGCCTTCTCCGAAAATAAATGATAGATACTTTAAAAAAAAAAAAAAGGTATTTTGGTTAAAGAATAAGAGCGGACACGAGAGAAGGGTAGGGACGAGGAGAGAGAGGGAGCGGGAGATTGAGAGACAGAACTGAAGAGAGAGACTGATTTGTTTGGCCTTGGACCGTATTATGCTGGAGTAATTATAAATCCAAGCAGCTTTGTACCCAATCCCCCTTGGACTTATGGAATGCCCATGGGAGGAGGACATACACGCACACTGAGCGTACGTGGCACCACCTCCTTCTCTCCCGATCCAGCCCTCCTCACCTCTCCCCCAACCCCTTCATGGGAACCAGACTCACTTGTTAAACCAGTAGGTAAGGTCTAAAATGGGGCTGCTGCACTTGAATCCAACCTCCAATAGTCCAATCTGTAGCCTTAGAAAAGTTGCCCCACATTTCCAGAATTCCCTCTTTTTTTTACCTGGAAACGAGGATGAAGCTAATACACTATCCCCTTGCCACAGCTGTGACATGGGTTCAACAGGATAAGTGCCCAGCACCTGCTGTGTATGTGTGACTTTACGTTGTGGTCTCTGGGTGTTGGGGGACCTAAGAAAAGCCATTTCCCAGGATGCTAGTCAGAGGACCCTTTACAAGGTTTAGCTGAGGGCATGGTATTGACATTATCCTTGTTTTTCAGAAAGCCATGAGAGGCAACACACTTCTCTCTTTTCTAGTATTTTCCTTGAATCCCAAGATGTCTGAGTACAATTTTATATGGTAATTCTGGTCGAAGGTTTTCCCTCTTTCTTTAGTTTTCAAGCGAAGGAATGGTCTAAGCATTAGTCCACACCTGCAACCCTGAACGTATCCCTTTTTTCACCAGGTGAGGTGAGGTGAAGTCGCTCAGTCGTGTCCGACTCTTTGCGATCCATCCATGGGATTCTCCAGGCAAGAATACTGGAGTGGATTGCCATTTCCTTCTCCAGGGGATCTTCCCGACCCAGGGATCGAACCCGGGTCTCCCGCATTGGAGGCAGATGCTTTAACCTCTGAGCCACCAGGGAAGCCCTTATTAGGCCAAAAAATTCCAATGATTTTCAGTCCATATACACCTAATCAAGGAGGTTAGATGTCTGGATTTTAGGTTTGAGGATCTATGATAATCAGGTGCCTCAGATTCTTCATCACCTGCAAGTCTGATTGTTTATATGGATCAGAGATGGAAGAGACTATATGGGATAAGGATTGATGTTTAGTTCTAGCTAAATTTAACAATAATCTAGTGATAGTCAATGGTTGTTAACTTTCTTACATTAGGAACATCTTTTAAAACATGATTATTTTGTTGTTGTTGCACTGCGTGGCTTGTGGGATCTTAGTTCCCCAACTAGGGATCGAACCCACACCCTTGAAAATAAAATCATGACGTCTTAAGCACTGGACTAAATCCAAGCAGCTTTGTACCCAATCCCCCTTGGACTTATGGAATGCCCATGGGAGGAGGACATACACGCACACTGAGCATACGTGGCACCACCTCCTTCTCTCCCGATCCAGCCCTCCTCACCTCTCCCCCAACCCCTTCATGGGAACCAGATTCCCAGACTCACTTGTTAAACCAGTAGGTAAGGTCTAAAATGGGGCTGCCTGCACTTGAATCCAACCTCCAACAGTTGCCAATCTGTAGCCTTAGAGAAGTTGCCCCACATTTCCAGAATTCCCTCTTTTTTTTACCTGGAAACGAGGATGAAGCTAATACACTATCCCCTTGCCACAGCTGTGACATGGGTTCAGCAGGATAAGCGCCCAGCACCTGCTGTGTATGTGTGACTTTACGTTGTGGTCCCTGGGTGTTGGGGGACCTAAGAAAAGCCATTTCCCAGGATGCTAGTCAGAGGACCCTTTACAAGGTTTAGCTGAGGGCATGGTATTGACATTACCTTTTTTTTCAGAAAGCCATGGGAGGCAACACATTTCTCTCTTTTCCAGTATTTTCCTTGAATCCCAAGATGTCTGAGTACAATTTTATATGGTAACTCTGGTCGAAGGTTTTCCCTCTTTCTTTACTTTTCAAGCGAAGGAATGGTCTAAGCATCAGTCCACACCTGCAACCCTGAACATATCCCTTTTTTCACCAGTTAGGCCAAAAAATTCCAATGATTTTCAGTCCATATACACCTAATCAAGGAGGTCGGATGTCTGGATTTTAGGTTTGAGGATCTATGATAATCAGGTGCCTCAGATTTTTCATCACCTGAAAGTCTGGTTGTTTATATGGATCAGAGATGGAAGAGACTGTATGAGATAGGGATTGATGTTTAGTTCTAGCTAAATTTAACAATAATCTAGTGATAGTCAATGGCTGTTAACTTTCTTACATCAGGAACATCTTTAAAAATATGATTATTTTGTTGTTGTTGCACTGCGTGACTTGTGGGATCTTAGTTCCCCAACTAGGGATCGAACCCACACCCTTGAAAATAAAATCATGACGTCTTAAGCACTGGACCTCTGGGAAATTCTCTAAAATATGATGCTTTCCTAAAGAGTATGTTCTTTCTCTAAAAAATGCACATTCACATTAAAGGTTTACAAACAAGAAGGGAGTTGAGAATTCCCTGAAGCTAATTCACAGATTCTCCAGTAAGAAATTCTGATCTTGTTAGGAAACTGAGACCCAGAGCGAGAGATCCAAGGACTTGCCCCCAATCACACAAACATATCTCAGCAGAGGCAGCACTGCTGCCCAGGGGTGTGTTGCCCCAGGAGCCAGCAGCAGGGGGCCCACAGGGTCAGATTTCAGGGGTGGGACAGGAGTGGAGGTGCTATTTTGCTCGCAGTCTCTGATGCTACCCAGGTAGGGCTGAAGACCCAGAATGCAGTTTTTCCCCAAAATGCCTGTGCAACTCCCCAAACAATACTGTAAGAAGTCTGTTCCTAAGGGCTTCTTAAGCCTCCATGGGGTGATGAGAGGGAGGGCAGCCAGTGTGATCCAGTGTGGTCCTTCCTTTACGACCAAGACCCAACAGTGTGGTCTGGGTCAGTGACTCCTGAAGCCCTAGAAAACTAGAGATTTTAGGAAAAAATATTTGGAATCTGGTGGCCTATTATCATCTAGCATCCTAGCCTGCCTCTATTGGTGTCCAGTGGCCCCTGCTTTCCTTCTGGATGTGTTTCAGATCTTTTCCAGGATTATTTCCAGTTAGCCATGCCCCCTGCCATCTATCCCCTGCGGCGGCCCAATACCCTTCATCAGAGACAGCAGCTTACCGTTTGTGAGCTCTCCCCTTAATTCTGTATGAAATCTATGCTAATGTTTTCTTTGAAAGTCTGTGTTTAAAACTATTTTATCTTGGATTTATTTTCTAAGCAGAAGGTTGCTCCATTTCCTGCTTTGTATGCATGTATGCATGTAATTAGGGAGTGAGGGTGTGTATGTGTGTTTATTCCTCTGTTGTTTGCAACACCTCCCAGTTGGGGATCATTTGTAAATTCAGTTAATGAGCATTTAACACATTCCCTTTGATGAAGCTGTTAAATCTGGGCTCCACACTGGCCTCCCACCAGACACCGCCCCCGCCTCCCAAGCCATTTGTGTTTACCTATTCTCAACTACTTAGTTATGGGCTCTTGTTTGCTGGCACAATGTCAAACTAACCTTTTGTCCTGTCTGGAACACAGAGAGCTTCATTTTTGTGAGAAAATGCTTAAATCTGTATTCAAAGCAAGTTTACTTTACGAGTGGGCTTTTATTTTCACCAAGCAAAATAGACAGAACAAACATTCCACGGTCACCCATGTCAGGCATGTGGCAGCAACACCAGCTATGACTGTGGGCTTCTGCAAAAACAAATACCAAGCTCATAACCTGCGGGCTCCAGCTGTCAGAGCGTGTTCCTGGATTTAATTATAACTTGATCTCTGAAGAGGGCGTGTGTGTCAAGTGTGCTTTTCAATCACTTAAGAGAAAGCGGAGTGAGTGGCGGGGCTGCCCTGGGATGTGCCCGTGAGATGAGCCTCCTTGCAGCAGAGGATCATGGGAGTCACGCACAAGCCTGTGCCAGTCCCAGAAACACAACTGGTCTCCTAGGCTAGAGACAAAAAAAGAAGCAGCACATAGGCGTATTTAAATTCAAAACTCAATATAATTAAAAATACAAAAACTGAGGGAAGGGATTGAACTGCATATTCATCTCTACCTGAAACAGGAATAACCTCTCAGAAAAATCCTTCCATGGCTTCGCTTCTTACCCACCATGGATGTGTGCCTTATGCATCTTTCCCTGACCTCAAGAACAATAGTTTAGTTCTATAATGCCCTTGTTGTTGTTGTTTAGTCACTCAGTCGTGTCCTCTTTTGCGACCCCGTGGACTGTAGCCCGCCAGGCTCCCCTGTCCATGGGATTTCCCAGGCAAGAATATTGGAGTGGGTTGCCGTTTCCTTCTCCAGGGCATCTTCCCCACCCAGGGATCAAACTCGTGTCTCCTGCATTGGCAGGCAGATACTTTACCACTGCGCCACCTGGGAAACCCTTTAATTTCCTACCCCTCAGCAAATTCAGCCTCTCGGCAAGTTGCACACCAACCCTACAGCCAACACAGACCTACACACACACACACACACACACACCAGTTTGAACCATCAGAAAAAATGTCCTGGTAGTAATCAAATTATGATTTCTCACCTGGTTCTCGGCAGCTGGCCCCAGAGTCTGTTTCTAAATGCGAACATTCAGGTCATTTACATCAAAGCCTGGTTCCCTCACAAAGACCAGAGAGATTCCTCAGAGATTTCATCCTCCAGCCTTTAGTGGGGCAGAGACAGTTAACCGGAGACAGCCAAGTCTCTCACGGTGTGCAATCTTTTTATTTTTCTATTTTACTGTGCAAAACAAGCAGATACAAAGCTAGCTAGGTTCCGTGGATTATTTGGGTTAATTCCCACCCCAGATCACCTGACATAGTCCATAATTTGAGAAGTATTTTATACTTTGAGTTAATAGCAGGCAAGGAAGGAGGCGGGAGGTTACCGCTGGTGTTGACCCGGGGAGAGGGAACAGTGACTAACCTTGTGCAAACACAGCCATCTGTCCATCCCTGTGTAAAGGTGTGATCCTACCCAATCCGCCCTGATTTCAAATGCCTCACAGTCTCAAACTTAGAGCCCTTAACTTCATTTTTGTTGCTGTTTTCCTTTCCTGTTGACTTGAGGATAAAAGGTAGTGGAGTGGTTAGAGGGAGGCCTTCCCCCAGGAGTCTCCAGGCCTGACTGGCGCATTTGTTGGGTGGGAGTGCCATGGAGGTCTTCATAGCAGCCCATGGTAGCCTTTGCCATTGTCCAGAATAAACTTAAACAGAAGGCTTCCAGGCAGATTTTTTTTGTAGCAGATTAGCATCAGAGACATGGATAATTGTGACTGATAGGCTATTGGATTCGAAGATCATCTGAACATAGGAACACAGAAACAAGCATAATGAGTAATATACATTGGGAAATAGGGTTGGAGATGCTACTTCCTTTAATGTATACCCAGAAGTTGATTTGATTTCTATCCCGCCTATGTACCCTTGTTATATAGCGACTTCGAGTATAAATGAGAGTCATGAATTCTATGAGGAAAGTCTAAGTTTCAATGCAATGTTCAGTTTTATCTATGGTTGCAACCAACACCCTTAGCTTTTCATCTTTTTTTTTATATTCACAGTTATAATTTATGGTAGCACAAGTATATAGAATAAAATTAGCAAAGGAAAAAGGCTTGCAGGGTGGATGGAGTCCAGAAAAAACCAGGTACGAACATCACCAATATTCCTCTCCCAAGCGGAGTTGAGACAGTGCATATAATTCTTTTGGCAATAACATGTGACAACCTATATGAAATATTGCCAATAAGGGAAGCTCACCCAAGTCTTGGTGCATCTTTAGTTTTCATCTTTGATGCTCAGATACGTGGTAAGAATTTCCCTTCTCTCTCCCAGTTGAGAACTGGGAATTAAACTTAAAATTATGGCTATAGATTTCAGTGTGTTTTACCAAAGAGATGAAAAGGTATCTTATCTTCCAGACTCTTTTTCTTTACATTTTTCTACCCCTACCATTTCTGACATTTTCCTGTCATTCTACTTGACCAAAATATTACTGTTTTTGATAAACGCCCAGGATAATTAGGACAGCTTTTTTGTAGTGTTGATTCTCTTTATTGGTGTATTTAGACTATCATTTGGCCCATGCAAGTTCTTTGAAATGTTTCTCATGTGGAAGAGAAAAACCAAAAACACTTGGACTGTGATGTCACGTTTTTGGTCCTCCCATTACTAACCTCCACTGGGACATCTTCAGAATGTCTGACCCACGTGGTCAGGTCTGAAAGGCAAGTCACTGGGAGGATCAGCCTCCTAAACACTCTTTCATTCACTGAAAGTCTAATTAGATGGTGTCACATTGAGGGGAACATAGTGTGTTATTTTTTTTTAATCATTTCATTTTTTATTTAAATTTTTAATTGGATCTTTTTAATTTTTTTAGGCTGCCGTTGTTTGTTTTTTGGCCACAGCTTTTGGAATCTTAGTTCCTGGACCAGGGATTGAACCCAGGCCCCACGAGTGAAAGCTTGACATTCTAACCACTGGACCACCAGGAAATTCCTTTTAAGTGTCTTTTAAATATTGAATAAACCTGAATTTCTGAAATTTAAGGGCCTTTAAGGAATTTCAAAGCTTAAACTATTCTCTCTACCTTTTTGGAATTAAGTTCAAGTTTGTTTAAGTCTTGTTTAGCAAAATTCAGATTATATCAGAGAAGCGGTGAGGGGAAGTTTAACTTTATTAAGACATGCCAAGACTCTGGGTATGGCTGAGAGCCAACACATTTCTCCTGTGGCATGTTTTATCTTGCATTCTTCTCACTAGTTTAAATTATGACCTAACTGGGCCAAGATTGTCCAGGCTACAGAGACTTCTCAACTAAGAGAAAATACTAAGTTTGGAAAGTTTTGTTCTCATTCAATAAAGTAAGAAGCTTTAAAAACAAAGTGATCACCAGTTAAAACATAGTATTATTGAGTTTCCACTAAGATCAATCTTGTGGCCGCTATTTGTATTCAATCAACAGAGTTGACGTTGACAGATTTGAGAAGTGAGTTCTGACTGTCCTCTGTCTTTTTTTGTTTTAATTGGAGTATAATTGCTTTACAATGTTGTGTTAGTTTCTTCTGTACAACAAAATGAATTAGCCACATGTATACATATATCTGGAGGAGGCAATGGCACCCCACTCCAGTACTCTCGCCTGGAGGATCCCAGGGATGGGGGATCCTGGTGGGCTGCCATCTATGGGGTTGCACAGAGTCGGCGACTTAGCAGCAGCAGGAGCGGCAGCATACATATATCCTCTCTTCCTTGGATTTATCCTCTCTTCCTTTCTTTACATTTAGGTCACCACAGAGTGTCCTCTATCTTTAATCAACTATATTTATTCTTTCTTTCCTCATTTTTAACATACATATATTTTACTAGGCCTATTTTGGGGGGAACCGTGCCTTGCAGCATGCGGGATCTTAGTTCCCCAATGAGGGATTGAACCCATGCCCCCTGCATGAGAAGCATGGAGTCCTAACCTCTGGATCACCAGGAAAGTCTCTTCCTTCCTGTTTTAATAGCATTTCTTTTCCTGTTCTTTATGATGTCGTATTTTCATTTCTACTTGGACTGCAACTCGTTCATATCTCTCCATTGCCTTCCCCGGTGCATTTTCACTTAAATCTATTTTCTCTGTTTGTAGAATAAAGGATTGTCTGTGATTAAAGAAATTGCAGATATCAGCATGCAGTAGAGGGAGATGCTTTTTTTAGGACAGAAAAGTAAAACTTTTGCTCAGTTTAAGGTCTTGAAAGACCCACTTAATAGGTGCAATAGGTCGCTGAGATTATATCTACTCCCATTTCTTGTATTTACCTTAATCCTAATACTTCCTCTTCTCTGAGACAACTCTCTGAGATATGGGGGCTCAAAGGCCATTTCACTTGTGCTCTCTCTGCCCTCTGTTTCACCAGCAGAGTAGACATCTGTCACTTCTATAATCTGCCTACTTCCATAATCCCTTTCCTGATAACAGGATCCAATTTTTCTTTGCAGCCTACTATTGCCCACTATCTACCTACCTGGTCTAGTGGGACTGAATCCACCTCCAGCTCTAAGGGTTGTCCTGTGATGGAGCCGTAGCCATTCACAAGAGCATCACATGCCCTTGGCCTCTCTGCTTGGAAGAGAGAGGCATAGGGCATTTGCCTGGAAAATTACATGGACAGAGGAGCCTGGTGGGCTACAGTCTGTGGGGTCACAAAGAGTCAGACACAACTTAGCAACTAAACAACAACAACAAAACCTTGTTTCCTTTGGAATCCTAACTCTCTAATTACAGTCATTAAAATCCCCCTGCGATGCAGGAGAAGCAAGTTTGATCCTGGTTAAGGAAGATAAACAAGGAAATGGCAACCCACTCTAGCATTCTTGCCTAGAAAATTCCATGGACATTGGGGTCTGGAGGACTACAGTCCATGGGGTTGCAAAGAGTAGGACACAACTTAGCAAGTAAACAAGGGCCATGGAAATTGTAGTTGAACTCACGAGTTTGTTGGAACTACTGCAAAAGAGGTGTTTTATCCTGCAGTTTCTGAGATGGTTGATTCAAGCCTGGAGCTGCTGGTGGCTGTCTTCGTACTGTGCAGATACGACTGCCTGAGATTAAATCAGTACAGAGAAAAGCAATACTTAGGGAAAGAGAAACACAGATCCCCCAAAATATTCCTGAGTACTAGAATTCAGCCCTGATATTTCAGTTGTGGGATCCAATAAATCCCCCCTTGGTTTCAACTGATATGAATAGGGTCACTTGCCACACTAAGCCGCCACACTTGGTCAGCAGCCCAGGCTTAAGCCCTTCCTTCCCCTTCCTGCTTCTGTCTCATCCTCTTTCACATTAGCCCCAGCATCACTCTCATCCACAGCACTGGAGCTCAGAGAGTAGTCACTTCAAGCCCTCAGCATCCAGGGCATCCAGGGAGACAGAAAGTGCAGCTCCAGCAGCTAAGGAGCCCCTCAGGGCGTGAGTCTAGGGGAAGCACGGCAGGAGGGCAGGTGTTAGGGGCATTCCTGCAACCCAGGAAGCAATGGTCCTGGGCTGGGGTTTCGGGAAGAGGGGAAAAGGAAATTCTAACTGTTCAGGGAAAGGGTGCAAGACCCACACCTGTGCCGGTCAGTGCCTGTATGATGATGGTGATAGAGGTGATGACACATGGAATCTGGGTACACAGTTCCACACTGATACCCTTTACAGACCTTACAAAACTGAATGTGATCAGAAAAAAAAACCCCTAAAAATCTATGTACAGTCAAACCAATTACAGTTATTTACATGGAATACATCCCGTTTGTGCCTAATTACCATGAGACATCATAATGATTATGTACTTCATTAAGTATGTGTCACAATTTAATTTCTTCCATTTTATTTGATGACATCTATGAACAGGATGGAGAAGGCAATGGCACCCCACTCCAGTACTCTTGCCTGGAAAATCCCATGGATGGAGGAGCCTGGAAGGCTGCAGTCCATGGGGTCACTGAGGGTTGGACACAACTGAGCGACTTCACTTTCCCTTTTCACTTTCATGCATTGGAGAAGGAAATGGCAACCCACTCCAGTGTTCTTGCCTGGAGAATTCCAGGGACTGGGGAGCCTGGTGGGCTTCTGTCTATGGGGTCGCACAGAGTTGGACACCACTGAAGTGACTTAGCAGCATGAACAGGATACTTTCATGCTCTGGGTTCCTGGTTTGTTTGTTAACATGTACAAATCAGTCATTTGCCAACAATTTTAAAACAAAATATAATGCCAAAACATTTCTACTTGAGGAAATGAGGGATCCCAGACTGGTAAATAAGTGGTACTGTTCCTAGTTCCCTTATCACCGGGGAGGCATCACCATCGTATCTTGGATGATTACAGCCCAGTGAAGATCAGGTGGTAGATAACTTGTCCACATTTGATTTAGGCTAAATCACTTGAAAAGGAATATTAGGAAGACCTTTCTAAAACATGAAAAGTTGGTGAATTCCCTGGTGATCCAGCATTTAGGACTCAGTCACTTTCCCTGCAGTGGCCACGGTTCAGACTGTGATCAGGGAACTAAGATCCCGCAAGTCCCGAGGCTCGGCCCCCCTCCCCCCCAAAAAAGAGTGAGAGGTTAATGCGAAGATTAAACTGTGTGGTAGAAGGAAAGTGCAAAGGAGGAGCCTCAGTGTTCAGATCTGTAAAATGGGAGTCGTAAAGTCCTACCTCATGGAATTGATGCAAGGATTACATGAGAAGATGCAGGATTATCCAGCAAATGCTAGCTATTATCATCTGTAAAAAATGTGGAGTTCAGCATGAAATTAGCCTTCAGTGAGGAAGATAATCTTATTCTCTGCCTGAGTAGATTTTATAGGAAAATTGTGATTCACTGTGTAAATATGAGCCTAAAACTCATGTATTAGTTTAAACCACATGAAGTTATTTTTATAGGCCAAAAAATAGTCTGGTATTGGCAAATTCATGTGATCCAATCTAATATGAATAATGAAGGTTACTTCCTCCCGTCTGTCCATCCTCAGTCAGTCAGTCAACTCAGTCACTCAGTCATGTCCGACTCTTTTCAACCCCATGGACTGCAGCACACCAGGCTTCCCTGTCCATCACCAACTCCCAGAGCTTACTCAAACTCATGTCCATCAAGTTGGTGATGCCATCCAACCATCTCATCCTCTGTCATCCCCTTCTCATCTCGCCTTTGATCTTTCCCAGCATCAGGGGCTTTTCAAATGAGTCAGCTCTTTGCATCAGGTGGCCAAAGTATTGGAGTTTCACCTTCAGCATCAGTCCTTCCAATGAATATTCAGGACTGATTTCCTTTAGGATGGACTGGTTGGATCTCCTTGCAGTCCAAGGGACTCTCAAGAGTCTTCTCCAAAACCACAGTTCAAGAGCATCAGTTCTTCAGCATTCAGCTTTTTTTACAATCCAACTCTCACATCCATACATGACTACTGGAAAAACCGTAGCTTTGACTAGATGGACCTTTATCGGCAAAGTAATGTCTCTGCTTTTTAATATACTGTCTAGGTTGGTCATAGTTTTTCTTCCAAGGAGCAATTGTCTTTTAATTTCATGGCTGCAGTCACCATCTGCAGTGATTTAGGAGTCCAAAAAATAAAATCTCTCACTGTTTTCATTGTTTCCCCATCTATTCGCCATGCAATGATGGACCCAGATGTCTTGATCTTACTTTTCTGAATGTTTAGTTTTAAGCCAACTTTTTCACTCTCCTCTTTCATCTTCATCAAGAGGCTCTTTAGTTCTTCTTTGTCCATCCTCAATGCCTCCAAATTATGAGAACCATGCACTCATCTGATGAGATTGACTGAGCTTTCTCCATGAATGCTAAGCAAAGCCAAGAGAAAACCAAGAGAGATCAGGGGGGAGAGGCAAGATGTGATTGATCTATTAGATACTGAAATGTTCTTTGAAATCAAATAAAAGCCAAAAATAAGGGCTAAGATTAAGAAAGCCACAGCTTGGGGCATAAGATATGTATTGTGATTGTTATCTTTGTTGTTGTTGGTCTCCTGGAAACATTTGAAGACTCAGTATAAGGAAAAGGACTGAAAAATCCAGACATGGCAAAGGAGAGAAGTTTAGAACCAAGAAAAATAGATACTAATATTTAAAAGAATTTAGTTAAATTCTTCCTGAAAAAGGGCGCCTAGTATCTTTAACACTGCTAACAAGATCAGGCAAAAAGGGGAAAAAAAAAACAAAAAAAAAACACTGAATAGGGAACAGGAAGTATCTTTGTAAAGTGTACTTAATGAAGTGTCTTTAAGTATTACTTGAGATTAAAAGGTAGTCAGAACTGTCTTCTGTGATGATCTTTTCGTAGAATACAGCTGGAAGAGAGAGTCTTATTTCCTGCCTCAGGGAGCTATATAACTAAGCCATCCAGTTTGAATGGTTATCTAATTCATTTTTTGAAAGGTTTTTTTTTTTTTTTTAAGAAGGCTTTAATTTTATTCTCTCTCTTTTTTTTTTTTAATTTTATTTTTACTTTATTTTACTTTATAATACCATATTGGTTTTGCCATACATTGACATGAATCCACCATGGGTGTATACGAGCTCCCAATCCTGAATCCCCCTCCCACATCCCACCCCATATCCTCTCTCTGGATCATCCCCGTTCTTTTCTGAGTCCTGAGCTTGCCTTTCACCCACCATGAGCAGAAGGTGCAATCGGTCTTCCCCAGATCCCAACCCTACATCATGCTAGGATATGGACAAATAGAGCCTTCCACAGAAGCTGGATTTTCTTTGGTGTATGGATATCATTACAGATATTAGCAACACTCAGCTTTCCATCACATCTGGGTACACTGGCCTGTGGGCTACGTGACTCAAGCATAGCTTGTGGAAGTCTCCATACCTGGAAGAGAGCTGTGAATGACATTCCACTCAAACGTTGAGTCTCATGGGAGCTCAGTCACTAAGGATGTGACTCTCAAGCCCAGAGCTGAGTTTGGGCAGCTTGCTTCTCTCTCTGGGAAGTTTGAATCAGGGCACAGCAACAAAGGCAAATGATATGTGAATTTCATCAATCATAGGCTCTACACCAGGCTGTAAACGGTCCACTGAAATCAATAGGACCCCAGAGCGGGAGATCACATCTACCACGATCTATGACAGTCTGGAAGGGCTCCCTGAACCTGGATGTGGGTACACGCAGAGTGGCCACAGAACATCTCGCAAACACGAGATGATTGAAACCCATAGGTGGTCAGTAGTGCTGGCAGTGACCCCTCAGATGTGCTCAGAACCGGATTGCTCCTGGACTAGCGAGAAGCAGAGAAATCGCTTTGTTTCCTAGGCATGCTTCCTTGCTCACAGCAAGGACTCAACAGCCTAAGAAACATCCCCGATGGGGATTACAATCCTATTCAGACAAATGCCATGTTGGAGGACATGTCCTCGAACTGTTTGCTTCTTTTCCTTTCAGAATGGAAGTGTAGGGATTGTCTTGCAAAGGCTTCAGGGAACCACTAGTTCTGTCTGGACCCTGGGCAGCTCTGTGAGTGGGTCCTTTCTCCCTGCCTGGCACCCCTGCCCTTCTCCACAGCCACTCCCTCCCAGGCGGTGATGCTGGAGCCCCTAAGCCACCGAATCCTGGAGGTGGAGGGGAGTTTGAGAAACCTCATTTATGCCACTGATGTGGCTGTTGTTGTTTAGTCACTAAGTCATGTCCAACTCTTTGTGAGCCCATGGATTCTCTGTTCATGGAATTTCCCAGACAAGAATACTGGAGTAGGTTGCCATTTCCTTCGCCAGGGGATCTTCCCAAACAGGGATCAAACCCATGTCTCCTGCATTGGCAGGCAGATTCTTTACCACTGAGCACCAGGGAAGGCCAATGCCATAGGTGCTAGTCTCCAAATTTTCTCTTTTTAAAAAAAATTAATTAATTATTTGGTGCCCTGGGTCTTGGTTGCAGCACACAGAATCTTTTATCTTAGTTGCAACATGTGGGATCTAGTTCTCTGACCAGGGATCGAACCCAGGCTCCCTGCATTGGGAGCTCAGAGTCTTAGCCACTGGACCGCCAGGGAAGTCCCAGGCTCCAGATTTTCTATAATCTGCATGCACCCTGTAGCTTGTCCAAGAGGCAAAGTGAATTAGAATCCTGGGGGAGACATCAGCTAGAGAAGTCCCATGGGTCAGAAAACACTATGCTTTAGAACTGGGCTTTCACATGGCCCTTACCCTTGACTCAACTACACCAGTTTTCCTGGGAAGAAGAAAAGGAAAGGTCCTATTCTTTGTCAGAACTTAGGAAGTATTTGCTCTTCTTATACATGCAAAGAGCATTAAGGTTCATCAGCGGGCAAGAAAAACCTGAGGAATCATTGGCCTAGTTTAGGGCTGAATGTTTCACAGGAGATCTTGTGAATGGCAGGTGGGCCCTTGTCATGGTTCTCTGAAGACCAAGGGGACTCTCTGAACACAGTTGTCTCTCACAGCTTGCTGACCCCATCAGAGAAGGGTGCTCACGTGGCCCTGGGCACACCCATGTTTCTGGAGTGGCTCGCTTAGATTTTGCAGAGAGAAATCTAGTTCCATGGCCATGAATTCCTTTGCAGATGTGTTGTGGCCATGACAGAAGGCAGACAAAAATGCAAATGAGGCTACACAGCCAGGAAACAGTCACAGGGCTGGCAATCAAATGGAGACCAGTGGCAGAAGCCAGGAATGGTGGAGACAGGGACTGCAAGGTCAGAATTGTACAAATCCTGGGTCCTTCTGTTATTAGATAAGACCTTGGACAAATTACCAACTCCACCTGATGCAAAGAACTGACTTATTTGAAAAGACCCTGATGCTGGGAAAGATTGAAGGCAGGAGGAGAAGGGGATAACAGAGGATGAGATGGTTGGATGGCATCACCGACTCAATGGACATGAGTTTGAGTAAGCTCCTGGAGTAGGTGATGGACAGGGAGGCCTGATGTGCTGCAGTCCATGGGGTTGCAAGGAGTCGGACACTGACTGAGAGACTGAACTGAACTGACCTTTTGGTAAGACATTTGCCTAGAACCCAGTCTAGAACATAACTACTTGATATGTGGTGGCTGCTATTTCTTTTATTGTTATTGTTTCACAGAAAGGTCTGCACGCAGCATGAAACTGCTAATGTCCCATGTTTTAAATAATACATCATAAATAGCAGTGCAGAGCTGTGAACCTCAGCTTATCTGATCAAATCCCAAGCCTTCATTCATCATGGAGAAAGAGCATGGAGCAAAAAAAATGGCTTGAAAATTTCCACTGTGCTTCTATCTTATAGGGTGTAAAAGGACCAGATTTCTTTCTAAAGTGGTTCAACACCACAGTAGGGTTCTCTAGCCTCAGCTCTCTGTGCTGCATATTGACATTTACCTTTTCCAAAGAATGAGAGTTAAAACCCATTGCCATAGCTACTTTACTAAAATGCATAGAATCTGGTTCCCTCTTTTGAAACAGGCAAAGGAAAATGTCATGAATGCCTAGTAAGTCCTTTGGGTTAAGAGGACATTTACATACACAGAGTGCTGAGTATTCTTTGTGCTGTGCTAAGTCACTTCAGTTGTGTCAACTCTTTGCAACCCTATGGACTGCAGCCCGCCAGGCTCCTCTGTCAATGGGATTCTCCAAGCTAGATTACTGGATTGAGTTGCCATGCTCTCCTCCAGGGAATCTTCCCCACCCAGGGATCAAACCCACATATCTTATGTCTCCGGCATTGTCAGCCAGGTTCTTTACCACTAGTCCAGGACTATGCTTTGCTTGTGGGTAGTCCAGATCTACTATTTCTGTTTCAGTAACATAACAAGAGAGCATTTTGGATCTGGAAGGGTCTGAGGTTGTGTCTAATCCAATGTCTTCACTTTACAGTTAAGCAAACAAAGGTTCAGGATATGAACTAAATGAGTCCTAGGTGTCCCACTTTAAAGGTGGTTTAAATGTAGCTTTTGGGAAAATAATGAGTGTTGATGCCTTAGTGGGGTGGGCAGGCTCATTACAGGGGGCTATCTTGAACCCTTAGAGAAAGGAGCTCTCTGTTTGCACACACGTGTATACACACACACACACAATCTCTCCTTACTCCCAATTTTGCTTTGTCCCCAAATTTCAGAGAAGGAGCTGAAGTAAACACATCAACAATCAAGGCATTTTTTGAGCAGAATAGATCCATTATTCTTTGGGTGAGCAGGGTCCAGATTCTCATTTCTCTTCTTAACTCAGCTTCTTCTCCCTTGAGGAGAGAGAGAAATGGAGAAAACCCGCAAGAGCCAGTCTTCCGAAAAAGAACTTTTCACCTTTTCAAGGACTGATGTACAGGGCAGCCACCCCACACGACAGACAGACATTTCCTCAGCGGCCTGTGGTTCACTCCGATTAAGCCGATGGTCAGCACCGGGGGGGAGGCGGGCGGAGGGGCGCTCTCCCCTCGTCTGAAGAAGCGCAGGCGCCTGAGGAAGACCATGGGGTTGTTCCCAGCATCCTTCTTCCTCGGGCCCCGCCCGGCTGAGCCCCGCGTGATGACTGGGCTGCTTCACCTGCCGGTCGGGCCACCTGCTGCGCTGCCTGCCGCTCGGTGAGACTGCCTGCGTCTGACCTTCGGAAGGCTGTGCTCCATCCCCACACTGGTGCAATGGAGACAAGGACGCTCTGCAGTGCTTGGTCAGCTCCCTGCCAGTGTCGGGAAGCCAACTGCTTAGCGTTCTTCCAAACACTGAAACTGAAAACTCCGTGTTATTCTCGTGGGCTTCCCAGGTGGTACAGTGGTAAAGAATCCACCTGCCAATGCAGGGGGCACGGGAGACTCAGGCTCGATGATCCCTGGGTCAGAAAGATCCCCTGGAGGAGGGCACAGCAACCCACCCAGTATTCTTGCCTGGAGAATCCCATGGACAGAGGAGCCTGGCCGGCTACGCTCCATGGGGTCACAAAGAGTCAGACATGACTGAGCGACTGAGCATAGCGCGTTATTCTAGTACCACTCACATGCATAGACTTTATTAAGCCATTTCTAGTTGCCATTAACACCCGTTGAAAATTCTTGTTACAGTAGAGAGTACTGCTTGTTAAAAAGCAAACTTCTATGGATATTTGCATAGTCTTAATTTTTTTTTAATTTTTTTGTCACACCATGTAGCATATGGGATCTTAGTTCCCTGATTACAAATGGAACCCATACCCCTGCAGCGGAAGCACGCCGCCCTAACCACTGGACCACCGGGGACAACCCTATTTGCATATTCTTAAATACATTTTATATGAATCATAGTGACATTTGCTTAGCATTTGCTATGTTCTTTGGCCCAATATTTCATGTAACCCTAGGGTTCACCTGGTATTCATAGCCCCGTTTCATAGATGAGAAGACTGAACCTCAGGAAGCTTGAATTGCAGACTCAAGGACAATTAGCTTAGAATGCTGCCCTGTCAGGAATTCCCTGGCAATCCATAGCTTGGGGCTCCACACTCTCACTACTGAGGGCCCGGGTTCGCTCCCTGGTGGAGGAACTAAGATCCCACAGCACGCCCAAACCAGAGAAGGCTGCTGCTCTGCTGAGCTCCAAATGCAGCACTTTAGGAACTTTTCATCTCCCAGGGCCCGAGCACCCAGAATCCTGTGCACTCGTGTGCAGCGCTTATTCGGTGGCAGTTTGTAGGAAGGAGGCAGTTTGTAGGAAGGAGCCAAGGGCAAGTGAAAGACATGTGCTGAGAAGAGGAGGCATACGTGGTGGCTCTGACTTTGCCTCTTGTTTAAAGGATTTTTGCAAAACTTTGAAGGCACACATTCTTATACTTGTGAAGTCAAAGGTCAAGAGTCAAAGATGTGCAGTTGTGAAGGGTTAACCTCTGTGTGGGGTCAACCTCAGGGAAGAAAGGTCTTGGGGAAGAGAATTTCTTCGTTGCTGAAATCTACCATTTCCATGTGTCCAGGGCTGCTCTTCCAGAAGAGGGAAGAAATTTCCAGAAAAGAATACTGATAAGGGCCTGTAATGTCAAATAGGATTCATTCATTCACAGAGGGTAGGATTCTGGGCCCGGGTGCAACACTGCCCCAGGGAGCTACTGCTGACTTCAGGGAACTACAAAGGAGAGGCCCCGTGGAGAATCTCATCACTGCCGTCACTAGGAAAGCCACCTTGTTCCTTAGTTTGTTTGTTTTCCTGAGAAGAGATGACGATAAAATAGCTTAGATTAAAGACATCGTGTTTGAAGACAGTCAGTTAAGGGTTTATTTATTAAACAAGTTTTATTCAACTGTGACAACGCTTTAAGATGAGAGCAATATTTACTTTGAAGCTAGGGTTGTCGAATTTAGGAGAAAAAAAAATACAGGTTATCCAGTTAAATTTGAACTAGAGACACACAGATTTCACATATATGTATACTCTACAATATTTGGTATTTTTGTACCAATTATTTTGCAGTTCTTTGTGTTTTATCTGGTAACCCTATTGAAACATCAATGTAATACATCAGCACTACCTTCAGCAAAATTAGTGTATGGCTATAACTTGAGCAGATTTTGAGGGAAATGCCTGCGTGCTCAGTCTCTAAGTGATGCCTGACTCTTTACGACCCCATGGATTGCATCCTGCCAGGCTCCTCTCGGAGAAGGTGATGGCACCCCACTCGAGTATTCTCGCCTGGAAAATCCCATGGACGGAGGAGCCTGGTAGGCTGCAGCCCATGGGGTCGTGAAGAGTCAGACATGACTGAACGACTTCCCTTTCACTTTTCAGTTTCATGCATGGGAGAAGAAAATGGCAACCCACTTCAGTGTTCTTGCCTGGAGAATCCCGGGGACGGGGTAGCCTGGTGGGCTGCCGTCAGTGGGGTCACACAGACTCAGACATGACTGAAGTGACTTAGCAGCAGCAGCAGCAGCAGCAGCAGGCTCCTCTGTCCATGGAATTTCCCAAGCAAAAAATTGCAGTCAGTTGCCATTTCCTCCTGCAGATCTTCCCAACCCAGGGATCAAACCTGCATCTCATGCACTGGTAGGCAGATTCTTTACCGCTGAGCTATCTGGGAAGCCTTTAAGGGAAACAGCATTCATAAAAAGATAATACACTGAATTGTTGACTTGAAAAACATTTTACCATAACTCTTTATTTGGCAGCTTCCCACTTTCAACAGGAGGCTTCCCTGGTGGCTCTGAGGTAAAGAATTTGCCTGCAATGCAGGAGACCAGAGTTTGATCCCTGGCCGGGGAAGATCCCCTGGAGAAGGAAATGGCAACCTACTCCAGTATTCTTGCCTTTAAAATCCCATGGACAGGGGAGCCTGGCAGGCTACAGTCCATGGGGTTGCCAAGAGTCAGACATGACTTAGCGACTAAACAGCAACAACACTTTCAATAAGTCTATAAATTTCCTATCAGAGAGCCAACAGATAATCTTAGTTTTTCTTGAGCGGAAATATTGTTAAGTAACATAAATAAAGCATGCAGGGCATTCTGCAAGCATTTAAAATACTTTGCAACTATAGATAATTGTTTATGTGCTAAATGAGAGAATTCATTCAAAGAATACAACAAATAACCATTGAGCACTCCCTCTGTCCTAGGCAGTGAAACCTCACTTGCTAGCCCGCTGCTCACCTCCTGTTCTGTGGTCAGGTTCAGTCCATGGCCCCAGGGTTGGGGACCCTTGTTTGAGAGAATGGTTTTATGAGACTCTATGTGAATTTTAAACTATAACCAATCCCAGGAAACTTAATACTATTTTATGGGTAAATATGACATTGTAAGGATTTCTTTTTCATAATTTAGACTTTAGATACTTACTTTTCAGCATTTATTAGTGCTATAAGATTTATGCATCCTGATATCATTTGAGTCCTTTAAGAAGTTCTCAGGGTTTTTTTTCCTGAGAAGTATGTACATTTAAGAAGCCTTTGGAGTGAAAGGTCAAACTAAATTGGAGGGGGCACAAGAAGCAAAACATTACTTCAGGATGTTATCTTTAGTTACAAATTCTCAACTCTTAAATCAGAGTAAATTTACAGGGTGCCTATCCAGTCCTTCCTCACATTTGAATGAAGGTTTCTAGAATCAGGGAATGTAGTCAAGATGCTGAGGAGGAAATGAAACTTTTAAGTTCCTAGGACTTGTTTCCACTGATGCATGGATATCAGTTAAGCAACACATTGTAGTTCTTATTCTACACTTGAGAGGTAGTAAACTGCTTTGGGGTAGAAATGAATTAACTCTTTCCTGTGGCCACATTACCATAACATACTGTCAGAAATGATTTAGTAAACTGAATATGGAAGACTAAAAACCTTAATATAGTTCCAAGAAATAAATTGACTATTGTGTCCTTTTCATTAGTATAATCAGTCACAAGATGATTTCATAACCTTCAGCAGACTCAAGGTTGGAAGGATATAAGAGGTTATCTACTCTGACCTTCCTGTGTCCATCAGATGCTTATTTCCTTTATAACATCCTCACCAACTGGTCTAACATTATTAGCTAACTAGAATACATTTCATGGATCTGGTTTTTAAAAAAAAAAAACTTCTTTGCCCCTGCCAGAAATAAAATATTCTGTTCTCTTCACTGAGAGCAAGGAAACAAGATCAGGCCAGAGTTTCAAAACCTTAAAGCACTGCCAAAGATTCCCTGTATCTTCTACTTGAGGAAAGAAAAATTAATGATAAACCCTTCTTTATTGGTGGTAGTATCAATTCTACATCTAAAATCTAACATGCTGTATCTAAATAACCTCCATATCTAAAAACAACTATATGTTTATTATGAACCAAACACTATGGTAAGTCATTTCCATGTTCTTTCTTATTTTAAAATGTCATCATTTAATTTTCACAAGAACCTTCAGATAGTTTCTTATGTTCTTGGTTAATAATGATGATCAGAGTCAGAGTTACAGAAGTTAAGTATCAATAATTTACCTACCATTTTAATACTAGAAGGGACCTCTGGAATCATAGAATCCAGTCTTCTAATTTTCTAAGATTTTCCTTGAAATATGTGAGTGGTGCTAGTGGTGACGAACTTGCCTGCCAGTGTAGGCAATGTAAGAGATGTGGGTTCAATCCTTGGGTCAGGAAGATCCCCTGGAGGAAGGCATAGCAACCCACTCCAATATTCTTGCCTGGAGAATCTCCATGGACAGAGGAGCTTGGTGGGCTCCAGTCCATAGGGTTGCAAAGAGTCACATATGACTGAAGCAACTTATCACCCATGCACACATGTGTCATAAAGTCAGAGTGGGGAGTCTTGGATCTATTGTGTTATTACTTCATACAGCCTTATTCTCAAAGTCATATGATATGTCCCCATGCTGCAAAAAATAGCCTGTACCTATGTATAGGTATATACATAGGTATACTTATCTATACTTATGTATACTTATCTATATATCTATACTTTTCTATGTATCTAATAACATGATTAAAACTACTCTTCTTCTCCCAGTTTGACCATGGTCCATGGACAGAGAAGCATGGCAGACTACAGTCCATGGGGTCACAAAGAGTCAGACATGACTGTGTGACTAAGAACGCAAAGTAAAGACGATGTGTTTGATTCCAGGCACCTCTGTACTTTAAACCTGATTTAAAAATAAAAACATGACATCCAACAGCCACATTTATCTCAGCACAAGTGAAACATTCTCTATAATGGGCCATATGCTAATCCATAAAATAAGACTCAATATAAAAAGATTGAAATCATACAAAATATGTTTTCTGGCCATGATGGGAATAAATCAGTGAAGAAAATTTGGTAAATTTATAAATATAGAAAAAGTAAATAACACGCTTCCAAATACCAATGCATCAAAGAAGAAATTGTAAGGAAAATTAGAAAATGTTTTGAGATGAAATAAAAGAAGAATACAATGTACCAAAACTTATGGGATGCAGCTAAAGCAGTGCTTAGAGGGCAATGTATAGCTGTAAAATGCCTATGTTAAAAAAAAGTTCTCTGGGCTCTGACCTAGTTTGCAACAACATATCTCAATGCACCAAGAAGGACAAAATTGTCAGTAAATACAGGATCCATCATGGTCTCCTCCCTTGGGAAACTGGAGAAGAACATTGAAATCAGCAGCATTCTGAGATAATGTGGCTGTTGGATGTCATGTTTTTATTTTCTCACTTCTATGACAAAACCAAGATAAAGAGACGAGCTGTGAGGATTTGGCATTCAAATTTCTACATGAAAACAGGAGGAGGTCATGCCTGGACCTACACACCACTTCTTCCATCACAGTAAAATTCATCATCAGAAGACTGCAGAAATCTAAAAACCAGTAGAAGCTCTACCATTTGAAACATTGCTGACCATGATAAGTGGATTAATTTATGTAACAAAAAGAAGGAGAAAGAAGAAGAGGAAGAAGGCAAAGAAGATGAAGAAGGGAGAGGGAGATGGAAAAGGGGTGACGGGGAGAAGAATAAAAGAAAGAGAAGTCAGAGGGATGAAATTTAAAGACTAGAGCAGAAATCAATGAAATGAACTTTGAAAAATGCTAGAGAAAATCAATGAAACTAAAAGTTGTTCTTTCTTTGATAAAATCAACCGAACTGATAAACTTTTAGCTAGCCTATTCACAGAGAAAAGACTCAAATAATTAAAATTAGAAATCCGAGAAGAGATATTGCCACTGACCTAGGTAGTGGAAATAAAAAGGATTATATAAGAATATTGTGAACAACTGTGCATCAAACAATCAGATAACTTAAATGAAACACAGATTCCTAGGGATATACAAGTTACCAAAACTGACTCAAGAATAAACAGAAAGTCTGAATAGGCTTATAACTGGTGAAGATATTAAAAGAGTAATACTAAAACTTCAAACAAAGAAACCCAAACCCAGATGGCTTCACCGGTGAATTCTACAAATCACCCAAAAATAATTAACATGAATCTTTCACAGACTTTTTTTCAAAAAATAGAAGGTGAACACTTGCAAATTCAATCTAAATTCATTCAATAAGGTGAATATTACCCAGATAGGAAAACCAGGAAAGATACTGCAAGAAAACAAACCTACAGGCTAATATCCCTTATGTTAACATCTTACATGTATAGACACAAAAATCCTGAGCAAAATACTAGCAAACTGAATTCAACAATGTATTAGAAAGTTTCTATACCCTGATCAAATGGGATTTATCTCAGGAATGCAGGATTGGCTTATGATCCAAAGTCAATTAATATAATGTATCATATTAATAGAATAAGGGACACAACCATGTAATCATCTCAGTAGACACAGAAAACACATTTAACAAAATTTAACACCCTTTCATGATTAAAATAATTTTTTCTCAACATTCTAAGAATAGAAGTGAACTTCCTCTGCCTGATATGAGGCATCAACCAAAAAATTCATCATATCTAATAGAGAAAGAATAAATGCATTTCTCCTTAGAAACAAAATAAGGATGTCCAGTTCTATTTAACATTTTACTGAAGGTTCCAGTCAGGGTAATTATGCAAGAAAATGAAATAAAAGCTTTTCACATCATAAAGAAAAAAGTAAAACTACCTATATTTGCAGATCACATGATTTTATACACAGAAAATCTTATGAAATCTACAAAAAAACTATTAAATAATAAATGAGTTTAGCAAGATTACAGAATATAAAATCAATATAATTCTGTACACTAACAATAAATTTTTGAAAATGAAATTAAGAAAATGTCATTAATATCATAGCATCAAATAGACTAAAATACTTAGGTATCAGGCTTCCCAGGTGGCTCACTAGTAAAGAATTTACCTGCCAATGCCCAAGATGCAGGGAAGGCAAGTTTAATCCCTGGGTCAGAAAGATCCCCTGTAGGAGGAAAATGGCAACCAGCTCCAGTATTCCTGCTTGAGAAATCCCATGGACAGAGGAACCTGGTGGGCTACAGTCCATGGGGTCCTATAGAATCAGATGTGAGAGTGACTCAGCCTGCACATAGGTACTTAGGTACAAATTTTACAATAAGAGTGAAAGATTTATACACTAAATACCCCAAAACATTGTTGAAAGAAATTCAAGATATAATTCAATGGAAAAACACCCCATGTTCATTGGTCAGAACACTTAATATTTATAAGATGGCAGCACTCCCCAAATTGAGCTACATTTTCAACTCAGTCCCTATAAGGAGACCCAGAGTAGCCCAAATATTCTGAAAAGAAAAAGATCAAATTTGAAAGACTCACAATGCCCACTCTCAAAACACTTCCAAGCTATACTAATCAAGACAGTGGTGCTGGTATAAATAAAGACATATAGATCAATGAAACAGAATTGAAAGTCCAGAAATAAGCCCTAACATATATGGCAAATTGATTTTTTAAATGAGGATATCAAGATAATTCAATGGGATAAAGAATAGTAATTTTAATATATGGTGCTGAAACAACTGAATATCCATATTTAAAAGAATAAAGTTGGACTTCTTCCTCACACTCTGCACAAAAATTAACTCAAACAGTTCATAATCCTAAATATAAGAGCTAACTATAAAACTCTTAGGAGAAAACGTAGATATAAGTCTTTCTGAACTTAGATTAAGCAACAGTTTCTTAGATATTGAGTATGATGCCAAAGTGACCAAAGAAAGTATAAATCAGACTACATCAAAAATGAAAGCTTTTATATGTATACCAATGCTGATTCATATTAATGTTTGACAGAAAACAACAAAATTCTATAAAGCAATTATCCCTCAATTAAAAAATAAATACATTTTAAAAATGAAAACTTTTGTGGTCCAAGAAATAATGTCAGGGAAGTTAAGAGACAACCCCAGAATAAGAGAAACTATTTGAAAACTATATATCTGATAAGGGACTTGTAACCAGAATATGAACTAGTGCAATTTAATAATCAAAAGACAGCTCGGTGTTTAAATGGCAAAGAATTTGAATGAATCATTCTCCAAGGAAGATATCTAAACCAGTAAGCACACAAATAGATGCTCAACAGCATTTGTCATTAAGGAAATAGAAATCAAAACCACTTTGAAATACTACGCCACACTCATTAGGATGGTTATAAACAAAAAGAGACATTATAACAAAAGTTGATTCAGATGTAGAAAAGTTGGAACCCTTGCTCCTTACTGGTAAGAATTTAAGATGGCACAGCTGCTTGAGAAAAACAGTTTGGCAGTTCCTCAAAGATAAACAGAATTACCATATCACTCAGCAATATCACTCTTAGGGGTATACCCAGGAGAAATGAAAACATGTGTACACACATAGACTTGTATATGAGTGTCCAGAGCAGCATTATTTTTTTTTTACAAAATGGAAACAACACAAATGTACAGTCACTGATGACTGAATACATAATATGTATATATCCATACAATAAAATATTATTTAGAAATAAGAATTAAAGTACTGATATACATTCTGACATGTACCAAGGGATGATTCTTGAAAACATTTTGCAAAGTGAAAGAAGTCAGTCACAAAACACCATGTACTGCATGATTCCATTTATATAAAATATTCTCAATTGGCATATTTATAGAGACATAAAGTGGATTAGTGGTGCTCAGGGCTTGAGGTAAAGCAGTGGGTGAGAGTGAATGAGGATTGCCCGCTGATGGGTACAAAGTTCCTTTTCAAGGGCATGAAAATGTTCTAAAATTAGGCTGTAGTTATTGTAGTTATTTAGTTATTGTAGTTATTTACAACCCTAGAAATGTGCTCAAATGCAATGAATTATACACTTTAAATGGATGAATTGTATCTCAAAAAAAAAACTGTTCTAAAAAATAGAACATAGCATCCCACTTTATTCCTTCCTAAATCCACAGTATTCATGTGCATGCTTGTGTGCTGTGTAGCTAAGTCGCATCTGACTCTTTGTGACCCCATGGACTATAGCCTACCAAGCTCCTCTGTCCAAGGGGTTTTCCAGGCAAGAATACTGGAGCAGGTTGCCATTTCCTCCTCTGGGGGATGTTCCCGACCTAGAGATCGAACCCACATATCCTGCATTGGCAGATGAATTCTTTACCACTGAGCCACCTGGGAAGCCCGCCAGTACTCATACTATCTTTCAAGTCTTTTCAATAATTTTATTATTGGGAATTCTCTGGTGGTCCAGGGGTTAGAACTCCATGTTTTCACTGCTGTGGGTCAAGTTTGATCCCTGGTCAGGGAATTAAAATCCCACAAGCTACACAGTGTGGCCAATAAACAAATGATTGCTCTTTCAAGACACAGTTTTAAAATTCACAACTTCTAGAAAACTTTCTTAACTCCTATGATCTATAGTAGTCAGTTATTCAGAATGTATTCAACTGTTTAACCCCTGCCTATATGATTTTGGCAATTGTTTTGGTGTAATTTTCCCAGACAGTCCTGAGCTGAGGCTAATTTCCTTAAGTGCTTTTACCTTCATTACCTTCTAGTGCAGGATTCCCTGCAGTAAAGCTATTGATTCCATTTGTTCTTGAGTTTACAGTCAGGAGCTCACCAAAGCTCACACTCAACCCGGGGAAGCTTTGACCTTCATCTCTGTCTCAGGGGGTCCAGGCAGTAAACAGCAGGCTGACTCAAAAGGTTTGACAAGAGTTGAAGGAAGTGCTGTTTCACAGAGGTGTGGGTAAGATGAAAGAACAAGGGATGTGAAAGCACCAGATGCTAGCAACCGCGGGAAGCCAGTGCCACCTGGAAGACTGAAGGGAAAGTAGTTGTTACATCAAGAACCATCAGTGGAAATGGGCCCACTTCTGCTGAGTCCCAGGCTTAGAGGAAGGTAACAACTGCTGAAACCTCGGCAGGAGTCAGCCACTAGTAGACACTGATAGGCATCCCCTACCCTCCTTGTCTCTCCTTCCACTGTCCTGTCCTCTACCATAGACTTGAAGCAATTTGGGTGTCATTCGGGGGACTCTAAAGAGCCCTGAAACCATAGTCTTTTAGGTCTCAGTGCAGACGAGAATTCAGCGAGAGGCAAAATGATGCCTAAGAAGTGATTTGTTACAACAGGACGCATGTGAGGTTAACAAGTGGGCAAGCGAGAACTTACTAGGCTATAGTTTTATAATCAGAAGAAAAGTGGAGAGAGGGAGAAGAACTTTGTCTTTCTTGAGTAAACATCATGTTTCCACCATCTGCTCCTCCTCTAGGTTGAGCAGGGGAGTTTTCTTGTCCCTACGTGGTCAAGGTAGGTCTACAAATTATTGTTTTTGTGTGTGCAGAGAGCATGTCCTAGGGATCATTAACTCAGTGAGCTCACTGGCAGGAGGTGCAACGCAGGCCACCACTGTTTTATCGTTTGGGGGCATGTGTTGTGCTTCTGTTGCGTGGTTTTGTTGCTAAATGAATCTGCTTAGTTTTGTGGTTAAGCAAACCTGCTTTCTTGACTAATCATTTACTTACAGGGTCTCCTATGTTTTTTCTACTTATAATCCCCTAGTGGGGTTAACTGTTTAATCACCTGCCTAGTCCCTTTACTCTATACCTATCAGACTCAAACTGTGTTTCCCTGGTGGCTCAGATGGTAAAGAATCTGCCCGCACTGTGAGGCACCTGGGTTTGATCGCTTGGTTGGGAAGATCCCCTGGAGAAGGGAATGACTACCCACTCTGGTCTTCTTGCCTGGGGACTTCTATGGACAGAGGCGCCTGGTGAGTTGCAGTCCATGGGGTCGCAAAGAGTTGGACATGACTGAGCAACTAACACGTTCACTGTCAGACTCAAGCTAAAGGAAGCCAGAAAACCAGGACTCAGGGGATGGTTGATAGATGTCAACCCCTCAGGGGGAAAATGACAAAGAAGGCAGAGATGGGTCTAGAGGAGACCAACCAGGATCACTGGCCTCTGAGTGCCAAAGTTCCAGCCTCTAGTTGGGTTCTAGGAAATCACTCCTTGATGGTCAAGGAGCATCACTGCTGCCACTTCACCATTGCTCGTGTTGTGCTCTGCTTCATACTTTGCAGCCCTTTCAAAAGCAGCTGTTAGTTCAGCCCCTATAGGTCTCTCCATGGGGTCTTTGATCTTGTCGACATGGGAGGGCTGTCTCTCTGCGCGCTAGCGTTTACAACATTTCTTTGGGTTTACAGAGTAATAGGCCTCAATTTTCACAGCCTCCTTCCTGTACCTGGGAATTCAGGCAGGTGCCCTCAGGGCTGAACCAGGGGCACGTTTTCTTCTCCATCCCTCCATTCCCCCTGAGGGTGAGGCCATGGAACTTATCACCCAGCAGTCCCATCAGAACCATTTCCAGTTGACAGTCATTGATCATCCTGTGTCCCAAGCTGAGCTATAAGTCCTTTTGCACTCTCACATCTAGGGGGTATCCTTGTTGGCTGTTTTATATTTTCTTTTTCTTTTTTTTTATAAATTTATTTTCTATAAGAGTGTAATTGCTTTCCAGGTCATTTTGTATTTTCTTTATTTGATGCTGAGGTAGCAGTGGGAGGGAGTTGCTATAAGAGGAACCTTAATATTTTAGGAAAATGAATTAATGTTTTGCTTGTAATATAGTGGTGACCACAGGGGCTAAGTGAAAGTGAAAGTGTTAGTCGCTAAGTCTTGTCCAACTCTTGCAACCCCATGGACTATACTGCCAGGCCCTTCTGTCCAGGGGCTTCTCAAGGCAAGAATACTGGAGTGGGTAACCATTCCCTTGTGTTTTGCTTGTAATACAGGGGTGACCACAGGGGCTAACACCAAGTCAAATAGGACATTTTGCCCTGACAAATAATATAGCCTGATGCTTGTGCCTTCCTGTTCTTTTGTCATCTTGAAACATGTATTAAGCTTATTTTGCGCTCAGACCTAAAAGGTTCTCTACACTGCCCACCTCTGCAGAGTACCATAACTTTCTCACAGACCTATTTTAACAATTTAAGGACCTATTTACCTTGCTACTGAGCTTGCAACTATGTTCCAAACCCTTGAGGTTACTGAAAGCCTGACCTCTATAAAAGTGAAACATTGTTGACTTCACTGTTACTTTTTCTTTTACTATGTAATGATTCAGTAGTTACTGAATTTTGAAGGTTCCAACATGTGTCAAGTTGAAAACAAATAAGAAAACTTATCCAAGCAAATGTAGATGCAGTGGCTCTCAGAATGTAGTTTCTGAATCTGCAACATCAGGACCACCTGGGAACTTGTCAGAAATGCAGGGTCTCAGGCCCAGCCCAGACCTACTGAATCTGACACCCTGGGAATCCTCCAGAAGGTGCTAATGCAGATTAAAGTTTAAGAACCACTGGTCAAATGTACCAAGGGAGGACAAGGAATATGCTTTAGGCTGGGTTCTCTTCAGTGCCTAAATAATGGACATCACCTTTGAAAGTAGGCTTTGAATGAGCATTACCATTGAATCCTCCAGAAGGTGCTAATGCAGATTAAAGTTTAAGAACCACTGGTCAAATGTACCAAGGGAGGACAAGGAATATGCTTTAGGCTGGGTTCTCTTCAGTGCCTAAATAATGGACCTCACTTTTGAAAGTAGGCTTTGAATGAGCATTACCATTCCTCTGCCTTGCTACTTTTATTTCACTGCCCAAAAAGGAAGGCCATGTGGGGCTGGTCTGAGCTTGTTCAGAGGCATCACAAGCAGTTAGCCCACTGAGTTGCAGAAACCAGCTGCGTCCAAGGACTGGAAAAACTTCATCCAGGCCACAGGCCTTGGTCAGTACCTCAGAGAATCACTTTGCGCAGCGTGCTTGCTAGATATGGGTGAGATGACCTGACCTTGTTGCTTTTAGGCATATGTAGTAACAGTGCCTCTTAGTTATCCTTGGGTGCCCTGGCCAACTGGCCACTTGCCACATTCTCAGCACAACCCTCAAAGGCAACTAGAGAGGAAGCTGGGAGCCCTGTCCTAAAGATCTTACAGTATACCAAGCTGTCAAATCCACTACAAAATAATGTCCTCTTGGAAGAGATATTTATGAACCAGCTTCCATGGCTGCCTCATATTTTCATGCATCCTATTGTACTTACTCTCTTCCACCCCCTGGTGCTTATTCTCAGGCTTCAGAAGAGGGTGTATGATTTGTCCTAAGAATCCAGCTCTACCAGAACGGCCTGTCATCTCCCTCATGTTGTTAATGGGCAGCTGCTTTTTTAATTAGATTATTAAAATTTTTGCTCAGCTTCTGAGTCAACTTAACTTGACTTTAGTTTGTTTTGATGGAAAGCAAATCACTTGGCTGATAGAATTTGGTTTAATTGGTCACTTGGCTCAGAGTTTGATGACTTTTCCATTAATGTTTATTCAACAAATATATTTTATTTAATTTTCCCTGAAATAACCCAGCTGACTCTGAATGTTCACATGTACAGAGCACTGAAGAGGAGCTCTGATCCCAGAATCTCTGTGATAATATGAAAGTAGAGATCACGACAGAGAATTCCTGAGGGCTTGGAAATTCAGCATGGGATAACAAGACGTGCAGCAGCCAACCACAGTGTTCTATCTTTTCCTCTCATTTCCTAATCTCCAAATCTCTCTATATTTCTCCCTCTGTCTTCAGTGTCTCATCTGTGTGTGCACATATACACGTATGCATGTGTCTGTGTGTACATGCATTACATCTTATACAAAATACAATAATGGCATTTTACACAGTTTTTAAAAATAGTAAAAAAGCAAAATTGCATGATAATGACTAACAATATGGCATATCTGAGAACTTACTCTGTAATAGGCCCTAGGCAAAAAGCACTTATGTTATACAAGTGTTTACCAAAAGCTTGAGAGATTTTAAAGATGGATAGTTTCTGCTTTCTGGCTCCATAGTTTCTCATATCTACAAAATGGGACTTGCCTGGTGGTCCAGTGGTGAAAATTCTGTGCTTCCTCGGCAAGGAGCATGGGATCCCCCTGGTTGTAGACCTAAGATCCTACATGCTCTAAGATGCAGCTAAAATTTTTTTCTTAAATAAATAGAAAATTCAATTGTTCCTTTTCAGCCTGTGAGAGTCTCTTCCTCTGTGTGGTCCTGTAAGACATGATTTGGTGTTTGTCGTTATGCTGTATGTGGAAAGAGAGAAGTGAATAAGAATTATAAAGGAGAAGTGAATAAGAATTATAAAGGAAAATGGCGTAAAAATGCACAATCTTAAGTGGACTGCAAGAGTCTCTTGCCTCCTGAGTGGCAAAGACCAGGCAATGGTTTACTGGCCTTGCCCTCTACGAGTTACAGAAAGGCCTTGGCTTATAAGTCCATGGAGCTGAAGGTCATGCAGAGGGCCTGCCCACACTAGCTTGTTTACTCTAGGATCAGGCGCCAGATCTCAGTTAATCTCAGTTCTACTAGTGTTGCACATTTCCCGCCTCCACCCATATCCGCCCACTAGTTCTGGCCCCAAATTGCTCCTGAACTTGCCCTGCCTGTTGGCCAGAACGGACTAGCAAAGGATCATTCCTCAGGACAGCCAGAGCTTGTACATCAGGCTGGAATGATGTCAGAAGAAATGCAATCATCTGTACACCATTGGTAGACTAGAATCCATGTTAACAGGAAGAAAAGACTAGTTCCTCCATCCTTGTATTAAATGGCTTAGGGTATGGAGGTCAACACACCTGCTGGGTGGGACAGAGCTCTGTATGAGGATGCCGTTTCTTACTTGGGCAAAGGAGAACAAGGACTGGACAGTTTTGAATGATTGTTAGTTCACCCTCCATTTAAAGAGTCAGTCCAGGACTTCCCTGACAGTTTAGTGGTTAACACTCTGTCTTTCCAATGCAGGGAACATGGGTTCAACCCCTGGTGGAAGAACTAAGATCCTACATGCCTTGGGGCATGGCCAAAAAAAAAAAAAATTATAATAATAATTAATAAATAAAGAATCAGTCCACAGGTAATTAGTGAGAACATGCTGTGTTCAAGGAGCGCTTCCATGGTGGCTCAGTGGTAGAGAACCCACCTGCAATGCAGGAAGCTCAGATTCAATCCCTGGATCAGGAAGATCCCCTGGAGAAGGAATTGCAGCCCACTCCAGGATTCTTGTCTGGGAAATCCCATGGACAGAGGAGCCTGGTAGGTCACAAGGAGTCAGACATGACTGAGCGACTGAGCGTGCAAGCACAGTATGTTCAAGGCCTTCTGCTATGGGCGGCGGGGGGAGATGTAGACAATTCTGTCAAAGAGTGTATGATCCAGCAGAAGATTAAAAATATACATAAAGAGAAAATGCCCTGGTTGTCCAGTGAAGCACTAGGACTCTGTACTTTCACTGCCAAGCTCAGTTTGATCCTTAATTGGGGAACTAAGATCCTACAGTCTACCCCCAACAAAGGGAAAAAATGTGTGTGTGTGTGTGTCTATATATATATATATAGACACACACACACACACACACACATAAACACAGAACAAGAATTTACGTGGTAAAAGCTTGACCTCTGGAATCAGAGAAACTAGAACTCAGATTTCTGCTCTGTTTTTCTAATAAGTGGTACTGTACCACTTAGAAATCCATAAGTGACAAAACATAAAAACAAAAAACCTACAGACATATATATTATGTAAAGTTTAACTTAAAATAGATCATAGATCAAAATGTAAAAACCTAAACCTAGAAAATTTTCTGGATGAAAACATTGGAGAAATTTTTTGTGACTTTTCTTAGAACAACAAATTAAGACTCATAAAAGAAAAAATGAATAAGTTGGAATTAATCAAATGTAAAAATTCTTTTTGAAAATCAGCACATAAAAAAGCAACCACAGACTGAGAAAATATTTGCAAACCACATTTTGGATGAAAGACTTTTATCTGATGCTGAAGCTCCAATACTTTGGCCAGCTGATGCAAAGAGCCAACTCACTGGAAAAGATCTTGATGCAGGGAAAGACTGAAGGCAGAAGAGGGTAACAGAGGATGAGATGGTTGGATGGCATCACCAATTCAATGGACATAAACATGGGCAAACTCTGGGAGATGGTGAGGGACAGAGAGGCATGGCATGCTGCAGTCCATGGGGTCGAGAAGAGCTGGACATGACTTGGCAACTAAACAACAACAACATCCAGAATATATATTCAGATGTCTTAAAATTCAGTGATAGGATAACAGCTTGATGTTTAAAATGAGCAAGATATTGAACAGAGCACATGAAAAGGTATTCAACATAACTAGTCATTAGAGAATTGCAGATGAAAACCACAATGAGATACCCCTAGATACGTATTGGAATGACTGAAAAATAAACCAAGAAAAGTAATTAGCAATACCAAGTGCTGGCAAGTCTGTGGAGCAAAGAAAACTCTCACACATTACTTATCAGATTGCAAGATGGTACAGCCACTACTGAAAATCATTTTGGTAATTTCTTGTACAATTAAAAACACACTTACCCCTATGGCACAGCAAGCTCACGGCTGGGTATTCACCCAAGTTAAATGAAAATCTATATTCACACAACCCCTGTCCATGAATGTGTAAGTGGTTTTGTTCATAATCAACAAAAACTGGGAAATAACCAAGCATGCTTCAACTGGTTAACCAGTGAACTGTGGTATATCCATGCAACAGAACACCACTTGGCAATAAAAAGGAACAACCTGCTGATACTCACAGTAACATGATGAATCACAAAGGTTTTACAAAATTCAAATGCTAAATGAAAGAAGCTAGCCTCTACAGGCTATAGGCTATATGATTCCTCTTATGTGACAATCTGAAAAAGGTCAAACTGTAAAGGACAAAGATCAGATCAGTGTTTCCCAGATCCCAGGAGTGTGGGAAGGGGTTGATGACTGCAGGGCATGAGGGAATGCTTTGGGAAGGATGTGTTGATGCGGTGCTGTGCCCAGTCCTGCCTGACTCTTAGCAACCGCATGGACTGTAGTCTGCAACCCTCTGTCCATAGGATTCTCCAGGCAAGAATACTGGGACAGGTTGCCATGCCCTCCTCCAGGGAATCTTCCAACCCAGGGATCGAACCCATGTCTCTTGCATCTCCTGCATTGTCAGAGGGATTCTGTTACCACTGCACCATTTGGGAAGCCTCTTGGGGGTGATGTAACTGTTCCCTATTTTGACTGTGATGGTGGTTACAAGACTGTAACACAGCAATGGGCAGCAAAGTGAAAGGTATGAAATTTACCGTATTTAAATTATACCTCCATAAACCTGACTTGGAAGAAAAAGAAGTAACATTAAAGGCAGTACTCACTTGTCAAAAACTAGAAAGGTGATATTAAAATAAAATAGAAGTCCACTGTGGCACTTAAGCTGAGTAAGTGATTTGGGGCAAGTTTCTTATCCCTTATAAATATCTATTTCTTCATCTTTAAAATGAGAAAAAATAGTAGTAGCACTACATAGAAAATATATTCTAAGAATTAACTGACTCATGAGATAAAATTTTCTAGTTTATTCACCATTCATTCTGTACCAGGTTTTGGATGTGACTTATCTAAGTCAATTCTGAAAACATCAAGAGATAAAGGGTTTCTCTGGTAGCTCAGCTGGTAAAGAATCCACCTACAACACAGGAGACCCTGGTTGGATCCCTGGGTCAGGAAATTCCCCTGGAGAAGGGATAGGCTACCCAATCCAGTATTCCTGGGCTTCCCTGGTGGCTCAGGCAGTAAAGAATCCACACTTTCAGGAGATAAATTGTATTATTAACATGCTAAGAACAGTGCCTGTCATATAGGGAGGGTTCCACAGGGTTGATTCTGTTTTACTTTGTTTTACTCTGCACTAAGAAGCTCTTCTTTTCAGGCACTGTGCTAGGCATTAAGAATAACAGAAAAGAAAAAGAAAAAAAAAAAACAAAAAAAACCTGGAGCCCCTGCCCTCAGGGAGCTCACAATGAAGAAACAATGAAGCAAATTAAGAACTAAAGTGCTGTGTGTTGTTTACTGAAATTGCTGTGTGAATAATTCCATAATGTATTTTTAAGATCTCTGTATTGTACACCTGAAACTAACACAATATTATATACATCAATTATGCTTCAAATTTTAAAAAAAGACAATCTTTAAAAAGTAGTAAAAAAAATGAAATGCAGTATGTTATGTGCTGTGAGAGTGTGATTTGCAGGGTATTCCTCTGGGATCATAGAGGAGAAGAAGGAGGCTCTTGTGGGGGAGATGGTTCAGTTCAGTTCAGTTCAGTCTCTCAGTTGTGTCCAACTCTTTGCCACCCCATGAATTGCAGCACGCCAGGCCTCCCTGTCCATCACCAACTCCTGGAGGTCACGCAGACTCACATCCATCGAGTCAGTGATGCCATCCAGCCATCTCATCCTCTGTTGCCCCCTTCTCCTCCTGCCCCCAATCCCTCCCAGCATCAGAGTCTTTTCCAATGAGTCAACTCTTCGCATGAGGTGGCCAAAGTCCTGGAGTTTCAGCTTTAGCATCATTCCTTCCAAAGAAATCCCAGGGCTGATCTCCTTCAGAATGGACTGGTTGGATCTCCTTGCAGTCCAAGGGACTCTCAGGAGTCTTCTCCAACACCACAGTTCAAAAGCATCAATTCTTCGGCACTCAGCCTTCTTCACAGTCCAACTCTTACATCCATACATGACCACAGGAAAAATTATAGCCTTAACTAGACGGACTTTTGTTGGCAAAGTAATATCTCTGCTTTTGAATATGCTATCTAGGTTGGACATAACTTTTCTTCCAAGGAGTACCGTCTTTTAATTTCATGGCTGCAATCACCATCTACAGTGATTTTGGAGCCCAAAAAAATAAAGTTTGACACCGTTTCCACTGTTTCCACATCTTTTTTTCATGAAGTGATGGGACTGGTTCCCCCCCCCCCCCCAAAAAAAAATCTTCCTGAAGGAGGTGGCATTTGATGATGTCTTGAAGGACAGCTTAAGTGTCCGTAGACAGAGATCCAGTGAGGTGTGGAGTGATGGAGGAGTGAAACACCTTATTTTTTTGTTGTTGCTGTTTTGTTTTCTGCTTTTTGGCTGCACCGCGGCATGCTGGATCTTAGTCCCCCCATCAGGGATCAAACTCATGCCTCCTGCAGAGGGAGCATGATATCTTAGACACCAGACCACCAAGGAAGTCCCAAGAGACACGGTTTGAATGATAACCAGAGCTCTTCCTCCCCACTCCCCACCTGAAAAAGAAAAAGGTCAGGGGGATTAGTGGTAGATAAAGGAGACACCGTTTTAGCCAAACCCCAAAGCTGGACTTAGATATTACAGGGAAATTCCATGAGCAGAGCTGGATAGAAGCTCACGTAAGCTGACATGACCCTGTGATTCTGATACACTTTCTACTGTCCAGATCTTTGGAAAAGAGCTTCAGTCGTCTCCATCGTCATCCTAGTGTCTTAGATTCGCTCTGACTGAGAAAATCCATCTTTAACTCCCAGTTTAAAACCCCTTGGCTGCAATTTTTCTTCATGCTTGTTGGTGAAGGCTTGTGGAGGATGGTTCAAGAATAACTTAGCCTGTTCGTTTTTTTTCCTCCTATTTGAGGTATGGTCCGTGTCTCACAATGTCCTGTGATTCTCCAGGCTTGGCATTTAAATACAACTAACACTCTTTTGGGGTGTAAAATTCCACTGCGAAACTATTCAAAAGATTTCTGGCAAAGAAGAGGAGTAGAGAGTGGAAGTCAAGGGAGAACATTGAATGAAGCGGCTCTCTGTGTATATAAATACACAAACCTGTGTTGAGACTCTTTATCCTTCTACTGTCCTCACAGCCCCTCAACAGGTGGCACCAGCTCAGCGACATTTGTGGAGCAGATGGGATGTCATTTTAATGTTGCTTTTAATTGACAAGGGCCTCCGTGACTGTGTGCATGCGGCTACATGCCCGGCATAGGGTGGGCAGTGGAATTAGAAATCGCTACCTGCTCCTTCTGGCCAAGAACCTGGAGCTGTAATTGTGTCAACTGGCTAGCACACATTGTGTTAACTCGTCATCAAAGGCCTTATTTTGCTGATTTTATTTCCCTTAACTTGCCAATCCTTCCCTCCCCCTTGCATAGCTCTGAATTTTGGGCAACTTGAACAAGGAAAGCTTGTTCGTCTGAAAATTACATTTAGCACAAGCTCCGTGTTTTCCTGTCCAACTTTTCATAAGCAATTCAGGTTGCATTAAATTTATACCAGAAATGGGCTTGTGCTTCTCAGAAGTGGTCCAAAGAGGAAGTGAAAAGGGCTGGTCCTCTGTGCTGACAAGGTATTCTAATCAGAGGATAAATAACACAGATTTGGAAGTTCTGTCCCCGAGCAGCCATAATTTTTACAATTCTCATTTCATAAGCCATATGGTGAGTAGAGGCTGCCCCACTGCCTGCAGTGAACACATACGATGTCAGGACTACAGCCACATATACTTCATTCGGCATTCATGAGGACCTCGCCCACTAATTAGAATACTTTTGTTTATACAAAACAAAGCAGAAAGCACTTACTGGATCAGTTTAGGAATGGTCTTTTAAATTGTGTGGGTTTCCTTCAATCATTCATCTTCTTAGAAGAAAACAAATTCCAATTATTAATCATATCCTATTAGATCAGCCTGGAAAACAATTTATATGGTAATGAGGAATTTACAGAGCCGGCTGAGTGTATTATTTTGTGCCCGAATCTAGGGGTTATTTCTCAGACATTTGTGGTCATTTCCCTCTAATCAATGGCATACGTTTTTTCCTGTTAGACCCTCAAACCACTTTTGGAAATCGATGCCATCTATTTTCCTTCTCTCTTCTCCACCCAACATCATTCTGTTGTTTTCTTTGTTTAGTCACTAAATCATGTCTGACTCTTTTGTGACCCCATGGACTGTAGCCTGCCAGGCTCCTATGTCAATAGGATTTCCCTGGTAAGAATACTGGAGTGGGTAGCCATTTCCCTTTCCAGGGGATCTTCCTGAACCAGGGATCAAACCAACATCTCCTGCACTGGCAGGTGTATTTTTTTTTTTTTTTACCACTGAGCCACCAGGGAAGCCTATTGTGTCCTTAGCTCAAGAGGGAGGAAATGAAGATCAGATTAGAAGAACTTAATCTCTTCTGAGCCCCAAGTCTACTAATGGAAAAGCATATAGATGGTTTCCTAAAAGCAGCTAATGATCTGCAAATATTCAAGGATTCTATGGGCTACTATTTATCATTAGTATTGAACAGAATTGAAATACAATTTTAATAATCAGTATTCTCATTTATTCAGTGCTTCCTTTAAACCAAGCAGATATTGTATTGACTGCTTTTCCACATAATAATAATAAAACTAGATAATATATTTTATTGGTCATTACTACGTGCCACCCATAGCATCACATTCTTTGCAATGTATCTCATTTGTTCTTCTCATCAACACTATATCACAGACTCTTTCATTAACTTGATTTTATAACTGAAGAAGGTGAGGCTTAGAGAATACTTCTTAAAGGTTGAGCTTGAGTAGTCAACGTCTTTGTGCTCAACCACCATCTTAGATCCTTTGATGAATCCTTAAATGGACAGATTAGATTGGTTTGTTTCTGATGCAACTTACCCCAGTGATTAATCGGTGTTATATAAACTCAAAATATTTTAAGTTTAAAGGATTTTCTTACCTTGGTTGTAGGAGCTTTCTTAACCTCTCAAAAATCTCAGAATAAGAATAGCCGGCCACACCCCTGAACATCTCTGCCTTCGAGAATCCCTGTTCTGTGGTCCCCAGACTCTTCCCCACTCAGAGCTTGGAAAATAGTCATCCTTCTGTTCCCTGACTTCCTGGCATATCAGTGTTTTCAAACTAGAGTCAAAACAAAGTCTGAACATTACTGCTGCCTAGCTTGATTTAAACCTTTCATTATTTTTCCAAGGGATTTACTTAAAATATACTACTACTAGAGTCAGATCCCTGTGTTTACTATTTAATGTCAAGTTTTGCTCTTATTTTACACTTTACCGATTGGAAGCAGCTTCAACGGTCTTCCCTCCGTTTCTCCCCTTTTCGATGGGAGAGACTGATTGGAAAGCAACCAGCATCCCCAGCAGAGGTGATGGGAGGGGGCAGACTGGTCTCTTTATTTTTAATCCAGTGACTATGAAGGGAGCCGCTCTGTAGCTGTTTTCAGTCTAGACAGGATATGACGATAATAGCACGAATAAAAGTCCATGTAGTCCAGCCAGGGGCAAATTAAGTGGGTGCGGGGCATAGATATGCCATGCTGTTAGTGACATGGAACAGCACACAACCCTCTTAGAGGCATGGTGCCCAGATTAATTGGCTTGCCCAGGATGCATCTATGATGAGAAGAAAGCACTCAGAAAATGTTGGACCTTGTGTATCTGAACTCTCAGTTTTTCTACTCATAGGCACTGAAAGTTAGACACTTTATTTTATAGACCAGGAAAGTGAGTGGCATTTAACACCATGGTTTTATTCATTGTTTTGCTGGTTTTCCCTCATGAGTTACAAGTATTTCCAGGAGAAACCAGCCACCATATGTAGTGATGATGCAGGGAATATTTATTATTGCTTTACTGAGATGGCCAAGCTCTGACACACTCGAGGTTTCTAGAATGATGGGTGTATCTTGAGTCTATGTATGTGTGAATGATCAAAATGAGGCTCTTTATGTCACACAAGCTACTGAAGTAGAACCCCTGAGATTGCTGTGCTTAAAAATACTGTCATTTGTGCCTTGAGGAGTGTAACGGTGATCAGACGTGGCACCTGGCTGCCCGTGCTTTACTCTAAATCAGCTGGAAGGGAAGGAATCAGGAGAAATTGCAAGGGCACAGAGCAACTTCAAAAACAGTGTTTCTCTGTGGAAAAGCTCAAGGTGAATAGTAAAGAAGGTAGACTCTGTATCCAAGAAAAATCAAGGGTGAAATTGCTTGTGTTGCTGACGAAAGGTTAAATATGTCTTTTGGAATCAGATGAACCATTCCAGTGGGTTCCGTGGAACCTGGGCACACACAAGCCAGTGATAAAATTCAGTCCGATAAAGAGCTCTTGTTAATCTGTGACACCATGTTTACAACCAAACCTGCAGAACCAGGAAAGTTAAACACTATGGATGGATCAAAAGAGGTGGTTCCTGAATATTTGTTATTATTAAGGATATTTGAGGAAATATCAAGAAAAGCTTTTAAAATGTGACTCCCAGCAGCTCCTGCTTGCTTTTTTTTTTTTTTGGATGCTGGGTCACATCAGGTTCCATTCCTTAAAAATTTGCCATAGTGCATTCCTGTTGCTGTTTGGAAAAGCTACAACATGTAAAGTTTTTGCAGCACGTTCCATTGTCCAACAGTGAGGCATTCAAGAATGATCAGAAGTAATTGAAGGAGACAAGGTTTTTGAAAAGAACTCTTTCTCTCCCAGCTTCAGGAACTCAATCTTTCCAGTTCTTGAAGTTATTTACATGGAGAATCTCGAAGTCTAGGATTTTTGAGTGAGTCCTGAGAATTCCTAGCCATACAGCACACCAGAGACTGTGTGGTTTAAAGCACCAGTATCTGGTGCTTCATTCTCTCCACTCATTCATTGAGATATGCATTCATTCATTCACTGAGGTATGCATTCATTCATTCACTGAGGTATGCATTCATTCATTCATTCAAGTGTGGCTGGCATTGAACTTGGTTCCATGAAGGCTTGAATCTGGAGGTGAAAATATAGCAGGCTTGTTTCAGAAGGTAATGAAGAGATAGCATTATAGAATGTGTTATCTATAGGACCGAATCTATACACAATAAACACTTAATAAATGAGAAACCTCCATTAACTTTAACTCTGATCATCATTAAAAAACAACAGAGAAAATTTTTCAGTGATAATTTAATTCAATATCCTGACATCCTAATACATTGCCAGTTTTCATTTCACTTGGTTTATTTATTTGCTCAAAAGATATTTACTGAGCTTCTACTAGAATGCAAACACTGACATATTGGTAGAGTCTCATCTCATGTTTGTACATCTGCACTCCTCATTTCCCAGAGTTAAATTTTTCATACAGAGGGTATTTTTTCATGCTGTTACATGTTCTTTATACTGGCATTTTTTATGCTGATATTTTAATCAGCAAATATTACTCCTTCAACATCATTATTTATCTGACCATTCTTCTCTTGTGAAATGTGAAGCTTCTTTCTAAATGTTTAAATGTTATTTTAAAAATGCAGCAATAAGCTGAGCACAGAGCTTCTCATTCCCTTCTGACAATTTTCCAGGATAAATTCCCAGGAATCTAAATACTGGATCAGAAGATTAAATGTTTTTATGGGATTGTGATGCATCCTGCCAAATTTCTGAATTTTGTAGCCATTTACATTTATAATTTTGTTTATATCAGTCACATTCCATTGCCACCTTCATGAAGATACTGCTTGATTTTTAGATGCAGAATTGAGGCACACTCTGCTCTTATCAAGAATACATGCATCAACCATTTCTTATAAGAGGTGTCTTCCAGACAGCTTGACCCACCCATTATATAAATTCCTTCCACTAAGCAGGAAAGCCATTTTCCTCCTCCCCAGACTTTTAGCTTCTCTTTACTTCCTTATTCCCTAAGACAATCCTTATACCAAAACATTCACTCATAGTCATACAGAACGTTAGAAATGGAAAAGACCTCAAGTATCTTTTTTTACCCCCTTCATTTTAGAGTTAAGGACTCAAGAACTAGGGAGATGGTGAATCACTTCAAATTACAGAGTTGGTGGGGAGATTTAGGACGAGACCCTCTGTGTGAAGCTGATTGGTACTGCTGCTAGGAAATGTCAAGCGGGTGGCCCATATACTAATACTGGAAAGAAAAAGAAAGGATCATTATGCCTTTGGGCATGTATGACCTGCACATGAGTGAAGTGTTCCAAATTTTACTTGCTCCCTGACATGCCCATGGCTTTTCACCTATGTACTCTGTTACTGCAGGTAGTGGCATTGCCAATTAAGCCCAGGGACTCTCAGTGGTACATGGTACCCTTGGCAAGTAAAATGAAGGTTATTGCTGTTGTTATTTCATTGTTAAGTTTTGTGTGACTCTTTTGCCACTCCATGGACTGTAGTCTGCCAGGCTCCTCTGTCCATGGAATTTTCCAGGGAAGAATATTGGAGTAGGTTGCCATTTCCTCCTCCAGGGGATCTTCCCAGCCCAGGGATGGAACCTGCATCTCTTGCATTGGCAAGTGGATTCTTTACACTGACACACTAGTGAAGCCCAAAATGAAGATTACCCTCCCGAAAGGAAATCAGGAAGCATTAAAATACAAAGGATGCCCTCTCCCAGAGCCTTAAGACTAACCTTCGTTGACAGCGGACAAGGTGCGGTCTGACTGGCCACCTTGTTCTCTGAGCTTTGCTGCTGCTGCTGCTGCTGCTAAGTCGCTTCAGTCGTGTCCAACTCTGTGCGACCCCACAGATGGCAGCCCACTGGGCTCCGCCATCCCTGGGATTCTCCACGCAAGAACACTGGAGTGGGTTGCCATTTCCTTCTCCAATGCATGAAAGTGAAAAGTGAAAGTGAAGTCGCTCTCTGAGCTTTGAATCTAGCCATTTCCTCACTGGCACTTTTTAAAACAGACAGCTTCAAGTTTCTCTGACACATAATGTTATTGTATGTCTTTGTGCTTTTTGTTCCTGTTGTTCTTTGAAACCAGCTTAGCCTCCATCTGACTGGTTAATTTCAACCTTTCCTTCAAGACTATTTTAACTCAGATGAAACCACTTATAGGAAGGCTCCCACGATGCCTCTAGGCTGCCATGACCCTCCACTGTCTCAGTTCATAAATGGCCTATGGATTCTTTTGTCTGACTGCGTTGAGAATATTTATGTGTCCATTTCCTTCAGTAGACTAAGTTCATCAAGGTCTGAATCTGTGACTTTTCATACTTCCCAATGCTTAGTACAGAATTTGTTGTTTAGTTGCTGTCATGTTTGACTCTCTCGGCCCCTGTAGACTGTAGCCCGCCAGACTCCTCTGTCCATGGGATTTTCCAGGCAAGAATATTGGAGTGGATTGTCACTTCCTTCTCCAGGGGATCTTCCCGACCCCAGGATCTAACCTGCATCTCTTGCTTGGCAGGCAGATTCTTTACCACTGAGCCACCTGTGAAGCCCTTAGTACAGGATAGACACTCAGTAAACACTTATTGACCTGAAATATCTGAAATGCATGAATGAGGATTTGTGAAAATCCTAAAATTCATTGAAGATTATCTGGGTCTAGCATTGGTAAAATGTGACTGGAATGATATTCTTTCTTAGAATGCTTATATCTTATCAACTATATTGTATTCAGTTCAGTTCAGTCCAGTTGCTCAGTTCGTGTCTGACTCTTTGCAACCCCATGAATCGCAGCATGCCAGGGCTCCCTGTCCATCACCAACTCCCAGAGTTCACTCAAACTCATGTCCATCAAGTCAGTGATGCCATCCAGCCATCTCATCCTCAGTCGTCCCCTTCTCCTCCTGCCCCCAATCCCTCCCAGCATCAGAGTCTTTTCTAAAGAGTCAACTCTTCGCATGAGGTGGCCAAAGTACTGGAGTTTCAGCTTCAGCATCAGTCCTTCCAATGAATACCCAGGACTGATCTCCTTTAGAATAGACTGGTTGGATCTCCTTGCAGTCCAAGGGACTCTCAAGAGTCTTCTCCAACACTGCAGTTCAAAAGCATCAATTCTTCGGTGCTCAGCTTTCTTCACAGTCCAACTCTTACATCCATACATGACCACTGGACCATAACCTTGACTAGAGAGAACTTTGTTGGTAAAGTAATGTCTCTGCTTTTGAATATGCTATCTAGGTTGGTCATAACTTTCCTTCCAAGGAGTAAGCATCTTTTAATTTCATGGCTGCAGTCACCATCTGCAGTGATTTTGGAGCCAAAAAAATAAAGTCTGACACTGTTCCCACATTTCCCCATCTATTTACCATGAAGTGATGGGACAAGATGCCATGATCTTCGTTTTCTGAATGTTGAGCTTTAAGCCAACTTTTTCGCTCTCCTCTTTCACTTTCATCAAGAGGCTTTTTAGTTCCTCTTCACTTCTGCCGTAAGGGTGGTGTCATCTGCATATCTGAGGTTATTGATATTTCTCCCAGCAATCTTGATTCCAGCTTGTGCTTCTTCCAGCCCAGCGTTTCTCATGATGTACTCTGCATATAAGTTAATAAGCAGGGTGACAATATACAGCCTTGATGGACTCCTTTTCCTATTTGGAACCAGTCTGTTGTTCCATGTCCAGTTCTAACTGTTGCTTCCTGACCTGCATATTGTATATTGTATTACTGAGTAGGAGACGTGTTAATAGTAAAGGGGTACTCTGTTCAGCACTGTATGAGAGAAACCTGCCAACAATAATTTCTCAAGAATGTAAATCATTATTATCATCACCATCATCTCCTCTGGGATCTTATTCTAGTACTCTCTTTTCTTAAGGGCTTCCCTTCTGGCTCAGGTGGTAAAGAATCTGCCTGCAATGTGGGAGACCTAGGTTCGGACCCTGGGTTGGAAAGATCCCCTAGAAAAGGGAAAGGCTACCCACTCCAGTATTCTGGCCTGGAGAATTCCATGGACTGTACAGTCCATTGGGTTGAGAAGAGTCAGACACGACTGAGTGACTTTCACTTCACTTCACCTTCTCTTAAATATCCAATCTCTTCTCCTTTACTATTCCATTTCTGCTTGCCTAAAAATTGCTCAAATCTTTCACATGCTTAAAAACATTTCTTCAAACCTTGTGATCCCTTCTATCATCTTTCTTCACCCATTTTTCTCCCATCATTTCCTTACTCCTCTGCAATCTGGTTTTTGCTCCTTCCGCTATGATGAAATTGCACTGGCAAAGTAGAGTTTACCAGTGACCCCCAGAATGAATGCTCAGTTGATATGCTCGCTGTTGACTTTTCCATAATGTTAGACATTGCTAATGTTAGGCATTGATCCCACCCTCCTTCCTATAATCCTCAGCTCCCTTGACATCATGCCATCATGATTCTCTACCCCTGGGACTACTCTCACTCAGACATTATGTCATGACCCCATCTTGTTCTCTCTCTCTTTTTTTAAATTTTATTAATTTACTTACTTGGCTGCACCAGCTCTTAGTTGCAGCACATGGGATCTAGTTCCCTGACCAGACTGAGCCTGGGTCCCCTGCACTGGGAGCATCCAGTCTGAGTCACTGACTACCAGGGAGGTCCCCATGTTGCTCTCTTGAATGCTGGTATTCCCCAAGTTCTGTCTTTCTCGGTTTTACAGTCTCGTTTACACCAGTGGATTTCATTCTTTGCTACTCATCTTAATGACCATTCAGAAAATAAGGATACCTGAGAAAAAGGAACATTTGTGAACTGTAGATGAGAATATAAATCGTGCAGTCACTTCACTATGGAAAACAGTATGAAGTTTCCTCAAAAAAGTTAAAAATAGGACTACTATGATCCAGCAATTCTGCTTCTGGGTATATATTCAAAGGGAATGAAAAAGAATCTCAAAGAAATATCTGCACTCCCATGTTCCTTGAAGTATTCTTCACAATAAGCAAGATATGGAAATAACCAAATTATCAATAGATGAATGGATAAAGAAGATGTGTTTTATATATATATCCAATATTATTCAGCCATGAGAAAGAAGGAAATCCTATCATTTGTGACAATACGGATGAACTTTGAGAGCCTTACTAAGTGAAAGAAGTCAGAGAAAAATGAATGCCATATGATACCACTTATGTGCATGTTTGTGCTAAGTAGCTTCAGTCATATCCGACTCTTTGTGACGCCATGGACTGTAACTCACCAGGCTCCTAGTATCCATGGCAAGAATACTAGAGTGGGTTACCATGCCCTCCCTCCAGGGAATCTTTCCCACCCAGGAATCAAACCCGTGCCTCCTGTGACTACTGCATTGCAGTCAATTCCTTACCACTGAGCCACTAGAAAGCCATGATACCACTTACATGTGGAATCAAAGAGAGACGAACTCATAGAAGCAGGGAGTAGAATGGTGGTTCCCAGGGGCCAGGAGTGGAGGAACTGGGAAGGTATTGACCGTTGGGTGCAAACTTCCAGTTCTAAGTTCTGGGAATCCAATACACAGCATGGTGATTAATGTTTTATAGTCCTGTATTACATACAGCAGAGAAACCTGGAATATACTACTGCATTATATACTTAAAAGTTGCTAAGAGAGTAGATCTTATAGTTGTCGCCACAAAAAAGATGGTAATTATCTGATATGACTGGTCATAAAGGTGTTAGCTAGCAGCGTGGTGGTAACCATTTTTCAATATATAAGTGTAACAAACGAACAGGTCGTACACCTTAAACTTACACAATAAGTCAACTGTATCTCAGCAAAGCTGGAGGGAGAAAGCAGGAATATTTCAGGAAAAAATGAACAGACTGAACAAAATGGAGAAGCATAAAATAGGAAATTCAGAATGTGGGGCAAAGTAGATAACAGCCTTCCAGAATAACTCTGTGTTGGATCACAACAGAAAATCAAGCGGGAAAGCAGTGTGGGATCAGGCAGGAACATGAGCTAAGTGTCCCCATTGTTAATGCTGTTAGCCTCTTGCTTAAATTAGTAGGATGACTTGAAAAGTTGTGTTTTCTCAATTTGCACCCTCTTCTAGACTCCATATTGCCATTAATTATAAATTAAATGGGACAATTTAACAAATTGATTTCAACAAAATAAGGATTTTACGCTCCTGATTAGATGCTCCGGAGAACCAGGGTTATCTTTTTTCAATACCTAATATGATGTCATATGTAACCAGAACTCAATCCATATTTATTGCCTGATGAATAAATGAATGAAGGACCAAAATCACTCTAATTTGAACACATAGAAGAAAGAGTAATTGAAACTATGGAATATTATCAAAGAATACCAAAAGTGTCATAAATGTGGGTGACTTATTTAGAAGAATCACACGTGAAATGTTTTATGGCACTGAGTGCCAGCCTTTTCAGTCACTTCAGTCGTGTCTGACTCTTTGTGACCCCATAGACTGTAGCCCACCAGGTTTCTCAGTCCATGGGATTCTCTAGGAAAGAATACTGGAGTAGGTTGCCATGCCCTCTTCCAGGGGGTCTTCCCAACCCAGAGACTGAACCCATGTCTCCTGCATTGCAAGTGGATTCTTTACCACTGAGCCACCGGGGAAGCCCTTACGGTACTTTTAATCAGCTTTAAAAGACTGGTTTTTATATGTTGATTAAGCATTCTTTGTTTCTCTCCTTTTTTATACTGATTTTTTTTTTGTATGGCCAAGCAGCATGTGGGCTCATAGTTCCCACCAAGGGAACTATGATGCCAAGGGGCATCATAGATCCCCCACCAAGGATCGAACCCATGCCTCAGGCATTGAAAGCACAGTCCTAACCACTGGGCCACCAGGAAAGTCCCACTTTCTCTTTTTAAATTTTTATCCTGTTAATTTAGTTAGTAAACTTTCCCCCTACTTCCACCCCTCATAGTACAAAAGCAAATCTGGGCTAGCTGGGGAGGGGCCATCATGAATCGTAATTAGTCTTTCTAAAGTAGATATATTTATGAAAGTAGGATTGAATGACTGATTTGTCCCTTTGCAATCACTAATCCCTAGCCTCTTAATTTTACCTTTCAGTAGTTATTACAGAAAGAAATAAAATTTTCACACCGGTATTTTACTGTTTTTATTTTTTTCGTCTTAATCACTAAAGAGTTACTTTTGGGGGGAAAAATTTTGGGAGGTCCCTGGTAGTCTACTGGTTAGGACTTGGCACATAAACTGCCATGGCCCTGGGTTCAGTCCTTGGTCAGGGAACTAAGATCCTGCAAGCCTCACAGCATGGCTTTAAAAAAAAAAAAGGAAAAAAATTGTATTTTTCATCTCTTTTCCTTTCATGTGTGTTCCATTTAGACCAGGAAATTGACATTTCAGCCCAGAAGACTTAGGCCAGATGTTAGTTCACTGGCTGAAAGATGGATTTCCTGCCCCAATAGGTGACCTCTGAAAGCAAAATAGGCTTTTTCTTAATGGATAGATAAAGGAAAAAAATTGTATTTTTCATCTCTTTTCCTTTCATGTGTGTTCCATTTAGACCAGGAAATTGACATTTCAGCCCAGAAGACTTAGGCCAGATGTTAGTTCACTGGCTGAAAGATGGATTTCCTGCCCCAATAGGTGACCTCTGAAAGCAAAATAGGCTTTTTCTTAATGGATAGACTGTCCAAATGACCTCATTTCTAGAACAAGGGGCCTTTGTTGTGTCTCTTTGCAACTGGAATCAACATCATCTGATTTTTGAGAACATTCATTAGATAAAGAGAAGCTAGAACCTAGTTGTTTCATTTGTAAGGCAAAGGAAAAATTTATGCCTAGGCAATCCATTTATTTGTTCCTTTAAAAATATTTGTGTTCCTTGAGAGGGAAATGGTGCTAAAATCTAGTGCCTGCTTACCCATATTAATATTTCTCTTAGATTTCAATCCTCATTCCAGCCAGCACTCACCACAGGAACAGAGCGTGTAACGTGCTTCCCAAGACAGGGAATTGTTTCACTAAACTTGACCGAAGCACTATTTAAAGAAATAACCCTGACACCCGTGTCCTGGCACTCGACCTTCTCTCTCCATATGTGAGAAGCTCATTGAGACATTCTCATGGCGCCACCTCTTCTGATGAGCTCTTCACCAAGTTCATTTATTTTTATCTTCAATTGTATAAGGCAGCTCAGAAAAAAAAAACTGAGATAACTGGGCCTTTGTGTATGCGTGTGCGCGCGCATGCGTGCACGCCTCTGTGTGTGTTACAGGAAATGCAGTTTGAAAGAAAGTACCCAGAAGAGGAAAATGGCTTTGAATGACTGAGGAGAGACTGAAAAACTTGCTATACATGGAAAGGAAGGGAGTTAGACTGTGTGAGAAGGAAGCTATGCTTCTGAGATTCTAAAATGATAAATTTTACAGCTAAAGGGAAAGTTAAGACATTCTCTCTCTCTCTCTTTGTCCCTTCCTTCTTTCTTTATTTCTTTAGAAACAAGAATATGAGTTTCCCTTTAAAACAGCCAACATATAACATTTTAGAAGTATAAAAACCTTGCTCCTTGTAATCCAAAATACTGGCTCCTCCATGAAAGACATAGAACAGATGAAAGCCAATCTGTATACAGTTACCATCAGGCTGGGCAATGCATCTAAGACTCATGGTTCTTCCTCAAGTAATTTATATAGTAAATATATGACTCTTTAAAAAAAAAAGGAGTAGTGAAAAAGGATAATAACACTTTCCTTTGTTTTAATGAGTCAGCGCATACTTTTTCCGGAATGCTATACTCAGCTCAATACCCCCCTCCTTTGTTAATAGTCATATGCAAATATCATTAATTATAAATTAATATTTATTGTTGTTCAACCAGAGTATTCTGGATAATACAATTCTGGATAAGATTTATAATAGTTTTTTGTGGTTTCTGGGATTGATTTTGTGAGTGAGCATCTTTTGTTCTATGTCTATAGCATTACTTCAAAGAAGCAGGGCCATAGTCTTAATTGGAGCCTTTGAAAGTAATGGGGAATAAAAAAATATTTTTAATGACCATGTTTAAGCAATAGAGACAGCCAAGTAGGCTTTGGGTAAGGTTTATAAAATACACAAGACTGATGAAGCAATTTGTTTGGTGGATGATACTTCCCAGCTGTGCTTTTTAAGACTTTCCTTGCATAATTTGAAAATATTTAACATAGTCTCTGGTCCCTTATTAACACATTCCTTTTTTTTTTAATCTTACACTCTCCTAAGTTAAAAATAAATAGCAGGGAGTATGATTCTACAGACCATTCGCTCTCCATGCTTCCTTTTTTTCTGCTTTTCAGTGTCAGGTGGCTCTCAGAGAATCTCACAGCTCTCCACAGGAGATACTGCTCCCGTGTTAATTCAGAAGTTGTTTCATGGTGAGTTGAAGTCTTTGGATTCTTTGCCTTAAACATTGTAAATTCAGTGTTGGAAGGGCTTCACTGGTAGCTCAGATGGTAAAGAATTTGCCTGCAATGCAGGAGACCCAGGTTTGATACCTGGGTCGGAAAGATCCCCTGGAGAAGGGAATGGCTACCCATTCCAGTATTCTTGCCTGGAGAATTCCATGGACAGTGGAGCCTGGCAGGCTACAGTCTGTGGGATCACAAAGAGTCAGACACGACTGAGCCACTAACACACACACACCAGAACCAGCCCACTCAGAGTCTTTTATTTCTTGTCTATAATATGTATTACTGAATAGTTCAGAATCCTTATGTTTCAGAATTACAAATGGGTTTACAAATCATCTTGTCTGACCCAACTATGCAAAATGAAATATCGGTCACATTGTCTGTCTGGAGGAATAATTCCCAGGCAAAACCTTGGTGTTTACAGAGCATCAACACAGAGGAAAACCTAACTGGCTAGGCTGGTAACCTTGCTTATCAGAGTGGGAGAAGAGATTTCAGAGAAAAGTATTTATAGCTCTGAATCATCATTTTGTTTATTTACCTTCTCTCCACAGCCTGTTTGGGCTGTCTTCACTTGGTTTTTCCTTTTTAGTTTGCTCTTAGTTCTTTTCTCCATCTCTCTTACCAAATACTCCAAGATGAAGACTTTTAAACAGGTAACGCTTAAGCAGGGATTTAGCTCACTTTTAAAGTAGTTGTGGAAAAAATGTGTTTGCGATTGTTAAGCCAAAAAATGTCTTGGCATTTTAGTATTTCCTTGAAGTTAGTCCCCCCCACCCCTTGAGGCTTTGTGGAATGCCCAGGGGTGGAGTGCCAGAGAGCGTTGCTGACTGTAGGCAAAAAGTAAATGAGCTTATCTATTTTCATAGATCAATTTCAGAAGGCAGTATGGTAAAAAAAATTAATTAGACTATTTATAATCTTTTGGATTTAACATCTGCTTAATCTCACGTTTGTTTGTTTGTTTGTTTTCTGTAGAAAATGTGTTACCTTTAAAAAGTAACAGGTATTTGGGGACTTCTCTGGCAGTCCAGCGGTTAAGACTCTATGTTTCCATTGCAGAGGGATAGTCAGGGAACTAAGATCCTGCATGCCTTGTAGCATGGCTGAAAAGTTAAAAAAAAAAAAATTAATAACAATGAAATAAAAAATAACAAGGTTTGAATGAAGCTGTGTTCCTAGAATATGTGCTATTCTTATGGATAATACAGTTTATCCCAATAGATACATTTAACATTTTATTGTCTGTCCTTAAATGTCTCTGAGTATCTGATCTGGGGAACTCCATTCACATATCTCATGATGGCTTCTTTTACCAACTAATTTTAAAAGCCATCCACTGGTTTAGTTTTTCAATAGATTATATTGTAAACCTTTACCTTCCCTTGGCAATGTGTTCCTTTCATTATTCTGACAGTCCCAAGTTCCTAGAGGCTCTCAAATTTGTGTAGATATCACAGTCACCCGGGGGGGCTTATTAAACTGCTGATCACTGTGTCTGACTCTGTAGACTTGGGGGCTGGGGCCTGGAAATTTGCATTTCCAACAAATTGGGTTATGCTAATGCTTTTCTTCTTGAGTCCACACTTTGGGAAGCGCTGATCCAAATAAAGTAGTCTAAAAGATGGAGCCAGTATGAACTAAGGTGGGAGTGGAGACAGAGAGAAGTGGATGAACTTGGCATATATTTAGGAAGTAGGGTCCACAGGGCTTGTTCATGGTTAGAAGGGAGTGATGGTGAGGTGGGAAGGAATCAGTCATGTCTCTGAGGTTGGTAGCTTGAACCAGTGGATGGATGTAATGGGATGTGAGCAGGGTGGGATGGACAGATTGTAGTGAGAAGTCTAAATTCTATTTAAAGTTTAAATAAACTATTTTAAAAATGTCACTCACTTGACATAAAGTTGATTTTCAGTAAATAACATTGGTATTGCTGTTATTACTACTTTTACTTTCAAAATTGAATAGTCCTTATCACTCCACTCTGTCTCCCAGACCTTTTACTCAGCAGCCACACTCCAGGGCTAGGAATTCTTTTTTGCATGTACTAGAAAACTTAGCATTTTTATAATGTGATCCAACAGACAGGTATGGACAAGGGCATTTTATAGATATAAACCTCAGGGTATGAGTGGGTAGGTAGAGGGCAAAAGGAGGGGAAAGAGAGAAAAAGTTCTCATTCATAGAGTTACTACCTGCACATTCACACACAACCTCATAGCTACTGTATTAAATAGCTGAATTCTCCCACTTTACAAATGAGATAAATAACTTGCCCAATATCTTATAGAAACCTGAGTGAAATTCAAATTCAACTTTGTCCTGAATCCATTATATTTGTGCTGCTGCCAAACGCTACCTTCACTGCCAGGCATCATGTCCTAGGGCATCCCTGGTGGCCCAGTGGTTAAGAATCTGCCTGCCATTGCTGGGAACATGGGCTTGATCTCTGGTCCGAGAAGATCCCACACTCTGCAGGGCAACTAAGGCCATATGTCGAAACCGTTGAAGCCAATGCACCTGTGCTCTGCAACAAGCGAAGCCACTGCAATGGAAGCCTAAGCACAGCAACAAGAGAGTAGCCCCCACTTGCCGCAAATAGAGAAAGCCTGCATGCAGCAGAGACCCAGCACCGCCAATAAATAAAAATAAATACAATTTTAAAAAGTTGCTAGTTGAGGATCCAAATCAAAATCATGAAAAAAAAAAAAAAAGATGTCCTAAATAGGCTGCAGGCAACACCTTGTAACTTCTAGACTACTGGCTTTTAAATTTGTAATCCTGCCACATAGTCAGAACCACTTTTTCACAAAGCAATCCAATATGTGCATTTATATGTGTATGTGTGTATGTATGGACTTCTGTGCTCCATGTATTGTGCAGCTGATTTGGGCTTCCCAAGTAGCTCAGTGATAAAGAATCCATCTGACAATGCAGGAGACTCAGATTTGATCCCTGGGTTGGGAAGTTCACCTGGAGAAGGAAATGGCAATGTTCTTGCCTGGAAAATCCCATGGACAGAGATACCTGGCAAGCTACAGTCCATAGAGTTGCAAAAGAGTCAGACACAACTTAGCGACTAAACAACAACTGAGACTAACTTTCCAAGAAATAACACTTATTGAGATAGGTGTGTTTCCAGTATGTACTTTCATTCAATGCATTCTAATAGTTCATTGCAGTAGATGTTTATCAGAACACAGAGAACTGATTTCAGTCCACCTTTGGGTCTCTACTAGATGTCTAGAAAATCCTCTTCTAGGTCCCTTTCTGTCCTTGGAATTCACTTACCACTGTTGTGACAATTCCACTGAGTTGGATGAGGGAGAGCCTTGATGGAAAGACAAAAGGATTCCTATGTGTTCAGTTCAGTCACTCAGTTATATCCAACCCTTTGTGACCCCATGAACTGCAGCACGCCAGGCTTCCCTGTCCACCAGCAACTCCCGGAGCCTGCTCAAACTCATGTCCATCGAGTCGGTGGATACTTTCCATATCACATCTTTAATGGCGAATCTACACTTGCCCACCTTACAGAGCTTTGTGGGAATCAAATACATCACAGTGTAGATGAAAGAATTTTTAAAAGTACTGAAGTCATCTGACTTTGAGTCTGCTCCCTTTCCTTTTGTTCACTAGGAGTGATCATTCAAGTTCTCCAGAGCCCATTTCTTCATCTTCAATGTGAGGGATTTGATCCAGATCATCTTAAAGGCCCTTTTCTACCCTCATGGGGGTATAATTCTATTATAGAAAGCTCTTTGTGAATGGTACCCTAGGGGACTCTGAAATAGTATGATCATGATCATGATGTTGCTGATTATTCTTTATATTTTGTTAAAAAGCCCTTGAAGGAATTTTTTTTGGAAGAATTGACCGTGGAGAAAAGGCTCAATTTGGGAGAAGTAATCAGAATCATTTTGAGTAGAAACTTCATGAAGCTGATCCGTGAAAAGGTTCAGCTTCATTTTTCAAATATCAAAAAATTGTGTTCTATAAGAAGAAAAATGACTGCTCAGAATTTCATATTTATGTACAGACAGCAAAATTACAGGTATCAACATTCCTCCTCAAATGTATTATTTATTTCCTTATCCATTTATTAGGCAGCGCCAGGAAAAGGACTTCAAATATCTAGGGTAGCTTGATTCTCTGATTGCCAGAATGATGGCTAACATTTAATTATATTGAGAAATGTTTGTATTGTTGTTAGATAGTACCTTATCTTTAGATGACCCTGAAATGTAATATCACCTCTGAGGAGGTAGGTGGCAATTACTGTGGCCTTGCTTCATCTAGGATGGGGAAATAGAAATGCAGACAAGTTCATTGCTTTGCCTTCAGGTCCTCTGATGAGTCAGGAAGAAAGACTCATGCTTGGCAGTGGAGACTGATGCTCCCACTATCCTTCTGGTTTGGCTTCATGCTCGGTCCCTTGCCATAATGGGTTTATGCAGCCCCAATAGAAGCAGCACTGTGCTTTGTATTTTCTTGGATTGAGTAAGATGTCATTGTTGTTTAGTTGCTAAGCCATGTCTGACTCTGCAACCACATGGACTGTAACCCACCAGGCTCCTCTGTTTATGGAACTTCCCAGGCAAGAATACTGGAGTGGGTAGCCATTTCCTACACCAAGGGATCTTCCTGACCCAGGGATCGAACCCCAGTCTCCTGCATTGGCAGGTGGATTCTTAACCAGGAAAGCCGCTAGGGAAGCCCACTAAGTAAGGTACCACATGGCTAGTACACTGAAATTCTTAAATATACGTAAAATCAACTCAACGGTTATTTTACCTTTTTTCATCATTTACTTATTTTCATGTCTTTATAGAGGTGATGATGATGATGATAATTTTAAAAAGCCCAGCACCGCTTTAATGAATTTATTTGGATTCCCAGAATTTTAGAACACACACCTGACACCAGCATTAACCCAGGAAAGCACTAGGCCTGGTCATACTGACTCTGTGCCCAGCACTCCACGTCAGCACAATGCCTTCTGACTATCAAGGGAGAGCTTTCTCATTCCTTTTCTTTCCTTTCAAAAATATTGTCATTGGGGATTATGCTTATAAATTTAATTACCTTTGGAAAAGTTTTTTTTTTCTTCCAATTTTGAACTTTCCTCTAAGGGCTCTTCATTTATTGGATTTTGGTAATTAATGCTCGAGGGAAGGGATTTCAAGGACTTGCTCTTTTGCCTCTCCTTTTATGTGAACCCAGAAAGAAAGAAAAAAAACAAAACACCAGGGAGATGCCCCAGAGAGGACTCTGTCCGAGGGGCATCTCACTTGGGGTTTTGAAGCACTCCTTTAACAGAGAGGCGGTTCCTTGTGGTTGCTGAACTGCTTCACAAAGTGATCAATCACCCAATCCAGTGTGGATCGTCATCTCCCAGGGAAAGCTGAGTGGTTTTTAAACAATCACAAAAGGAGAAACACCTCCATAGGGCTATTTCCCTCATAAAATAAATCCGTCATGGATTTTGTCCTTAGAAAAACACACGCAGGGCCCCAAGTGTGCTGGCTTACTGGTTACAACCATAGCACTTCCTTTTGAAAATCCGCCTCCCCACTCGCCCACCCCACGCCGGTCCTTACATTAAAGAAACCATTAAAACCCAAGGCGCATTTCCCCTAAAGCGCTGAAACCCCTAGCAATGCAGGGCATTGCCGGCACCCGGGAACCAAAATGTCCCCACTCGTAATAAACATAATAAACACGAGCCAAACAATGGCTCGTGCCCAAGCTTTCACACTTGTTTTTCCAAGTCTCGGCTGCCAGAGGCAGAGAGTTGTAATTCCTGAGGTCGCTTGACTTCGGGAGGGGCGAGGTGTGCGTTGTGACACTCACTGCTTGGGAACTCTTTTGGGTAGGACTCGCTTAAACATTAACTTTCTCGAGTTTCTGGGACCAAGACTGTGTCGGTGAACGGCGTGATTGGAAACTTGTGCAGGCGGGAGGCTGCAGGCGGCCGCTCTTTCAACAGGCGATTTGTTCTCCTGTCTGTGGCTCATTTCCATGCAAAGAGCCTGACATCAGAGCACCTTTTGTTGCTAAACGCTTTCTTTAGCGTCGAGGGGAGAGAGTCATGTGGAGCTGGAAGAGCTCATTTTGAAGAGAGGGGGCCGGGGAGTTCCCTCCAAGTTCCCGAGGCAGCTCGGTCACCCGGCGGGGCTCTGCCCAGACGTACTGGAAGCGCTGAGTCGCGTGCCCAGTTAGGCGGTCCAGGCCGCAGGAAGAGACGCCTGTGCAGCGGCGTGCATCGCTGCCGGGGCCGCCAGAGTTCCCCGCGGGCAAACTCAGTGGTGCGAACTTTGCCTCCTGCTGCCCCGCCGCCGCGCCGAGCCCGGGCTGGGAAACTTTCCGGACTTGTCAGTCGCGCGGCCCGCAGCCACCTAGAGCCGAGGAGCGGCCGCCTGCCCCGGGGGGCCCCCGCCGGGTCGGAGGCCGGGGCCGCGGGGGATGCGGCGCGGGGGCGCGGCTCGGTGGTGACGCGGCGGGCGGGGACCGGCTCCCGGGGCCGGGCGCGCGCGGCTGCGGGGCCAGGGCGCCCCGGGGACCCGGCCATGGAGCAAGACGCGGGAGCCGCCGGCGCGGCGCCTGTGCCGGAGCCCGAGCCCGCTTCGGAGCCCGAGGTGGGCGCGGGCATGTCCGAGGCGTTCTCCCGGCTCTGGACCGACGTGATGGGCATCCTGGTGAGTTACCTGGAGGCGCGGGGAGGGCGGGCCGTGGGTCCCCCCGGAGCAGGGCAGCCTCTGGGGGACCTCGCGTTCCTGCGCGGTCGCCAACTCGGCCAGCCCACCCCTTGGGGGTCGTCCTTCTCCGGCTCTAGTTCTTAAGGGGTTAAATCCACAAGGTTTAGGATTTCAAAAACCTAATTAAAAAATAACCAGCCACAGATCACATCAAAGATAGATGTTTTAAACAATCGGGTGTGGTGTTGCACAGTGTAATCTGGGACACCTGCTGAGAAGTTGGTGTGGAAAAAGACAGAGGAAGAGTCTTTCAAAGACTGGATGTAAATAAACCGTGTTTGGCTGCTGTGGATTTGGGAAGAGGCTGATTTTACTGATGTTTATCTCTGTACCGTTTGTTGTCTGAGCAGGAGAGGAAAACAATTACCTCCTTGCTCAGAACCACAAGAAGTCAGTTAACTAACATACTCTGCAGTTTTCAGTTTGTAGAATTACAGGATATTTGTTATGTGTTTGGGCTAAAAACAATAGGGCTTATTTTGCTAAATCTGTTTTGTCATGTATTTTGAAATGTCCAGTAACTAAACCCGCCCCTGGATTTGGCATAATTTCTGAAAAATAGTTTTTAGACATGGAAGATGAAGCTTTAACTTGTTCAGGGTTCCATGCCTTGAGGAATTAGTAGATTTGCTTTGATGGCGCTGTGGAGAGGCAGGTAGACTGGAATCAGATGGGTGGTAGGTCAGACACCTTACTCCACACATAAGTAAGTAAGTCTGGCATCTTACTCCACATATAAAAAGTCAACTTCAATGTAAAGATTTGGAATTGGCTGTTGTGGAAGCCAGTTGGAAGAGGCTCTGTATTTACTTGGAGTTTTTTTTTTTTAATAGAAGGAGGTATAGCTTGTTGAAAGAAGCTCTTTGGGAATGATGAAACCATTTTTACCACAGTGATTCAGCTCTTGAGCTTTGTAGTGAGTGAGCCTACATTCAGATCCCAGCCCTCCTATTGACTGACTGCATGATCTTGGCCAAGGTACCCAGCTGCACTGATGTTCTATTTCATCACCTGAAAAGTGAAGCAAAGAAGATCTGCTTCTTGGATTTTCTGAGATTGAGCTAAATTGATATATAGCTAGTGCTCAGCATACTAGTATTAATAGAAGGGGGCAGCAGAGGAAGAGATGGTTAGATGGCATCTGGGACGTGAGTGAGCAAACTCAGGGAAATAGTGAAGGACACGGAAGCCTGGCATGCTGCAGTCCATGGGGTCGCAAAGAGTTGGATACGACTGAGCAACTGAACAACAATAAGTAATGGCTGTCTTTTTGTTTTTTTTTTTTTGCAAATAATCTTGTGGCTTATCTTTCCAGAGATCCTAAAAGTCCCAGTTATTCCATCTTCAGGTGTCCTTTGGTATTAATGATTATCCCTATGCAGAGAGCCAGGGAAGGTCAGTCAAAGATTTCTACCTGCTCTTCTCACTCTCTGAAATTTTACTTTACTTATTTTTTGAAAGCAGATTTGTTCAGGGAAATACACACTCCATAGACAGAGTGTGGGCCGTCTCACAAGGGCGCTCCAATATTTTAAAAATATATATTGAGAAACACTTCAAGTTATGCTGTTTGCATTTTCTGAACATTACTGATGAATATGGGCCTTCAGTGAAATTCCAGAAAACTCAGTGAACATATATAAAAGTTGTGGTGATAAACTGTATTTTAAGTTCATCCAGCAGAAGCTTATCTTGCTATTTCTTGCTTAGGTCTCACTCTAAATTTTCAGTCACTGCAAAAATCGGTTTTCATCTTTTAGTAGGGTGTGGGCTGGGGAGGGAAGGCTTGGAGGGGCTCACTTATATTGAAAAGTGTGGGCTCAGGGTTGTTTGGGGGTAGGGGTGGCATGGAGCACTTTCTGAAGAGTGACTCTCTTCCCTGGCAGATTCCAGCACTATTGGGTCAGTCGTAGCAGAGTGTTCTTTGGCTGAGTTAGAAGACGGGGTGGGGCTCAAAAAGCCCAAACCTGTTATTCAAAAGGCCGATGCAAGAGAAAAGAAAATATGTGCTTCTTACAGAGCTAATATTTAGTTCGGTGTGAGGCTGAAAGATGGTAACGGTTGTCCTAAACAGGTAGTGCTCACTCCTGCTTTCCCATCTTTTATAAGATCTTTTCCTTTAAGTCTTGGGCATCAAGATTGTTCCTCAGGCAAAAGGCAGACGCAGAGGACGTAGCTTACCTCTCCTCTGTACGGGCCTATGAGAAGTCACTAGGGGAAAAGGATCTTTATTCTGTGTTGAGGATGCTGTCATCCAAGTGTTTATAAGAAACGATCTTTGGAAAAATATATCATGACACAAAACTGACATCAGAGTTTGTCTGTTCTTACAGAGATAAAAGACACTATTTTCTTCATTTTGTATTTAAAATATGGGATTTAACAATCATCTCAGCCTGGATGGGCAAAGTGATTTGGGCACTAGAGGCAGTGTCTGGCTGCACCCCAGGTTTCTGACCTTCACCAGTCAGGAGCATGTTGCCACGATGCTCCATAGTTAACTGTCCCAGATCAGCTTAGTAGAAATGTGACTACATCTGGTGTTGTAGGCAAAGGTGATTTGGAAGTTTGTGGACCTGTGGTAAAGAATCCGCCTGCCAATGCAGGAGACTCAAGTTCTATCCCTGGGTCCGGAAGATCCCCTGGAGAAGGAAATGGAAACCCACTCGAGTATTATTGCCTGGGAAATACCATGGACAGAGGGGCCTGGCAGGCTACAGTCCTTGGGGTCGCTATAGAGTTGGACATGACTCAGCGACTAAACAACAACAAATTTGGAAGATTCTTTTTACCTGATAGCTCAGTTGGTAAAGAATCTGCCTGCAATGCAGGAGATCCCTGCATCCCTGTGTTCGATTCTTGGGTCAGGAAGAGTCCCCTGGAGAAGGGATAGGCTACCCACTCCAGTATTCTTGGGCTTCTCTTGTGGCTCAGCTGGTGAAGAATCCACCTGCAATGTGGAGACCAGGGTTCGATTCCTGGGTTGAGAAGATCCCCTGGAGAAAGGAAAGGCTACTCACTGCAGTATTCTGGCCTAGAGAATCTCAAAGAGTCAGACAGGACGGAGTGACTTTTCATTTTTTTATTAGAGAACTTCGGAGGGGAGTAGGAGGTAGAAGGGGAATTATACATCCAAGCATCATACTTAGCAGATTTCAGGCACAGTTGCTACTTTTATTTTTTAGATTCTTCTTAATGTACAAATGTGAACTTCAAAGCCTATTAGGCTTTTTAATTGAATGAGCACAGCTCCCCTTTCCCGAAGGGGCAGTATAACAAGGAACACTCACCATCTGTCTCCCGTTCCTCTCCTCCCCACCCCCCAGCCCGGACCCCCCAGCCCCGATGAATAAAATGCTAACAAGTGAATATATAAATAGAGAACCCCTACTTACTACGGATTGTGCAGACCTAGAGGGCATTTTACTCAATTTTCTATCTCCAGGGCTTGGGACTTACTGACTGGCTGTTGAGAACATGATTTTGTTGAGTGAAAAAGGAAAAAAACATGTACTCTTAAATGCAGGAACCACTTCAAAATACAGTTCTGTACACTCATGCCCTGGCTTATAATGGGGTGCTTTTACGAAGAATAAATTTTCTTCATGCTGAATCTACCACTTGGACAGTTCCGCTGTGCAAACTCAAATTCTGGCACTTCCACTGAAAGCGTATGGGCAAATAGGGAAATGTTTGTAACCCCTGAGCAATTAAACCGTGGTCTTCTAGTCAAATACTCTGTTCTGTTCTCTAAGCAACGTATGGTCTGCTTGGGTTTTCAAAACCTGACCTTTCAGGATGACATTCTTAGACTTCTGTTGAGATGTACAGAACCAGTTAGAATCCTCTGGGGGTTTTACTTTTATTTTTACTCCCTTGTTGTTATTCAGTTGCTCAGTCATGTCCAACTCTTTGAGACCCCATGGAGTGCAGCACACCAGGTTTCTCTGTCCTTCACTACCTCCCCGGGTTTGCTCAGACTCAGGACCATTGGATTGACTATGCCATCTAACCATCTCATCCTCTGTTCCCCTGGTTACAGACAAAACATGCCATTTTCGTTTTTGGGGTGGGAGAGCCTAGTTTGTTTGTTTTTTTTTTTTTTAAGAATAGGAATTGTCGAGGTTATTAGAAGAGGTGGATCATATTTTCAGCCCCGAGTATCCATTTGGTAAATTGTGATGGTTCATAAAGTTTTCCTCCAAAATTGGAAGAAGCAGGCGTTTAAAACTTCTCCTTTGCTGGGAAGGGAGAGGAAGGGAGTTAGTAAGTAGCTATTGTTTGCTAGATCCTGCAAGATGCACCTCCCCCAAACCTTACATTTCCCTGCTGTGTTGCTACAATTTACACCCATTTCCTAGCAAGGCTTAGAAAATATCCATTGTGTAGACAAACTCTACACAGATGACCTTCCCCTCTTCTAGTTCCTATGGAGGCTACAGAAAAGTGTAGTAGGTTTATTTAAGTTAATAAACATAATAAATAAACTCTTTAGGTTATCTGCTAGGTTTATTGTATCTTGCTGTTTACTAAAGTCCTCTTCCTTTAAAAGACTCTCCTTCACTCTGTATTTAGGTGTGGGGGAGGGAAGAGGCCTGTGAGATCCCTAGGGGGCTTTTAAAATGCAAACTCCTTTGTACAGACCAGTGTGTAATTTACATATTGTTGGGTGGAGTCTTACGGTAAGCCCTTTACCTAATGACTTAATTTTAGGTCTTGGAATCTGAGCGTCAGCCCTAGTGTCAAGTATTCTGACTTCATCTTGATTTTATGTTCCTGTTAGGCAGCAGGAAGCTTATGGCTTTTACATAAGTAGAGAAATCGCAGGGTGTTGTATCAGGAGGCACTGGCTAAAGAGACGCTGGATGTGAGCCCTCAACTCCTTCACTTAGACAGGAATGGGAGGACTTGGGGCAGCAGAGTAGGGGCCAGAGCTCAGACCTCTCAGTTTTCAATTATCTGCCAAAGACAGAATTAAGCCTTATAGTTCTGGCTGGGGCCCTTGATTTGATATCAGAAAAGACCCCCGGGGACTTCCCTAGTGGTCCAGTGGCTAAGACTCTGAACTCCCAGTGTTCCATCCCTGGATCCCTGTTCAGGAAACTAGATTCCCACATGTCACAACTGAGAGTTTGGATGTGGCAACTAAGACCCGGCACAACCAAATAAATAAATAAAATGATCATTTTTTAAAAAAGAGGTCCCAGTGTCAGGGGAAGCACACTGATTAAAACCACCCACCCTGGCCAGGCACCATAGTAACCATTTGCATGAGTTGTTTTATGACCGGAGATCCTGATAAGGAATAGGAACTAATAAGCCACCACCAACTGGAAGAGTTTGGGAAAGGTTGAAGGAGACACTGCGTGTCATCCCTCTTGGCTGAGGGATGCGTGCGCCACCGGGAAAGACTCTGAGTGAGAATGATTGGCCAAAGACCACCCGGAAACTAATCCCATCACCATAAAACCCGAGACTGCGAGTCACATGGCAGAGCAGTTCTCCTGGGTTCCCTTACCCCACTGCTCTCCACCCGGGTGCCCTTTCCCAATAAAGTCTCTTGCTTTGTCAGCACATGTGTCTCCTCGGACAGTTCATTTCCGAGTGTTAGACGAGAGCCCAGTTTCGGGCCCTGGAAGGGATCCGCCTTCCTGCAACACCTGCTCTAAAGTGGCAGTGCATATTCCTAGTCTTCCAGCATCTTGCTTTCATGCTTTCTTTTGCCGCCTTCTATCTTGAAACATTTTCCCCCTCCCACCTGGCTTGTTCTGCATCCTTTTCCCTGACCTTGACTTCAGCTTCTGACCAGAGGATGTCACCATGTGGGGAAAGGGACTGAATCCCAGTGCTGGGCGGGGCCCTTCCTATACTTACCTTACTTGCTCTTCTCATTGCGACCCTTGAGCAGTGTTGTCCCCATTTTACAGTGGAGAGTTAAATGTGCATATCCTGAATCACACAGATAGTGAACAGGGAAGCTGGGATTTGAATCCCATGCTATTTCCTGAAAATTAACTCACAGTTGCAATTTTATAGTTCATTCTTTCACATCTCTATTGGGACACTTATTGAGTATTGGAAGAAAACCGATAACAAAACTAGACAGCCTCTTAAAAAGCAGAGACATCACTTTGGCAAAAAAGGTCCATATAGTCAAAGGTACGGTTTTTCCAGTAGTCATGTACGGATGTGAGAGTTGTACCATAACAAAAGCTGAGTGCCAAAGAATTGATGTTTTCGAACTGTGGTGTTGGAGAAGACTCTTGAGAGTCCCTTGGACTGCAAGGAGATCAAACCTGTCAATCCTAAAGGAAATCAGTCCTGAATATTCATTAGAAGGACTGATGCTGAAGCTGAAGCTCCAATCCTTTGGCCACCTGGTACAAAGAGCCAACTATTTAGAAAGACCCTGATTCTGGGAAAGATTGAAGGCAAGAGGAAAAGGGGATGACAGAGGATGAGATGGTTGGATGGCATCACCGAATCAATGGACATGAGTCTGAGCAAGCTCTGGGAGTTGGTGATGGACAAGGAAGCCTGGAGTGCTACAGTCCATGGGGTCTCAGAAAGACATGACTTAGTGACTGAACAACAGCAAATGGACTGTCAGTCTTTTTGCTAAAGTTTTTTAGCTAAGTATTAACTGCACATACTCCTGGCTTCCAGAAGGACAAACAGCATCCACCACCCTTTCCTTAAATACCTGGTCGTGTGGTGCAGTGTGTAGAGTGCTCCAAGGAGGCTGGAGTACAGAGTGAGGGGGTAAGGGGTGACCAGCCAAGGTGCTGGTGCAGGCAGGTCAGTCCCAGAGATGCCCTCCACCTTGGGTCCTGGCAGTGAGTAGGTTTCCCTTGAGAGGTGTTCCCCAGTGAGGGTAAGGAGGAACGAAGGGAGGAAGGGCCTTCTGGACAGAGCTGAGGGGAAAAGAGACGGGGGAGCACAGCACACTGAGGTGGGTACTGGGTAGTGAGAGCTGAGGTAGCTGGCGTCGTTCTGTAGGCTCCACTGAGAAGCCATTGCAGAATTTTAAACTGACATACGACATGATCACTTTCTAGAAATGTGACTTTTGTGGGTGATGAGTTGGTGATGAATTTGGAAGAAGACTAGTGGTCTAGGCAAGAGAAGATGAGAGGTTAAACGTTTGTGAAATGTACTAGATTATCTATCATCTGACTTCTGTTTGTCTCAATATTTTCCTCTGTAAGTAGTCAAGGATTGCTCCTGGTAACTTACTTTTCATAAATTCTTTTCAGCTCAAGAGTAGGCTGGGTAAATGCAAGAGATTTTTAGAGATGTTGTAGTGCTGTGACTTTTTCATTCTAAAGAAAAATTGTCTATCTTGACACATCTATGTGTACGCATATTTGCTTACCTGTCTTTGCCCTGGAGTGAATGATTTTGTTTCCTTAAAAAGGAGATTTATTATTTATAACTACACACACAATGCTATAACCAAAGGATCTTTAATTCCATCTTTTAAAAGCTAATTCTCGGGGACAGTGAAATAGAGGGAAATGCTCAGTTTGGCGTGTCATGTGTATAGGCTCAGTCCTGTCTAACTCTTTGCGGCCCCATGGTCTTGTAGCCCACTAGGCTCCTCTGTCCATGGGATTTTTCAAGTAAGAAGTAGGTTGTCATTTCCTTCTCCAGGAGATCTTCCTACCCAGAGCTTGAACCTTAGTCTCTTGCATTGGCAAGTGGATTCTTTACCACTGAAACACTTGGGTCGAAGAATACTTTATGCTTCAGACTTAACCATCATAATCCCGCTATATTATATGATGAGCTTACCCATGGTTTGCACTCATTCTTTTCTTAGGGTAGGAATAAAATTGATTTCAAAACAATGAATTTAGATGTGTAGAGGCTAACGCTCTAAGAATTAACTGTACCTTTTAATACCAATGTAAGACTATAAACAGTAAACCTTCAGACTGATTTTGAGATAAAATGTATTTTTATGATGACTTGGAATTGTTGTTTCTCAAATAAATGTATACTAATTTACTAATTAACTTAATTTGGTAATGACACCTGAAACGTGTATGTCTGCTGGTCGTTAGCTTTGCTGTTAGCCAGCTGTCTAGTGTCCCACCTTTTGTTTCATAAGATGTTTCACTGGATAGCATTAATTCTTTATGAGTTGAGATGCTTCCTAGAGATAACTTACCTTGTATTTTTTCTTGCTTGTCAAGTCCTGTAATAGAGAATCCGGTATGGAGGCTGGAGACTCAGGCATTGGAGTATCTTAGAGGCATAGAACACAAGAGCTTGATAATGAGATAGTTTTTCCTCTCTGGAACCCGTATTCTTTCTTTTTTGAAGGGACCTCCTCTTGTCTTTCAACTTTCTAAGCTGATTGGTGAAAACATGGATACATTTGAGTTTGTAATGATTACTCTGTAGAGTTTTGTTCTCTGTGTCCATAGAAATACTTGGCAGCTCTCCTTGGTGTCTATGATGCAGATTTGATTCATGGTTGGTTTTGTTGCTTCATCCACCGCTTGTTTGGGTTTACAGCAATTAGTGAACGAGGAAGGTCCAATGTGTCCACACATCACTCGGTGCCTGCTATGGCTTCATTTTCTGTCCTGGTATGAAGAATTGAAAGTGGAATGAAACGTGAAAGAAAAATAATGCCTATAATTGTAATCTTAACTAAAAGTATTATTGAAGCACAGAAGAAAAAAAATTTTTTTTTTTTTTAGTTTAGTAAGTATCCTTAATCTTGGTTACTTTCAAAATTTATCCTAATTTTGTGGACTTGATGACTTTTGCCTAAGACTTCTTATCAACCAACACATTTTTTTCACACTCAAGGTAAAAAATGTTTTTATGCTTTTTTGGGCACTCTTAAAAATTGAGTGTTTCAATATTATTTGTTATTAAGAAGAAAAGAATGTTCTAGTTTAAGAATAAGTATCTGTGCTATAGGCTTACATTCATTTGCAGAGAATTTTAAAGGCCTCTTTATAAGATAACTGCTTTTTGGCCTTTCGGCTAAAATCGAGTCTTATACTATGAGGGCTTCCCAGGTGGCACCTGGGAAGGTGGTAAAGAATCTCCTGCTAATGCAGGCAATGCAGGAGACACAGTTTCAATTCCTGGATCAGAAAGATACCCTGGAGTAGGAAACGGCAGCCCACTCTAGTATTTTTGCCTGAAGAATTTCACAGACGGAGGAGCCTTGTGGGCTACAGTCCACGTGGTCGCAAAGAGTTGGACGCGACTGAGCACAGACATAAGATAAAACATTAACAATTTTGCAAGGGTCCTTGTTTAGAAATATGAAGGTTAAAAAAATATTTTTTAAACGAAACAGCAGTGAGATACCCCTGCACACCTTTAACAATGGCCAGAATCTGGAGCACTGACCACATCAAATGCTGAAGAAGATGAGGAACAACTGGAACTCTTGTTCATTGCTGGTGAGAATGAAAAATGGCACAGCCACTTTGGAAGACCATTTGGTAGTTTCTTACAAAACTAAGCCTTATTCTTACCATCCAGTCCAGCAATTGCACTCCTTGGTATTTGCCCAAAGAAAGTGAAAACTTAGGTCCTCCAAGCAAAAAACTGCATACATCTATTTATAGCAACTTTATTCATAATTGTCCAAACCTGGAACCAACCAAAATGTCCTTCAGTAGGTGGATGGACATGTAAAGCTTGGTGGAAATTATCTAGGGATAAAAACAAATGAGCTATCAAGCCATCAACAGATGTGGAAGAACCCTAAATGCTTAATAAGTGAAAGAAGCCAATCTGAAGAGATTTTTGATTCTGACTGTATGACAGTTTGGAAAAGGCAAGACTATGGAGACATTGAAAAGATCAGTGGTTGCCAGGGTTGGGGGAAGGGACGGATGAATAGGTGGAGCACGGAGAATTTTTATAATGATGAATAGATGTTCACCAGCAAGAGTGAATCATGTTGCATGCTTTGGATTTGGGGTGATTATGATGTGACAATGTAGGCTGTAACAAATGTACTTACCACTCTAATGTGTACAATGGATGAATAGGTGGAGCACGGAGAATTTTTATAATGATGAATAGATGTTCACCAGCAAGAGTGAATCATGTTGCATGCTTTGGATTTGGGGTGATTATGATGTGACAATGTAGGCTGTAACAAATGTACTTATCACTCTAATGCGTACAATGGATTTATTTCAATACCCCAAGCAATCCTCATATTTTCAGTGGACACTGAGTTTCCCACAAATTTAATTCAAATCTGACATTTTTCTGCTAGTGTTAGGTCCTGTTATCTACTAGCTGAGTCCCAAAGACGGCCCCTATTACAGTTGCCAACCGCAAGTCCGGATTGTTATGTGTGCTTTTGATTGGCTGGCTACTGGGTTCCATTAATTTGCTAGGGCAGCACTCAGAACTTGGGAAACTCAATTTACTTGCTAAGTCAACCAGTTTTTACTTGCTGGATTTTGGGATTATAAAGAGAAGTAACTTAGGAACAGCCAGTTGGAAAAACCTTGCTTAGGGCTAGTATGTGGGGAGAGGGTAGAGCTTCTGAAACCGTTTACCTCAGACTGGGACTCGAACCCACAGGCCAGGACTTGAACCCAGCCAAAACCCAGTTTGGCACTCTAACCCACGCGGCTGGGACTCGAACCCAGTCAAAACCCTGCTTGGGACTTGACCCAATAATCTTTTAATTAGAATTACTCACCTGTTCTTTGTGTCTTTGCACAGAAAGAGTTCAGTGAGAAACAAAGTGATTGGTAAGCAGTGGATTTATTCAGAGAGAAACACTGTCCGCAGGGTGTGGGCCATTGCGGAGGGTGAGTGGGCCCTGAATTGTGGCGTGGTTAGCTTTTATGGGCTGGGTAAATGAATGGAAGGATTATTCCAACCTTTTTGGGGGAAAGCGAGGAGATTTCCAGAAATTGAGCCACCGCCCATCTTTTGGTCTTTGCTGATCGGCCTTGGAACTGTCCTGGCACCTCTGGGTATGTCATTTAGCTTGCTGATGTGTTACAGTGAGCGAACGCTGAGGACCAAGGTCTAGATGAAGTTGACTTGTCTGCCATCTTGGACCCATTTGATTCTAATCAGTTGACGTGTGTCCTCGGGCTGTGTCGTTGTTTCAAAGATTGTCCCCTCCCCCCTTCTCTCCTGTTTCATTTCCATGCTCTTTACGGCACCTCTCTCCTTGAATCTCCACATAGTCACCAGTCCAGAAGCTCTCTGAACTCTGTCCTTTTAGGTTTTTATGGAGGCTTTGTTATATAGGCAGGATTGGCCTTTAGTAACTGCACTCAATCTCTAGCCCCGCTTCCCTTCCAGGATACCGAGAATGAGATAAGACTGCAACTTCCTAATTTCTAATCACTTGGTCTTCTTGGTGGCCAGCTCCATTCCGAGACTATCTAGGAGCCCCAGCCTAAGTCACCTCATTAACAAAAATTCAGATGCCTCTGAAGGGACCCCTAGTGAATGACACAAGATGCTCCTGTCATTCCAAATTCAAGAGTTAGGAGCCCTGTACCAGGACTGGGAAGAAGACCAAGTGTCTTGGGTGACAATATACAGCCTTGACATACTCCTTTTCCTATTTGGAACCAGTCTGTTGTTCCATGTCCAGTTCTAACTGTTGCTCCTGACCTGCATAGAGATTTCTCAAGAGGCAGGTTAGGTGGTCTGGTATTCCCATCTCTTTCAGAATTTTCCACAGTTTATTGTGATCCACACAGTCAAAGGCTTTGGCATAGTCAATAAAGCAGAAGTAGATGTTTTTCTGGAATTCTCTTGCTTTTTCCATGATCCAGCGGATGTTGGCAATTTGATCTCTGGTTCCTCTGCCTTTTCTAAATGTTCCTTATTATTAGCTGTTAATAGTTAAATCTTTAGTTGGAGTGTGAATTAATTTCTCTTCACGCTCATCTTTAAGTGGAGGGGTGGTCTGATATCATATGTTCAATTTAGGATTGATATTAACTATTGATTTAATTTGTTTTAATTTAACTTTTTTTTGATGATTTAATGTTTTTAATGTTTGCCAAATGTCCTTTTTAGAATACAAAATTTAAAAACAAATGCATAGATTATTTCAAAGTATTAACCTTCATGTTTCACTTTAGGAATTTGGTGTTAAAAATGTTACGTGTACTTAAGAGAGAGAATGTATGGGACTTGTGAATAAGAAGGGTTTTCTGGAGGCAGGAAGGTATTTGTAATGAAAACATATTTTCAGCTTAAATGATTGTACAAATTGCTATTTTTCAGTTCTCCTGTGGCTAAGTAGCACAATAGCATGAGATCTTTTTGATAGTTGACTTCCTAGAAACATGTAAAATATTAAAGATATCCACTTAACTAATGATTTTATATTTTGAGTTCTGGACCCATGTAACTGTACTAAATCTACTTCTAGTATCTTGAAATGTTTTTGTGAAATATTTTCCCAAGGTTTTGTTGAATTAACCACTGTTTTTGCCCAGATTGCTAAGCATTCATTCTGTGTTTTTACATCTTAGTTAAGACTCTTCCATCTCCAATCAAGAATTTATAAAAGCATCATATGGTAGTGTCCCCACAAGAGCCCAAAGCAACCTGCAGACACATTATCAGTGTGAACTTGATAGAAAATGAGATTCTTTGTGCTTCAAGGAAGATTATTATTATTAATCATTATTAGATAACATGCCACTTATGTACATTTTAATTAAGGAGTGACTTCATTATGCATTTATAGAAAATGTGAAACTTTGAGAAAGTCTATAAAGATGAACAATTTTATGTTGGAAAGATAAGACATCATTTTTAAAGCAGATTTTACATGAAATACAGATTTATTGAGAACTTTCCAAAAAATGTAGCCTTAGGACATAGTCTGCTGGGGAAAGGTCGTTACTGCTTCTGCAGCATTTTGCTTCTACTTACGTAACATGTGGTGTCCAGGTGATGACTTAATGAAAGCCTCTCATAACACTGGGGCCTGGTAGTGATTTGCCCTGATTAAGATATTATGAAATGGAGGCTATGCAATGAGCAATAAAGTAAATAGGTGTCAAAAGATACATGAAAGATTCAGTGAAATCTATGTGATGTTACTTTAGCACTAGCAGACTACTATTTCAACACACCAGAATGTCCGCTGGTAACCCCCTCATTCTATATCAAAGAACCCCCTCAGCTTGTCAGGTCACTGAGAGGCTGCACATCCCAGATCTTGTGTCTTTAGAAAACAGGATCTCTTGGCTTCCCTGGTGGCTCAGAGGTTAAAGCATCTGCCTCCAATGCGGGAGACCTGGGTTCGATCCCTGGGTCGGGAAGATCCCCTGGAGAAGGAAATGGCAATCCACTCCAGTATTCTTGCCTGGAGAATCCCATGGACAGAGAAGCCTAGTAGGTTACAGTCCACGGGGTCGCAAAGAGTCGGCCACCTTCACCTTCCATGGTGGAAGAGCTTCCAGAGAAACCTGAGGGGAGTCAAGTAGAATGAATATACTCCTTAAGCATCAGCAGATTATTCAGCAAGTCACATCCCTTACTCTATAAGTACTGCTCATAGAGATTAGGTGATAATACTTACATAGGCATATAACTCCTTACGTTTCATGGTGTGTCCTTACATGCATCGACTGGTTTAATGCCCTTATAGCTACTAGAAACTCAGTTTGTTGGCAACCACAATTCGCTCGTCTGGTGAGTAATCCAGGGTTCCTGGTTTCCTTTTCAAACGCACTGACATTTCACTGCCCAAATTTCAGTACCCATAATTCAGCAATTTCTGATTGTGGCTTCTGCACATTCTAGGCCTCTAAGTTCATCTATTTGATCTGTGAAATAAAGGCGAAACACTGAAGTTATATCTTTGCAAATATTTTCAAATGCTTCTCTGAAGTCAACCTGACCGAGCTGGTTGTGGGCTCTGCTATTGTTTGATCTGAGTTTGGAGGGAAAGCCAGAAAGTGATGCCTGGTCAGCGTTTTCCCACTTTCCATCCAGGTTGCCTGGTTCCTGAGGTCATGAATGCTATATTGTGGGTCAGTGTGGCAAACACTCAAGACTTTGCAGGCTCATCTCTTCTGAGGAGGCAGAGAGAAGCACAAACATCTGGTGGCTCATTGTTACCAGCTTGCCACGGATTCTAGAAAAGCCAAACTTTAGTTCTCATGACTTCCAGTTTGTTCTTCTACTGTGGAAAACAGGAAGATCCACTTTCACAGACTCCTGTTGTCAGCCAAAAAGTTTTTCAAGCTGCAAAACAGTTTGGCTTTATGATACTAGATTTATCTGTATATATTTTTTAAAATCATGATTTTAAAAAAGACACACACTCTGTTCATTTGTATACCTGTTGACTTACTTGCAGACAAAGTTCAGGGCATTCTGTTTCAAGTTCTCACATACAAAGAAGAAAATCCTGGGCGAGAGTTGCTCGAGGGCGCTGGTTATAGATGGTTCCCCAGAGGATCAGCCAGAGACCAAGTGAACAAGCCAAAGCACGATTGGTTTAAATCCTGAATTTGCTAGTTAGGTCAAGATAAATGAGTCCTGACTTATGCAATGTGGTTGGCAGCAGGCACTGATAAGCTTCCAAACGTTGTTTTGGTAGAAAAATGACTTAGCAAAATGAATGAGGGCTGGGGTCAGTGGCACGCTACCTTCTGGTGTCCCTAGAAGATCTAAATCAAAACAAGCTTTCTTAGTGCAGAGAAAAGCATGCTGGTGCTGCAGCAATGCCTTGGAGGTGATTAATAGTCACCACTGTACAACTGGGGTTATAGCCAACACTCTGAAATATCTTTGAAAACTAAATGTGATCACCTTTTTTTCTTGTATTTTTAAGGCACTACTTCTTAGACCATTAGCAGTCAATTAATTGGTTCTTTGGCTTCTGGTTTTCTAATGCTTTGTGTATCTGCTGTCCTTTAGTAAATTATTATTTTAAAAATATAAGCCTATGTTCTTTGTGGCAATGTAGAGAGAGCATGCAGATAGAATCAAATTTTTTTTTTCCTGCAAACCAAAGGAGCTTAGAAATTCAGTTGTCAGCAGATTCTTTGGAGGACTTCCTTTATTGATTCCTACACAGCTCTACATTCCTCGCTTCCTTGAAGCTTCAGAACTCACTGGATAGAACAAAGAACATTCTACAGTTAGCTACCCAGTCAACCATTGTAATTTTTTTTTCTCCCTCAAGGAATTTGGAGGTTATATTTTTGTGAGGTAGTTGGAACATTCTTTCAAACTTGACTGCTGTAAAAACTTGTTTTTAATGCCATTTTAGCAAAGCTGCTATGGAGCAAAAAGATACTAGTAATAATAGCAATAATGTTGTTGGCAGCTGATGTAGATGGACTGATTGATCATGTACTATGTACCAAACATTCTGCTAAGCTCTTTTCATGCATTATCTCATTCCATTGTCCCTATAGCCTTGTGAGGTGGTGGTGTGGGTTGAATTTTATCCCCCCCAAAGAAGATGTGTTAAAGTCTGGACCCTCAGTCTTAATCTCAGAATGCAGCCTTATTTGAAATAGGGTCTTTGCAGATTTAATCAGGTTAAGATGAGGTTGTTAGAGTGGGCTCTAAACCAAAGTGGGGGAAATTTGGACACAGTCAAAAGCATCCACAGAGGGAAGATGCTGTGAAGACCTATGTAGACAGAGAGAACTTTATGAAAATAGAGGATGACAATGATGTGTCTATTAAGCCACAAAATGTCAAAGATTGCTGACAAAACACTGCAAGCTAGGAAGAGGCAAAGAAGGATTCCACTATAGGTTTCAGAGGGAACATGTGAAACCTTGATTTGGGACTTCCTGCTTCCGGAACTGTGAGATAGTATGTTTCTAAGTCACCCAGTTTGGGGTACTTTGGAATGCAGCAGCCCTAGGAAGCTGATCCAGGTGGGTGTGCTGGGTGTGTAGGGGAGTAGCTGCTGGGAAAAGGAGGCAGGTATAAAGAAAGCAAAACTTTTTCTAGTTTTAATACTTTGCATGGACCAACACCTGACTGGGAGGAGAAGGAAAGTTGACAGAGAAGCAGTGAGCTTCAGTAAGAAACTGGCCAGGGCAGCACAGACATCTGTGCAACAAACGCTGATTGGGTTTGGGTGGATTCCACCAGGGATGAGGAAGACGGGTTCCTCTGTCCCTCTCCCAAGTGCTAGGGAGTGAACAGAGGGCCAAAGTAGAAGGAGGTGTTTGCTTGGTGAAGGTCCAGCATTTCCCATCTGATGAGCCGAGGAATGAAATGGATGGGAAATTGCCTTGTGTCCCAAGTTCCCATTAAATAAACCCTCAGGCCAGTGCCTTCAACTTTTCCCTCTTCCCACCATTATTATTGCTCCCTCTCTCTCTGTATATCTAGTCAGAGAGAGACTGTATATAATGCCTTCCCTCTTTGCTCTGCAGTGGCAGAATTGAATGAATGACTCCTCCAAAGAGGACAACACTTCCTTGCCCCTGCCCCCATCTCAACCAGTGCCCCGAAGAGAAGTTGGGAGAGGGTGCAGAGACAAAACGGACTGTCATTCTAGCTGGGGGCCAGTGAGCTCGGGGTGGGAGAAGGGTCAGAGAATCTGGCACAGGGTTTTGGGGGGATTAAGTCTACGTGGCCCCAGGAATGTTGGTGGTGATCTCCGTAACTATCAGGTTGTGTTTCACCCTTTGGGCTCACCCTTGTGTTTTCTGCCCTCTGTCCTTCAGAGGGAGATGAATGATGGTGTCCCACAGGGACTGTGTTAGGAGGGGAGTGATAGAGGCTTCTGGCGGGATGAGAAGGGGAAGATGGGATGAGATGGTTGGATGGCATCACCAACTCAATGGATACAAGTTTGAATGGACTCTGGGAGTTGGTGATGGACAGGGAGGCCTGGTGTGCTGCAGTCCATGGGGTGGCAAAGAGCTGGACATGACTGAGCAACTAAACTGAACTTAACTGACAGAGATTTCTGGATGAAGATGTTGCCTCCGCTTGAAGCTTCTCCTGACACCACTCTGCACTCCTGGTCTCTGAGCCAGTGTCACCTGCTGTAGTATCATAGCTATGCTGAGATAGCTAAGATACTACAATTTGAGGAGTCAGAAACCATTCCTTTTGGAATTGCTGAGGGTCAGGAATGAAAGAATGGAGAAAATGGAAATAATATATAGTGTGTTTTATTTTAATCTCCGTTAATTTTTTGCTGGACATTTTAGTTAAAATCTTATGGGATTTTCATCCTAAAAGGTTTAGACCCTGGGATAAATTAGTTTTAATTCCCACCATTTGTTCAGAATAAATGCTTTCAGAGAACTGTTCTTTGTAAAGTACAATAAAAATGGATAGCTAGAAAAATTAAATTTCCTACATCATCTGTAGCCCATCCTGTTAGTAATGGACTGCTCCCCATAGTACATGACCATAGATTACATTTCCAACGCTAGTTCAATGATTCAAGCCAAAACCTTCATCACTTCCCTTTGGAGACTATTACACAGCCCAGTAGACATCCTATTAAGAAACTTCTGATTTGCAGAGGTAAAGGAAAATTTTAAAGCTGAGACTGAGAAGGAAGATGAGTCATGGTCCCAAAGGAAGAGGGCTCCAGAAATTTTCAGAGATGGCCCCCAGCTGCCACTTCTTCTGAAAACAGACTCACCCCAGGGCTGGGGGAACTCAGTGGAGTAAGCGCATGGAACAAAATACAGTCCCTTCAGAAACTGACCGAAGAATCAGTAATCTGGAATCAAGCTCAGCAATGGGTAGAAAAGGGCTTAAGAAACCTCATTAATGTGATAAGATGTTAAAAATGTAAAAGTTGGCTGTCCTGAGCACACTTAGAGTTTGTAGTTCACTATGTAAGAAGAATATAAAACCAGAAATTGCTATAGTTGGGGCAGGAAGTGACTCAAGGCCAAAAGGAAGGTTCTCTTGGTACAAGGTCGAGGTGAGAGTCCCTTTTGGCTGGTGGCTCCATCTGTGATTGACAGGCTTGCTGACAAAGTGATAGGGTTAGTATCGTTTCCAAGAGTTTTGACAGCAACAAAATACTGCAAAATAGTAACAGTGAAACTTAGTTTTCATAAGCTAACCTCCTGCATTGAGAGTGAAGAGTCTTAGCCACTGGACCACCATGGAACTCCAAAACTTTTTAAACTTAGGGCCCCAATCGGTCTTCTCAGTTTTCTTGAAATTTCCAAATTCCAAATTTCTCATTTGCTCAATTAGAAAAGGCCTTCAGTGTTCCCTCTCCCGCTTCCCGTGTGCATGACCTTGTGTTGACTTCTAAAATTAGACGTATTTTCACACTGACCTCATTGCTTCTCTCAGGAAGCACAGTGACGAAAAGCTGCAAGGTCACTATTGTAAGATGTCATTTGGCTGGAGTCCCCTCTGCTCAGCTGACCCACGTGGGCAGACAGGACTGTTCTCAGATTCTTGAGAAACCAGACCCCCACATCAGACCCTGTGGTGGTGGGAGAATTCACACCTGAAAGAGGCAGATCCCACCATCCAAATGACTGTTGATGGCAAGGGGAAGAGCTTTACCCGAGGCTGCTACTCTAGTTGGTATAAACAATAGCATAAACGCAGTCTCTGGTACTGAAAAGTTTGATTCCAAATAATATTTACATGAAACTTCATGTATAAAAGACTTAGTGGGGAATAATTGCCAAACTTAAATGCCTCAAAAAACAAACAAACAAAAAACTCAAAGACCTCTGTGTTACTGTTCATAAAAATAAAGACTTTACAGATAGTGGCATCCAAGGCTTTGTTTAGACAATTAATTCTCGAATTTTGGTGCTTGTAATACTAGCTAGGCTCCAATCATTGGTGATGGACAGGGAAGCCTGGTGTGCTGCCGCCCATGGGGTCGCAAAGAGTTGAACACGACTGAGCTGAGCTGAACTGAGCTGAATGCTAGCTAAGATTGTTATTGAGCGTTTACTGTGTGACAGGCACTATGCTAAATGCCATCGGGGGTTATTTCTTTTCATCTTGTCACACTGCTGTTGAGATGAGATGAGATGCAGGTGCTGGCATTATCACCCCGTTTTACAGATGAGGTTGAGTGAGCTTCAGTTCAGTTCAGTTCAGTTCAGTCGCTCAGTCGTGTCCGACTCTTTGCGACCCCATGAATCGCAGCACGCCAGGCCTCCCTGTCCATCACCATCTTTCGGAGTTCACTCAGACTCACATCCATCGAGTCAGTGATGCCATCCAGCCATCTCATCCTTGGTCGTCCCCTTCTTCTGAGTGAGCTTAGGTATTACTTAAGGGTCAGGGGCTTCCCAAGTGGTGCAAGTTGGTAAAGAACCCAACATAAGAAACACGGGTTCAATCCCTGCGTTGGGAAGATTCACCTGGAGAAGGAAATGGCAACCCACTTCAGTACTCTTGCCTGAAGAATCCCATGGACACAGGAGCCTGGCAGGCTGCAGTCCATGGGGTCGCGTAGAGTTGGTTGCAACTAAAACAACAACCAAATTCTTCCTTAAGCTAAAAGCGTAGGAGAGATCACGTCAGTCTTAAGACAGTTGCGTGAAGCTGTGCCCATTCTTGACTTGTAAGTCCTAGTCCTCCGAGGACATTGGCCCTTCAGTGGGGCTGCTGCCCCAGGAGCTGTGGAGCCACGGCCCTGCTTGAGTGTGCAGGGACACAGAGCGAAACACACTGCTCCTGTTTACATCCTTGGCCCGGGCCACCCGTTCCTCTGTAGCCTGCAGGATTTCCTCAGGAAGCTGTCCTGGCAGAGGGTGGGCCGGGGCCGACCAGGATGTGATGATCGCAGCCCGCTCTGCCCCCCAGGCTCTGCGCTGGGGTCAGGCCCCGACCTGTGTCTGGACCCACCCTTCCCAGTGCTCCCACTCAGACTTGGGAGAGGGGAGTTGGTGGGAAGACACTGAGTTTCTGCCCCCCGGGCACCCAGCTCCAGTTTGCTATTTCATGCTCTGGTGTGAAGAACTGGAGTAAAGAGCTTGGGAGGGGACACCTTCAGAGGCCACCAGAGCCACGGTTGGGGTCTCCAAGCCTCAGCTTTCCCCACAGGGCCACGAGCAGTCCCTCCAGTGTTGAGCTGTGATCTCGGCCTCGGACAGAAAAGATGGCTTGGATGATGTACCCCTTCCTTTGGCCTGGCCAAGCACCCAGGCATGGGCTTCCTCAGTTGTGGTTGGAAGGATGATTCAGCCATACACCAGTGTGTGCAACTTGGGAGTCAAGTTAACTAGCTGTCACTTTTATTTAAAAAATATAATGGAGGGGGGCCTTCTGTGGAAGGCCTTAATAGATGACTTTATAATTTAGATAAGCAGTAAGGTTAGCTAAGATTTGTTCACATGCCCAACTGCTGTAAGTCCACACTACTAGAATGGTGAAGTCAGGTTTTGGGGGTTAATAGGTGTGGCTTTGAAGCCTGGGTCTAATCTTCATGTGCTTCATGAAACAGAAGCCTGAGTATCTGTTCTCATTGGTGTGGTGGAGTCTTGGTTTGCTTTTGTTTGTGGTTTCCTTTCCCTTATTTTTTTGTCAAGGGAAGAACCAATACGGTGCAATGATTAAGATCCCAGGTTCTCATCTCAAAAATGAGATGTGTAAAACCTACATTGTCTTGTATGTTTTAAGTTAAATAACATGTGAGAATACTGACATATAATATAGATGTGTATCCTGTCTATGTATATGCCTATATACCTATAGATAGATTAATACCTATATATATATATATATATATATATATACGCATATATTTATAGGTATTTATATGCTCAATAAATGTTAAGTTCTCCCCTAGCTTTCATCTTTCAGCCTCCCCAACATACAACACACACATACACACACATACTCCCCTCCCATTCTATTATCAGTTTATTCTACAAATTTGAACAAATGAAACAAAAGCCAATTGCTTTAAAGCCATCCATGTGATGTCTGAAGCTACATGTCTGAAGCTTGTGTTCTGGAAGAGAAAAATTCAGTCCTTTGTTGAGCTTTTATTAAATGCCCACCTGTGCTACCTTGTGACAGGTGCTGCAAAGGATTACAGATGCATTGGCTTACATACATTGGCCTGGCAGAGCTAATATGTGTTGGGGAGAGTACTTAAATGTACAGATGTGAGAGAACTTGGAATAAAGACTTGGTAGGTGGAGTGAATGCATCAACATGAAGGGAGGACAGAACATGGGAAGGACCTGCCTTTAGATGTATGCCCTGCCATGGAAGAGGAAAAGGTGATTTTTGGAAGCTTATCATGGGTCTCTTGGCTTCCTATTCATAGCATTTTATTCATGATCATATCTGCTTCACACACTGAAATTGTTGCTACCTGGACAAAGATAATGTCACCACGATACAGTGAAAGTTTTGAAGCTAGATAATCTCGGGTTGGTCATGCTATTCCGTAACATTGTGAGCACCCCAGTGGCAGTTGTTGCTGCTCAGAGAAGTCACTGAATTCTGAATGCACTGCACAGATGCTCTTTTTTATCTGGAGATATTGTCCTGTAGGCAGGTACCTCCATCTCTGGGGCACAAAGAAATGTAGTAATTTGCTTTTTTGAGATGAGAACCTGGGATCTTAATCATTGCACCGTATTGGTTCTTCCCTTGACAAAAAAATAAGGGAAAGGAAACCGCAAACAAAAGCAAACCAAGAAAAACCTCCACAAACATAGATAAAAAAATTTGTTAAGTAACAAGTAGCATTTTTCTTTTTGTAAATGGAAGGTGGAGGTGAGGAAAGGATGTAAGGAAAGATCAAGTGATTTCTCAAATGTCTCCTTCTAGACAAAGTATTCTGTGGTCTTTTAAGTTTATCTGGACATCCTTTATTGAAAAAGAAATTGTGGAACATGGATAAAATCTAAGAGGTGGGTGTTTTAGCTATCCTCAGAGATCTAAAGGTAGTTGGCAAGATTTGGACTCAGGAAGAAATTCATACAGAAGTAGTCTGTGGAAAGTTTTGAAATGTTAGTCCCAGACACTCATCTTCAAGTTCTTCTTATTTGAGTGTGGTGGGCTGAGATGTTTCCATCTCAGATTTTTCCTTTGAATGGTGCTGTCTTGGTTTTCTTCTATTAAATTCTTTTTCTGATTTGGAGTTACTTAGAGTCTCTTGCTTTTTCCAAAATATCTTTCAGCCTAATAAGGTATTCTCAAATAAGAACAGAAACCTTTTTGTATAATAAATAAAATTTTATAGTAATAAAAAAAAAAACTGGTGAAGTATGCTGCCAAGTGTCCCTGGCTTGGTATCGTTTCCTTGGTTATCTCTTTGAATGTTGCTGTTAGAGTACCAGCCTCATGGAACTATATTTTTCAGGAATGACTAATCTTCTTCCTTCTTCCATATTTCATATCTTTTAGCAGTTTGGTTGCCACAAAAGAGGGGATGAAAGAGGAGGCTAAAGTCACTAGGTTAATGTTTAGGGGAAAAAATGAAATGAGGTTGAAATCAACTAGTTGAATTGACTAATAACTTTCTAGATGTTTTCTGAAGTATTTCTGTAGAAAATCAAATGGACTTTTCTGCATTTTCACTTGAGCCATGTCAAGCCTCTGCGGCCACACTTGTCTGTAGGGAGGTGGGGACAAGACCTGAGCTTGGTCCGGGTGCAGAGCCAGCCAGGATGCCCTATGATTCATGGTGCCTTAAAGTCTGGAAAGACAGAAGTAGGGATGGGAAGCCTTTCACTCACCGTGCTTCCAGGAGGGTGGTGGAGTACTAGCAGTTGAGGAGCAGTGAACTTTAATGGCTATTTTGAAATATTTATTTCCTACATTTATGGCCTGATTTGCCATTGCAGGTCAGAAGGTCTTATTCTGGGGTATTCATTCACAGAGGTGATTTTCTCCACTAACAGTTGTTCACGGCCTCCTAGTTAGATAAAAAAATTTGTTAAGTAACAAGTAGCGTTTTTCTTTTTGTAAATGGAAGGTGGAGGTGAGGAAAGGATGTAAGGAAAGATCAAGTGATTTCTCAAATGTCTCCTTCTAGACAAAGTATTCTGTGGTCTTTTAAGTTTATCTGGACATCCTTTATTGAAAAAGAAATTGTGGAACATGGATAAAATCTAAGAGGTGGGTGTTTTAGCTATCCTCAGAGATCTAAAGGTAGTTGGCAAGATTTGGACTCAGGAAGAAATTCATACAGAAGTAGTCTGTGGAAAGTTTTGAAATGTTAGTCCCAGACACTCATCTTCAAGTTCTTCTTATTTGAGTGTGGTGGGCTGAGATGTTTCCATCTCAGATTTTTCCTTTGAATGGTGCTGTCTTGGTTTTCTTCTATTAAATTCTTTTTCTGATTTGGAGTTACTTAGAGTCTCTTGCTTTTTCCAAAATATCTTTCAGCCTAATAAGGTATTCTCAAATAAGAACAGAAACCTTTTTGTATAATAAATAAAATTTTATAGTAATAAAAAAAAAAACTGGTGAAGTATGCTGCCAAGTGTCCCTGGCTTGGTATCGTTTCCTTGGTTATCTCTTTGAATGTTGCTGTTAGAGTACCAGCCTCATGGAACTATATTTTTCAGGAATGACTAATCTTCTTCCTTCTTCCATATTTCATATCTTTTAGCAGTTTGGTTGCCACAAAAGAGGGGATGAAAGAGGAGGCTAAAGTCACTAGGTTAATGTTTAGGGGAAAAAATGAAATGAGGTTGAAATCAACTAGTTGAATTGACTAATAACTTTCTAGATGTTTTCTGAAGTATTTCTGTAGAAAATCAAATGGACTTTTCTGCATTTTCACTTGAGCCATGTCAAGCCTCTGCGGCCACACTTGTCTGTAGGGAGGTGGGGACAAGACCTGAGCTTGGTCCGGGTGCAGAGCCAGCCAGGATGCCCTATGATTCATGGTGCCTTAAAGTCTGGAAAGACAGAAGTAGGGATGGGAAGCCTTTCACTCACCGTGCTTCCAGGAGGGTGGTGGAGTACTAGCAGTTGAGGAGCAGTGAACTTTAATGGCTATTTTGAAATATTTATTTCCTACATTTATGGCCTGATTTGCCATTGCAGGTCAGAAGGTCTTATTCTGGGGTATTCATTCACAGAGGTGATTTTCTCCACTAACAGTTGTTCACGGCCTCCTAGGTGGCTCCTTGGTAAAGAATCATCTGCCAATGCAGTGGACGCAGGTTCGATCCCTGAGCAGGGAAGATGCCCTGGAGGAGGAAATAGCTACTGACACCAGTGTTCTTGCCTGGGAGATCTCATGGACAGAGGAGCCTGGCGGGCTACGGTCCATGTGGTTGCAAAGAGGTAGACACAGCTTAGTGACTAAGCAGCAGCAGCAGCAGTTGTTCACAGAACTTTCTCTGTGAATCTAATATAAGAAAATGATTTGGCATTATTAAACTAGGTCATTTATGACCTGGATATGCAAAATGTCTTAAAACAGTTCCTCACTCTTTTTTTTTTTTTTTGGAGGTTTTAACATTTTATTTTTCTCTTAATTTTTTTTTTTTTTATAGTTGATTTACACTTTGTGACCCCCATGGACTATACAGTCCATGGAAATCTCCAGGCCAGAATACTGGAATGGGTAGCCTTTCCCTTCTCCAGAGGATCTTCCCAACCCAAGGATTGAACCCAGGTCTTCCCATTGCAGGCAGATTCTTTACCAGCTGAGACATAAGGGAAACCCTGATGTACAGTATTAGTTTCAAGTGTACAGCTCAGTGATTCAGTGTTTATGCTCCATTTAAAGTTCTTACCAAATGAAGTCCTCACTTGTTTTTACAGTATGGAATACTGCAAATATTTCTTTTCTGATTGTATGAGATTGTTTAAATCGCATATTATTAGGTTGGCCAAAAAGTTCATGTGGGTAAAACCTGAATGAACTTTTGGGCCAGCCCAGTACATAAAGAAGCAGAACATCAGCCTACCACGAATTCAGAAAACTGGCATGTAAAAACCTGTTTACTGCCATGTGCTTTCATTTTCAAATTTGCACAGTAGAGCCAGTTCTTTAAAAGCCCTGTCTGTGTGAGTGGAAAGAGTTTTCCTTTGGTACTGGCTGTTTTGAAATCTTAGGCTCACTATGTTTGACTTTCTCACGTGTATGAAGCTAATAAACTACGTAAACAGAGAAGTGCCAAGTGTTAGAACTAGCCTGTCTTGGGAGTTTGTTTTTAATAAGCTGCTGTAATTAGCACCTTGAATATTCCATTTGTTTCTTTTGAAACCTTACAAAGAGAACATGATGATGCTCCTACGAAGGGCATCAGTATTCCTAATATTGGCCTTTTAAGTTGTGAAGTCCTGGGTGTTTAAGAAGCTAAAACTTGCCAGTTACTTTTAAATCAGAGGGCTGAGGAGTAGATCTGTTGCTTAGGAAAAAAAAAAGTTGAAACATAGAGCATTATATGAATTGCTTATATTCATCTTTCCCAGGGCTTGAGTGTAGGGCTTAGTATAGTGCTAATGGATTGTCATTTTATTTCATTCATTCATTCAGCAAATTTCTATCGAGAGTGTTCTAGGTACTGTCTTCAATACTGAACAGTGAACGAAACTCAGGGGAAAATCTCTGCCCTTATGGACCTTACACTTCAGTCAGGAGAAAGAGACTGGAAAAGATGTGTCACGCAAACTAATTTAGATGCTGAAAAGTGGTAAGGAGAAAGATAAGGCAGAGAGTGGGTTAGAGATTGTATGTACAAGAGAGGGAGGCTGCCGTGGCAGCTAGGACCTTCCTTGAGAAGAGGGCGTTAAGAGTCACCTCTGCAGGAGATGAGGGTAGGTAATCCTGAGAAGGGGGCTTCCCAGGGGGCGCTAGTGGTGAAGAACCCACCACCAGTGCAGGAGAGGGTGAGTTTGATCCCTGGGTCCGGAAGATCCCCTGGAGAAGGAAAGACAGCCCCCTCCAGGATTCTTGCCTGGAGAATCCCATGGACAGAGGAATGTGGTGGGCTACAGTCCAAGGGGTCACACAGAGAGACGACTTAAGCGACTTAGCACACAACCGTGGGAAGGACACAGCAGGCAATGGGGAGGAGCAAGTTCGATGTGCTGGCTGGAGCTGGTGGACGTGGAGTATGGAGGAGGCATGAGGTTTATTACATAATCCCGGGGGACAGTGAGCCTGGGAGAGGCGGGAGAGAGGCGCTGGCCAGAGGCACAGATGGGGAGGGTCTTCAGCTTATGGGAGGATGGAGGCCTTTACCCTGAGGAAGAGGGGAGTCTGAGTAGGGCCTTGGAGCAGTCTTCAACACCAGGCAGACAAGATCTGCCTGGGTCCTAATGGCATCTCTCCAACTGCTGTGTTTTGAGGGTGCGCAGGGGTGAAAGGAGGCCACTCAGTAATTGATTTCCCAGAAAAATAAAACACGACTCTTAAATTGCTGTGCTTCATGAATGGAAAAAGCGCAGCCCATTCTGATGAATCAGCATCTTAAAGCCAGGCAGCTCTTTAAGAAGTCTGAGAGCACATGTGATTTTCCTTATGGGCTTTCCCCTCCCACACTGTGGCAAACACTTCAAAAGGTGTCCTGTCCACATCACAGAGAAGAAAGTGAAATTGCCCCCTTTTTAAGACAGCAATTGAGAAGCATAGAAAAGTGTGGGGAGGTGGTAAGTGTTTTAACGTTCATTTTCTTTAGTGGGAGTGTTGCTTTGTAAATCCAAGATCATGGATAAAAATGAGGGTCCCCATGAAAGCAAACGCTGGTATGGAGAACTTTAGATTTCACTGATGGGTAGATTAAAATGTTAGTTCTTTTTTTTTTTTTAGATTGAAGTATAGTTGATGTACAGTATTTTTAGATTGAAGTATAGTTGATGTACAGTATTATGTAAGTTATGGGTACAAATAGTGATTCACAATTTTTAAAAGTTATGCTCTATTTACAGTTATTATAAAATGTGGCTTTATTCCTCATATTGTACAATATAGCATTGCAGCTTATTTTATACCTAATAATTTATACCTCTTAATCCCCTATATCTACATTGCCCCTCCTCCTTCCCCTCTCCCCACTGGTACCCACAAGTTTGTTCTATATATCTGAGTTGCTTCTTTTTCTCCCATGCAAGTACTAACCAGGCCCAACCCTGCTTAGCTTCCGAGATCAGATGAGATTGGGCATGTTCAGGGTGGTGTGGCCATAGACAGCTTCCTTTTGTTATTATATTCACTGGTTTGTTGTGTTTTTAGATTCCATATATAAGTGATATCATATGGTATTTGTCTTTCTCTTTCTGACTTACTTTACTTAGTATGAGAGTTGCAAATGGCATTATTTCATCCTTTTTTAATGGCTGAGAGATATGCAGATGACACCACCCTTATGGCAGAAAGTGAAGAGGAACTAAAAAGCCTCTTGATGAAAGTGAAAGAGGAGGGTGAAAAAATTGGCTTAAAGCTCAACATTCAGGAAACTAAGATCATGGCATCCGGTTCCATCACTTCATGGGAAATAGGTGGGGAAACAGTGTCAGACTTTGTTTTTTGGGGCTCCAAAATCACTGCGGATGGTGATTGCAGCCATGAAATTAAAAGACCCTTACTCCTTGGAAGAAAAGTTATGAACAACCTAGATAGCATATTCAAAAGTGGAGACATTACTTTGCCAACAAAGGTCCGTCTAGTCAAGGCTGTGATTTTTCCAGTGGTCGTGTATGGATGTGAGAGTTGGACTGTGAAGAAAGCTGAGCGTTGAAGAATTGATGCTTTTGAACTGTGGTGTTGGAGAAGACTCTTGAGAGTCCCTTGGACTGCAAGGAGATCCAGCCAGTTCATCCTAAAGGAGACCAGTCCTGGGTGTTCATTGGAAGGACTGATGTTAAAGCTGAAGCTCCAGTTCTTTGGCCACCTCATGCGAAGAGTTGACTCATTGGAAAAGACTCTGACACTGGGAGGGATTGGGGGCAGGGAGGAGAAGGGGATGACAGAGGATGAGATGGCTGGATGGCATCACCGACTCGATGGACATGAGTTTGGGTAAACTCCGGGAGTTGGTGATGGACAGGGAGGCCTGGCATGCTGCGATTCATGGAGTCGCAGAGTCGGACACGACTGAGCGACTGAACTGAACTGAGTAATCCATTGTTATGTATAATATATACCACATTTTTTTATGCATTCATCTGTTGATGGACATTTAGATTGCTTCCATGTCTTGGCATCTGTAAATAGTGCTGCCATGAACATTGGGGTGCATGTATGTTTTCGAATTTGTGTTTTTGTTTCTTTCATAAATATACCCAGGAGTGGAGTTGCTGGATCTTATGGTGGTTCTACTTTTAATTTTTTGAGGAAACCATGTGTGTGTGTGTGTGTGTGTGTGTGTGTTTGTGTGTTTATAGTGGGTACACCAGTTTACATTTCTACCAACAGTGTATGAAGCTTTCTTTTTCTCCACATTCTTGCCAGGACTTGTCACTTGTGTTATTTTTGATGATGGCCTTTCTGACAGATGTGAGGGAAAATGTTAATTTTTTGACAAAGTGAGTTGCTCTTTCAAAATAGTATATGTTAGAAATTTAAACTGTGGGTGTCATGAAAAAGCCAATGGTGACATTAGTAAATTCTCAGCTTGTGAGCAAATTGAATATTTTCATTCTTGTGATGATTGGCTTGGTGTAGAATGATGTCAGTTCATCTTAGATTTTTGTTGTTGTTCTCTTCGTTCATAAGAAGCCTGTCGATTTACAGTGTAACCATGTATGGAATGTGGTACAAGGCAAATCATCTTCACTCTCAACTTCAAGATGTTCTTAATCTAATAACAGTAAGAACAGATCCGGGTGCTTATGATGCTTTTTCAGAGCATTTTCACATTATATTCTTGGCGAACATGAAAATCTCTTATGATGAAAATTGAGCTCCTCTTTAGAGGAAATGATGTAGGTGGGAAAGAACTTGTCTCCCCCTCAAATTGAAATAGAAGTTCATATTTTATGTAGTTACATTTGTAGATGGACAGATACGTAGACACATGGATACTCACGCATGTGCATGGGAACAAGGGGGATAATTTTGTGAGGCTGACATTCTTTAAATCCAATTTTACCTGTACATGACAGGTCACAGTGTGGTATAGGATGGAGCCAGATTTTTCTCCTTTAGCCCACATTCCCAAGGTGGCCTCAAGGAAGCCCTTAGTGCCCTGATGGCCATTGTGAGTGTCCTGAAGATAAAGAACTGATCAGAAGAGCAAATAGCAGAAACTAAGTCATGAAGTGTGCTTAGAGGGTGCTGGGTGTGTAGTGAAGTTTGAGGGCTGCTGGGAGCTTTTCCAGGGTAGGGAGTGAACTGGTTTCTCCCTGACTTTGGAAAGAAACCACCCAGTGGGTGTCAAATGAGCAAAGGGCCCTAAAATAGTCTCCAGTAAATAGGAGCAAACAATTATATCTTCAGCTCATGATAACTCAGTCCTGTAAAGGGTACGTGCCTGTTTCGGTGGCTACAGCATTGCTCTGGTATTTGCTTTCTTACAACACCCGGGCCAGTTGCATTCCAGGTGTGTTTTCCTCCTGGCTTCTTTGACTGGGAGCTGACTGCGGAGGATTTCGGCCAGACAAGTTCCGGGTGTGTTTTGTGCCTTTTTATATAAGGCACTGTCTTTGTTTCCAAACACATAATTGCTTTTTCTGTCAAGATATGAGAAGAATGTGAGACTTTAATCTTTAGACCTTAAGGGTACTATACCAAGAAACTTTATCGTCCGTCTTTTAAGTATGAGAAATTTTCATTGGTTTCCACCCAGATCTATGACCCTCAACATATTGAAAATTATCAGCAATAAGTGGAGATTATTAGGATTCATTAATTCCTATACATGAAGAATCTTGAAAACTGGGTTCCTTTCTGTCTCTTGGCCCCTGTCCTGCCTCATCTCTGCACTGACCTGTCAGTCACCCCCTGTAGCGTTTCCTCTGGGGACAGGTTAGGCGGTCTCCCAATCAGAGGAATTGCAGCAAGTCCCTGCATACGAACCTCCAAGTGGTGAACGTGCAGAGATGTGAACGTGCATTCGCATATGCGGTCTCGGTAGTTAGGTCACGTATCAGGTGTACATTGTCACGTGCGTGCATCCTCTGTGACTGGTTGTGCTTTTGTGTACTTTACTATACAGTACTGTGTAGAGTATGGTAGAATAGTGTCTTTATTTCAAGCCCAGAATGCCAGGAAGCAAGAGTAGAAGCAGTGGCGATATAGTTGGTGCTACTGTACTTTTCAAGGTACTGTACGATTAAAAATGTTTTCTTTATTTTTGTGTGCGTTTTTTAATGTATTATTTGTGTGAGAAGCATTATAAACCTATTACGATACAGTACTGTGTAGCCAATTGTGTTAGTTGGGTACCTGAGGCTAACTTTGTTGGACTTAACGAACTGATGGGTCTGATGACCGCGCTCATGAAACGGAGCGCGTTCATATGGAGGTGACCCACCCTCTCCCCCAGTTCATCTGTCATTTTTTCTAATGATACCTGCCACGTTTGAACGTATTGCTCACTAAACCGAATTGCTATTGTAGGTTGGTGGGGACAGGGAGGCTGAGCCTGTGAAAGCTCACCATTATATGTGAAAATGCCAGTGTAGTGGACAGGATGTTATCGACTGAATGTTACCTGACACCCTCAGGAAAGGGAGAGATCATTTTACTGATTTCCGTTGTTTCTTTCCTTTCCTCTTTCATAGGGATCTTCCCTATGAAAGCTCAGTTGGTAAAGAATCCACCTGCAAGGCGGGAGACCCTGGTTCAATTCCTGGGTCGGGAAGATCCCCTGGAGAAGGGATAGGCTACCCACTCCTGTATTATTGGGCTTCCCTTGTGGCTCAGCTGGTAAAGAATCTGCTTGCAATGCAGGAGACCTGGGTTCGATCCCTGGGTTGGGAAGATCCCCTGGAGAAGGGAAAGGCTACCCACTCCAGTATTCTGGCCTGGAGAATTCCATGGACTGTATAGTTAAACTGTGGGTGTCATGAAAAAGCCAATGGTGACATTAGTAAATTCTCAGCTTGTGAGCAAATTGAATATTTTCATTCTTGTGATGATTGGCTTGGTGTAGAATGATGTCAGTTCATCTTAGATTTTTGTTGTTGTTCTCTTCGTTCATAAGAAGCCTGTCGATTTACAGTGTAACCATGTATGGAATGTGGTACAAGGCAAATCATCTTCACTCTCAACTTCAAGATGTTCTTAATCTAATAACAGTAAGAACAGATCCGGGTGCTTATGATGCTTTTTCAGAGCATTTTCACATTATATTCTTGGCGAACATGAAAATCTCTTATGATGAAAATTGAGCTCCTCTTTAGAGGAAATGATGTAGGTGGGAAAGAACTTGTCTCCCCCTCAAATTGAAATAGAAGTTCATATTTTATGTGGTTACATTTGTAGATGGACAGATACGTAGACACATGGATACTCACGCATGTGCATGGGAACAAGGGGGATAATTTTGTGAGGCTGACATTCTTTAAATCCAATTTTACCTGTACATGACAGGTCACAGTGTGGTATAGGATGGAGCCAGATTTTTCTCCTTTAGCCCACATTCCCAAGGTGGCCTCAAGGAAGCCCTTAGTGCCCTGATGGCCATTGTGAGTGTCCTGAAGATAAAGAACTGATCAGAAGAGCAAATAGCAGAAACTAAGTCATGAAGTGTGCTTAGAGGGTGCTGGGTGTGTAGTGAAGTTTGAGGGCTGCTGGGAGCTTTTCCAGGGTAGGGAGTGAACTGGTTTCTCCCTGACTTTGGAAAGAAACCACCCAGTGGGTGTCAAATGAGCAAAGGGCCCTAAAATAGTCTCCAGTAAATAGGAGCAAACAATTATATCTTCAGCTCATGATAACTCAGTCCTGTAAAGGGTACGTGCCTGTTTCGGTGGCTACAGCATTGCTCTGGTATTTGCTTTCTTACAACACCCGGGCCAGTTGCATTCCAGGTGTGTTTTCCTCCTGGCTTCTTTGACTGGGAGCTGACTGCGGAGGATTTCGGCCAGACAAGTTCCGGGTGTGTTTTGTGCCTTTTTATATAAGGCACTGTCTTTGTTTCCAAACACATAATTGCTTTTTCTGTCAAGATATGAGAAGAATGTGAGACTTTAATCTTTAGACCTTAAGGGTACTATACCAAGAAACTTTATCGTCCGTCTTTTAAGTATGAGAAATTTTCATTGGTTTCCACCCAGATCTATGACCCTCAACATATTGAAAATTATCAGCAATAAGTGGAGATTATTAGGATTCATTAATTCCTATACATGAAGAATCTTGAAAACTGGGTTCCTTTCTGTCTCTTGGCCCCTGTCCTGCCTCATCTCTGCACTGACCTGTCAGTCACCCCCTGTAGCGTTTCCTCTGGGGACAGGTTAGGCGGTCTCCCAATCAGAGGAATTGCAGCAAGTCCCTGCATACGAACCTCCAAGTGGTGAACGTGCAGAGATGTGAACGTGCATTCGCATATGCGGTCTCGGTAGTTAGGTCACGTATCAGGTGTACATTGTCACGTGCGTGCATCCTCTGTGACTGGTTGTGCTTTTGTGTACTTTACTATACAGTACTGTGTAGAGTATGGTAGAATAGTGTCTTTATTTCAAGCCCAGAATGCCAGGAAGCAAGAGTAGAAGCAGTGGCGATATAGTTGGTGCTACTGTACTTTTCAAGGTACTGTACGATTAAAAATGTTTTCTTTATTTTTGTGTGCGTTTTTTAATGTATTATTTGTGTGAGAAGCATTATAAACCTATTACGATACAGTACTGTGTAGCCAATTGTGTTAGTTGGGTACCTGAGGCTAACTTTGTTGGACTTAACGAACTGATGGGTCTGATGACCGCGCTCATGAAACGGAGCGCGTTCATATGGAGGTGACCCACCCTCTCCCCCAGTTCATCTGTCATTTTTTCTAATGATACCTGCCACGTTTGAACGTATTGCTCACTAAACCGAATTGCTATTGTAGGTTGGTGGGGACAGGGAGGCTGAGCCTGTGAAAGCTCACCATTATATGTGAAAATGCCAGTGTAGTGGACAGGATGTTATCGACTGAATGTTACCTGACACCCTCAGGAAAGGGAGAGATCATTTTACTGATTTCCGTTGTTTCTTTCCTTTCCTCTTTCATAGGGATCTTCCCTATGAAAGCTCAGTTGGTAAAGAATCCACCTGCAAGGCGGGAGACCCTGGTTCAATTCCTGGGTCGGGAAGATCCCCTGGAGAAGGGATAGGCTACCCACTCCTGTATTATTGGGCTTCCCTTGTGGCTCAGCTGGTAAAGAATCTGCTTGCAATGCAGGAGACCTGGGTTCGATCCCTGGGTTGGGAAGATCCCCTGGAGAAGGGAAAGGCTACCCACTCCAGTATTCTGGCCTGGAGAATTCCATGGACTGTATAGATCATGGGGTCTTAAAGAGTCAGACAGGACTGACCGACTTTCACTTTCACTTCCTCTTTGATTCATTCATATACTTGATAGGTATTTCTCATGTAATTGGTAACTGTCTGGTGTTGTCCTGGTTGTTACGGGCCAAGGTTGCAAAAATAAGATCCAGATTCAGCTTTTCAAGGACTTTAAAGTTTTCCTGGGGACAATCACCATGTAAATAAGTAAGAGTCCCTTTTTAAAAAAAATGTCTTAAATGGAAATTTCAACTATCAAAGTGGGGAGAAGATTTCTAAAAATACCCGTATGGCAGCACTGCAGTGCTCAGTCGTGGCCAGTCTTGTTTTGTCTGCACCTGCTCCCACTCCTCTCTCCTTCTCCCGTGACTTTAAAGCAAGTCGCAGACCTCGGATTGTTCCATTTGTGTGGGGAGGGTATGATTTACGCTGATGCAGTGGGAAGGTCAGGGCTGTTGCGAAGGATGGGCTGCTGCCTAGAGGGTCAGTGAAGTAAAAGAAGGGTGTTCTAGACAGAAGAAATCCTGTGAGATAATAGCAGGGATGATGTAGTGCTGCTTGTAGTTTGATGTGGCCAAAACTGGCCCATGGATGGGACCACGGGTGGAGCCACGGGTGGGGGTCTACAAAGGCAGACAGAGTACAGATAAAAAGGCTTTTGCTTTGTTAGCAATGGACTGACTTTGTCAGATCTTCACTGCGAGACATTTATAGTTTTCAAGATTTATATTTTGAAAGTTTCGGTGGGTGGGGGGTATAGAGCGGGTTGTAAATGAGATGGGATTGGAGAGTGGCTAGATAGCTGAGAACCTTGGTTGAGGGCTTGAAACTCTGATAAGATTAGGATGGAGAAACATTTTGAGATATTTGAGACACTGAGAGATAGTGGAGAAGAAATATTATATTAGCACTTATTTATGACACATTGTAAAACCTAGTGACCTCTTAACTTTGGGGATGAATGAACGACCTTCAGAGTCTTGGCATGGACGAAACAGCTTGATGCTGATCTCTGGACTACTGGAATCCAGAATGAAAGTTTGGTGGGTGTGGGGAGTTTGAATTGAATATCAAGGAAGAATAGACACAGGCATTTGCTAAGGAGGTGGAAGGCTTTCCTGGTGATTCAGAAGGTAAAGAATCCACTTACAGTGCCGGAAACCCAGGTTTGATCCCTGGGTTGGGAAGATTCCCTGGAGAGGGAAATGGCAACCCATTCCAGTTTTCTTGCCTGGAGAATCCCATGAACACAGGAGCCTGCCAGGCCGCACCACACGGGATTGCAGAGTCTGACATGGCTGAGCGACTAAGCAGCAGCAGCCGCAGGAGCTGGAGGAGGAGTTTTGAGAATTATCAAAATATAAATTAAGGGCTGCAAAATTTTTTAGTACTGGGCCATATCCTCAGGTTTGTAAGCCACGTGAATTTTTATTGATAGCACTGTTTAGGTATTAGCTGCCAGTTCTTAAAAATATAGAATTTTGGCAACATCACCAAGAAAGAATGTGATCAGCACTATAACAGGCAATGATGATAAGCATGATGTTTTCAGTTTGATCAAGTCACCAGGACCTCGAATCTTACTTGACAGTCGTCCTGTCCTCAGGAGCTGTCCTTGAAAATCAGGTGGAGTCAGGTACATGTCTGACTCCAGGTATACCACACCTGCCAACTCTCTACTCAAGCCAGGGTGGAATATCATGTTTATAAAACAAACTCAAATGTTGTATTGGGTTGGTCATAAAGTTTGTTTGGGTTTTTCTGTAAGGTGGTATGGAAAAATCTGAAACAAACTTTTTGGCCAACCCAATCCAAAGTTTAATTAGCATCATAAAAAGAAATTTCAGGGGTGTTCTGAGATAAATGTATTTTCCAAATTTTTAGGAATATCATAGATCAGCTTTGCCCCCAGTAGGACTGTGATGCCTCCACTGCCTGCAAATGCTTGTGTCTCCATGGTTACGTGGCAGAGGTGGCCGGAGGAAGGGTGAAGTGTGAATCATGCTCATCAAAGTCTGTGAATCTATTCTGAGATTCTGACTTCATTCCCACCCAGCTAGCTCACTCTGCTGTTCTTTCCAATCTATGATTTTCGATTAAGCTCAGGCAGGTTTGGAAAGGAGAGATGCTGCTGCTAAGTCACTTCAGTCGTATCCGACTCTGTGCGACCCCATAGATGGCAGCCCATCAGGCTCCCCTGTCCCTGGGATTCTCCAGGCAAGAACACTGGAGTGGGTTGCCATTTCCTTCTCCAATGCATAAACGTGAAAAGTGAAAGTCAAGTCGCTCAGTCGTGTCTGACTCTTAGCGAGAGGTGAGTTGAGTCTAAAATTGTCACCGGCTAAATCCACATGCCCGTTTTAAGTGTGAGCAAAATGTCAAGTTGAGCAAAGTGTCGACGTTCCAGTCTTTTCCCTGCATTTTTCAAGTTCCGAGGGTTCCTGTGAAATGTTTTTTTAAAGCCACCGATAGCCCAGCAAATGGGATCTTTCAAAGCTTTTAATTCCCCAAAAGACCTCATATAGCAAGCACACAATTTAGTAAATCCCTTCAACAAGTTTCCATGACTTAACTATATGACTACATTAAAATAAAGACCATACTTTGCTTCTCTGTCCAATAATAATAAGCATTCATGTTTCCTGATTTTATGTTGTATACTTAGCACCCAGCACAGCACTTAGAATTTCATAGGTGTTCAATAAATATTGTTTGAATTAATGAAATACCCCACTAGGTGTGATTGAAGACCATAGTTTTATGGATCACTTTCTTCATCACACCTGGCAATCATCATGATGTCAAAGATGCCAGCACACACACTCCCCAGGAGAAGGCCTTTTCATTTCATTTTGTTGTAACTATTCCTCTCTATGGCTTATAAACTGAGTTTGTTCATATTTAGGCCACGCTGTTCAAATCTCTTTCCAGGAGATAATTAGAAATTACTAGTTCATGCATAAGATTTTGGTAATAACATTGTTGCTAAAATATCTCAAGCTTTTCATATCCTAGAGTCAAGCGGGCTGTGTTGAGCCTGCAGGAGGAAGAGGAGAAGAAAAAAATGCTTCTGTTGTGGCTTTAAACTTATTCAGTCACTGATGCCATTCCCCCCAAAGGAGCAGAGAGGGACCACAAGAAGAAAAAAAAAATGCAGGGAAGGCCTTTGGGGAATATGTGGATTTAGGGGTGAGCTGAGGAGGAGGGTGAAGGTCCTGAAGAGACCCATGGGACTCAAGAACAGACTCCAAAGTGGACCCCCAGGGTGCAGCCTGGAAGACAAACTCCACCAATGACTTTCCAACTTTTGGCCAGAGAATCACTAGAAGATATATTTTATTAGTACATGGTGATCAGGTACAGTTATATAGGTACAAACAGATTCATAACTGAAACAAATGTTGCAGGAAACAGTCCCCTTTGTTCATAGGGTGTTGCCAAGACTTTCTATTCTGTTCTGGGCTCTTCTGTGCTATGCCGTGTCATTTAAACAAATGCTGGTCTCAAATATATATCTGAGGATTCTGTGGTTATTAAGGACTGTGTCAACCCGAAGCTAGAAGTGAATCAGCAGCAGCCATAGGTTTTAGATTCTGATGGTTGGTGGAGAGTCGTGGGCACTGTGGTGGCTGCCGCGTGGTGTCACTGATTTACCTTGTTGGCATGAGTTGGTGCCCAGACCCCCAGCATGTCCAGGTTCTGCCAGATCTCCAACTTCTGGAGGTCCTGAGTCAGCCAAGGAGCTCCAGCTTCTGGTAAGTCACCCAGGGCATCAAGGTTAGAGTTGATGAGAAGCAGGTGTGGATTCCAGTTGTCTTCCTGGTTCCAATGCGCTTGCATTTTGTCCTTGGTCTTTCACATCCAGCTTCCTGCATAACTGCCACCGTGGCCAACCTGTGGTGACTTTAGGCTCAGTACTTGGCACAAGCAGCAACCTGTATAGGCAGACTGCTTTATCAACTTCCAATCTCCTAGCAGTTGTGCTTCTTGGATCCAGCCTTGAGTCCTAATGGGTCATCATCTGCAGGGTGAATACCACTACAGTTGCTTATTCACTGGAGAAGGAGAGAACTTAGAACTTTTTGTTTACACTTGTATTTATCTAACTTAAAATGCCTATTTAGGGGTGTATTTTTAATGCTGAGTAGTTGCAAATATTAATAGATATAATTTATATTAAGTGCTTAGAGTTGTAAGTAGTATTCCTAAATAATTACATTATGTCAAGAAGGTTCTTTGAGGATGAGATGGTTAGATAGCATCACTGACTCAATAGATACAAACTTGGGCAAACTCCAGAAGATAGTGGAGGACAGGGAAGCCTGGCATGCTGCAATCCATGGGGTTGCAAAGAGTTGAATATGACTTAGTGACTGAACAACAACAAGGAGATTCCATATACCAATTTATTTTTCAGGTATTTGTTCCCCAGACCTTGGAACACCATTGCCTTTAGAGACAGTTGCTGAGAAAGTGCTGGGAAGAAGGAAGTGGCCAATACCGCCAGCTTGTGAGACTGTTCATTCTTCAGGAAGGGATTTATGTTAACTGGAGGCCACTGATGCATAAATAGTGGGGGCCCTGAGCACCAGGATCATATTTGCCAAGATAAGAATTAGACATAGGCTCTGGAAAGTTCTGGGTGTTTTGAAGGGAAGAGTGTGGAAGCTGTGAAATCAGCCCTCCTTCAGCCACCTGCCATGTGGGTGTGCCCCCCGGGCCCTCCTCACCACCAGCATGACTTAATTTGTCTCTCTAGTGTATGTTTATGGTTGTTATGTGTCAAAAACTTTCCTGATACAAACTGCATTTCAGCTCAAACCATCTGCAGAAATGCTGGGAGGGATACTTTGGAGAAAAATAACTGAGATCAGTTATTATAGATTCATGGGCTCATATGGTAAAGAATCTGCCTGCAATGTGGGAGACCTGCGTTTGATCCCTGGGTCAGGAAGAACCCCTAGAGAAGGGAATGGCAACCCACTCCAGTATTCTTGCCTGGGAAATCCCATGGACAGAGGAACCTGGCAGGTTTGAGTCCATGGGGTTTCAGAGTCAGACGTGACTGATGCAGTGAATTTCTCCAGAATGGTATGGCAGGATGGGAAGACAGAGCTGGTGCAAACAGCCTCATAGATTCAATGAGGCTGAACAAAGAAACTGAAATTAAAGTCTTGTTTATGGTATAGCAATTTCACCTGAAAGGTTGCTGGAAGTGTTTATCCCCTCAAAATCTTTACACAAACTAATTAAGAGTGTGAATGCATTGTTGAAGTCATTCAAGAAATCAGGGTTTTATTGTTGTGACTTCTTTTAGTAGATTTATCCTGTAGGGTCTGATATATTTATACTTATGGATATATCTCTATCCCTCCCCCAATCGATAGTGAGCAGTGTAAATATGACATGTAATTTCATAACATATATCGTATATGTACTTAACAGTTATAGACAGAAAGGATAGAGAGGCATTAAATAAATGAGCCAGGAGTCTATTCCCTTTCTTCCCCTTAACTCTGGGGATTCAGAGCAACACATTGAGTTTTCCCTTGGGGCTCTGTCTTTATAGATAGATAAAATAGCAGGACCACAAGTTCATTTGCATTCATTTGCATGTAATTTACATACAGCGATCCAGAGTGCATTGTGCCTCCTGATGTTTTCAGAGAAGTTTTTTGCTTTTGGTTTTTCTCTCCTTAAGCTTTGTCAAGATAGTCTAAAGCATAAATGACATCTGGGGAAAGGAGAGCAATAACAGCAAAAATAAAGATACAAGTGCCTCAGTCTTCCTAATTCTTTTAGTTTCACATTTTCCAGAGACAGAAGTACATCGAGATAAAAATTCAGAAATACTATGGAATGAATTGTTGAGAGGACAGTGCTCTGCTTCTTTTCCTCTTAATTGTAACAGAAGTTCACCCAATCTGAATGGTTCAGTCCAATGTCCCTTATCTCTGTATTTTTATGTTGCTTGTATAAAAAGCACGCTACTAAGTCACTTCAGTCGTGTCTGACTCTGGCCAACTCCATAGATGGCAGCCCACCAGGCTCTGCCATCCCTGGGATTCTCCAGGCAAGAATACTGGAGTGCGTTGCCATTTCCTTCTCCAATACATGAAAGTGAAAAGTGAAAGTGAAGTCACTCAGTCGTGTCCGACTCTTTGCGACCCCATGGACTGCAGCCTACCAGGCTCCTCCATCCATGGGATTTTCCAGGCAAGAGTAATGGAGTGGGGTGCCATATAAATGTGTGCCATGGCTTCATGCGAAAATTACACAAGTTTGTCTTCCATTGAGCTGACACTGGTAGTGGGACCCAGATTTAAATTAAGTTCATATCAAGTGAAATGGATGATCGTATGGGAAAATGTTGTGCTTGCTTTTTTGGGTTTGGTTGATTTTTATTTTTATTTTTTAATCTTTTTGCCTGCACCACACGGCATGTGTGATCTTAGTTTCCTACCAGGGATTGAAGCTGTACCACGTGGGAAATCCTGTGACCTGGTTTTGTACTAAGAACTGGAAAGAGAACTTGAATTTGCTTGTATCATTTTCTTCTCTTTTCTTTGTAGACAGAGATGGGAAAATCTTGTAAAAACATAATGTGACACAAAATTTCACAACTTACTTTAGAAAGTTTATTTTGAGGAAATAAGATTTTTCTCTATTCCTAAACTTGAACTAGTATTGCTTCAGCCTGTGTGCACAGTAAGTCACTTCGGTTGTGTCTGACTCTTTGTGACCCCATGGACTATAGCCCGCCGGGCTCCTCTATCCATGGGAATCTCTAGGCAAGAATACTGGAGTATGTTACTATATCCTCCTCCTTCAGGAGATCTTCCCAACCCAGATCTTCCCAACCTGAGAGTCTTATGCCTCCTGCATTGGCTGGTGGGCAGATTCTTTACCACTGAGCTACCAGGGAAGCCCACTTCAGCCTAATGCATTTGAACCAAAGGGGAAATATAAGAAATGAAACATATTAGACAAGTAATACACTCTACAGCAGAAACTTCTAGCATCTTAAAAGAAAAATAAGCAAATCTGTTTCAGTATTTTAATAATTGTATTTATTATAATAAATATCAAATTTTATAGTTTAAAGTCATACTGTATATTTAGAAGTTTATTTTGTGACATCAGTACCTCTTGGCCTTAGCATTGTGGGGTGTTGAATCAGACATGAACTTCACATTCCCCCCAAAAAGATAATAGGTGTGGTACTATTGAAACAGCAGCTGCATTATTTAAATTCCCTACAGACTAATGTTGCAAATATTTGAATTGAAGTAAATATTTTTACTGAACAAGTTTGTACTATCTCAAGTAAGAACAAGTTGACTTGGGGATTCCCTTGCAGTTCAGTGGTTAAGACTCCACTCTTGGAATGCAGGGGGTGCAGGTTCAATCCCTGGTCAGGGAGCTAAGATCCGACATGCCTCGTGGCATGACAAAAAAATAAAATAGATAAGCAACAAGGATTAAAACAAACAAAAAAGAACAAGTTGAATAGGAAGGATGTAAAGGTCTTCAGATAGTCTTGAAAAAGCCTGCATTTGGAGTGGGTAAAGAGAAATTCATCATGTCGTTCCTTGGTTCCATGTGATTGGGATGGAAAAATTCCATTCTGGAGATGACAGACAAGAGGTACTTAAAAAACACATGTGCGGGATTTCTCTGATGGTCCAGTGGTTAAGAATCTGCCTTGCAATGCAGGGAACACAGGTTCGATTTCTGGTGGGCATCTCATATGCCTTCGGGCAGCTAAGTCCTCACCACAGCCAGAGAGTCCATGTCCTGCAATGAAAGATCCCGCATGACACAGTGAGGACACCCAGTGCCGCAACTAACATCCGACTCAGCTAAATAAATATTACACATATGCACTTTAAAAAGTTTTTCTTTTGCCTTTTTTGGCACTCAAGGATCAAGACTGATGCAAGTGATAATTATGGAGGCTCGCTGCACATCTGGAAAGCGATTTGGGAAAACATCGAGTCAGTTGTGGCACCCTGTTCTAATTTATTATCTGCTGAGCACCAAGTGAGGGGTGGACATTGCAGGATATGAGATGTTTGCTGTCTTTGGCCTGAATCAACTTGAACAACTGCTTTCTTCCTCATAAGCAACAGATATTTCCCCGGCCCCCGAAGTTTGGGGGATTTCCGAGTGATTGGAAGTGAGGGAGAGGGAAGAAAACTCTTTCACTAGTGGGAAGGAAAGTTTGACCAGCAGCTTGGGAACTTTTGAAGTAAACAGCTGGCTTTGAAGATGTTCTAGGATGTACAAGAGAGGAGAGAGAAAGGAAAGAAAGTAGTTTGAACAAAAGCTCTATAAATAAATGTTTTTACAGTTTTTTTTTTTTTTTTCAGATGACCTTGATGAGTCCAAGAAAACAGTAGTTGATTGGGATAAGCCATAGTTTATAAACTTGAAAGCTGCTTACTTTTGAGAAGCCAGCAATCAAGATGGGAGTACAACTCAGTGCCTCTGAATGAGAGGGAAAGAAGGGGAGAGAGAGATGAATTTCCATTTAGAACAGCCAGCTCTCAGGCAAGAAAACTCAGAAACTCGCTAGAGACCAAGACAATTCTAAAGAGCCCAGGGTTGGCCAGGAGTGCCCGTGGCTATGGGGAGTTGGCAGGATCAGGGCAGGAACTCAAAAGGATGGGTTCTCGGGTAATATTGTTGCAAGTCCAACACTCACTCGGAAGGAGGCAGCTGGATCTTTCCCAGTATGTACTGGGTGAGCGACCTAAGAACGCTTGAGGCTCTTGAAGAGAACTGGGAAATGAGGACTTTGTGTCTTTGAGGTGTAAGCAAATAATCCTGGGTCAATAGAAGTCAGACAGTCTGATGTTAGAGGTGGCCCAGAGGTTCCCTTCGTCCTTGGAACTGTCCAGATGCTCTGTCTGGCTGAGGCAGCAGTGGTTGGGTGGACCAGTCCCTTACCACTGGCCCCTTTGCAGTCATAGTCTTGGCTGTTGGTAGCTGGTGTCTGGAGTAGATGCTCCCATGGGAACAGCTCTTCTGCCTGCACTCTTTCCTAAAAATTTCTTCCAGTACTTTCTCCTGGTGGTGGGAGAGGGGCAGCTGCTGCTAAGGGGCTGCCGTGCTCTCTGGCTCCTCTGGCCTTCGGTGGCAGACCACAGACCCTTTCTCCAGGCTGGGGTTGGGCAGCAGAGACAAGGGGCCTGAAAGCCAGGCCTGGTGAGGGTGGGGTTTATTTGTAGAACAGGTGATGAGGGTGGCACGCGTCATTCTCAGGGGAGAGCGACCCGGTCTGATCTCTGTTTTGCAAGGTCCCTTTGGTGACTGGATCAAGGCCAATGAGGCCAACTGGGGAAGGAGACACGAAAACGCAGTCAGGAGGTGGTAGGTTTTCATGTTGTGGTCCATAGGGCGTGTACTGTTGCGTTCAGACGAGTCAGGACAAACCTCAGGATCATAGTCTGATTTATGATGCCGTTTGCCAGGAACCTCACACCTACTGAAAGCGGTAAAGCGAGGGCTTCAAGGCTGGCCTCCTCTGTGTGTTTCCTCGCTGGCTGGCAGTGGACTTCCATTCTGATCCCGTGTTACTTCCCTGTTGGAAATTTGATGATGAATGTTTTCAAGGGGAGGCGGTAGTCTCTGGCCACCCCACTGTGTCCATCCAGCCTGTCATCTCAAACGTGAGGGAATGACCTGTCCAGACACGTGCAAACATCTTAACTGTTTTTGCAGAGAGCTTCCCACCCCTATGCTGTACTTCAGACTTTGAGGCCATTACCTCAAATATAGAACATTTTATTGGTAAGAAAGCAAGCATCTTTTCTTTAAAAAAAAAAAAAAGAAAAAATCATTTCTTTCAATTTCTATTTCCCCACTTGGTCAGTTCTGTGATATTATTGAAAGCGGAAGTGGAATAGATGCAGTTGCTTGCTCTGACCTGGGCATCCTGACTGGAGCCTTGCGGTCTTTCGCAGAAAGGCTTTTGAAGAACTTTTAATTTCCAAACCCTGCCTGTGTCTAAGTAAGTGTGCTCTGCAGCCTTAGACACGTGCTGCATGATAGGTGACGGAACTGGGCGACGGCTGGCCAGTGGTCTGTCCCAGGCAAAATGTGCGTGCGTCTTCGGTTGTCTAAGAGTTGTGTTTTCCTTGGTTGTTTTGATAGGGTCATTTATTCATACCAAAGAAAGAACCCATTGGGAGGTGAAAAGTGACAGGGAAGATACTTCTCAGGATGAATGAATGAATGAATAGAAGAAATGGCATAACCTACAAATGTACACAGCATCACTCTGTGTGTGTATATTTAGAGATCACTTCCCCTAAAGGAAGACTATAGTCAGAAGTGTTATCTTGTAGTGAATACTATTAGTTAAGTAAATCAAACACTTAACTTATGTATCAGAGCTCTGTGAGGGACCAAGCTCTGAGTGTATCACATTGCTTCATTACTCCTCGTGGGGAAATAGCTGGCGATTAGGAAACATACCTAAGCTGATGAATTGGAAGTGGCAGCAGAGATGGGTGTGAACTCGAAGGTTCAGACCCCAGAACTTCTGGGCCTTTCCCTGAATGGAGAGACAGACGTATTTCCTTATATATTTAGGTGAATTTGTACGTGTCCTCTTGCATCTGTGCTTGAATGACGTAGTGAACAAGCATTCCCACTTTTCTGAGCATCTCGTGGGAGGTGTGGTTGAGGTGTGTCCCAGATGTAGCATTCCCTGTTGGCTCCTGAATTCTCAGCTTCCCACCAGAATTCCTCCTGGGAAGGGTGTCCTGGCATGTGGATTCTTAAAAGCTTCCTTGGAGGTTCTGATTCATGTGCTTAGTCGCTCAGTCATGTCTGACTCTTTGCAACCCCATGGACTGTAGCCTGCTGGGCTCCTCTGTCTATGGGATTTCCAGGCAGTAATACCGGAGTGGGTTGCCATTTCCTTTTCCAGGGCATCTTCCTGATGCAGGGATCGAACCTGGGTCTGATGCATTGAAGGCAGACTCTTTACCATCTGAGCCACCAGGGAAGCCTGCCAATTGGGCATTAGGGAGCCTTTGCACTGACAGTGTTTATTTCTGGGGATTTCTTGGCCCTGTGAGGCAAGCAGGGGTGTGGGTTAAAACCATGGCCTTGGCATCAGACAGTCCTGAGTTGGGGACCCGGCTTCTTTGTGTGGTAGCCCTGGAACCCTTGGGCTGTGGCTCAGCTCTTTTAAGCTGCTGTTTGTTCATCTATACAGGGAGAAAAATGTCTGAGGGCTGTCCAGAGGATTAGGAGATGTTGTGTGTAAAATAGCGTGGCACACGTCCACCACTTTCAAGATACCAGCTGTTGTTAGTATAAAGGCTGCACAGAGGGAGACTAGAGGATGCAGGGCGTATGCAGGTGGACTGACTGCCTCTGTTCTCTTTCTGTTTCTTCCCTGCTCTCCTCACCCTCAGGACGGCTCCCTGGGAAACATCGATGACCTGGCTCAGCAGTATGCAGATTACTACAATACCTGCTTCTCCGACGTGTGTGAGAGGATGGAGGAGCTGCGGAAACGGCGGGTTTCCCAGGACCTGGACGTGGTGAGTGGGATCCCGGGAATATGCGCTTGCCCAGCCAGCCTGCTCCTGGTCCAGCATCCCTTCCATCCCCCTCTAATGCTTGTGCATGGATCATTTTGCTGCACTACTTTGAGATAAAAGAATTCAGATCCCCAAAGGATTAGAATTCAGATCCCCAGTTCTGTGGATATCAGACAATAAGTATCAGTAGGGGCAACAGTGATCAAATTTTTTACAAAAATATCGCATTTTTATTTTAACTCAAGAGGAAAGGATATTTTTACGCTAGACTGATACACACTATATTTTTACTGACTCTAAGCCAAAAGGAGGTCTAGGCTAGTTCTTTCCTTTCTTCCTTTGTTTTGTTTTCAACAAGATAAAGTTTAAAGAAGCAAGAAACCATCCTAATTTCTCACCTAGTAATAACCCTCATGGGTGTTTCAGCAAGTCTCTGTTGGGGTCATTTTTACATCAGCTATGTAATTCTTGCTTTTATACTTAATATTTTATTATAGTTCTGTGTTATTAAGACTTCTTTGTCATCACCATTTTTCATGGCTATATTCCTTCTCTCAGGTGCATTGAAATTCATTTGTCTGGTGGAGAATTTGAAGTTGCATGTGATAAATAGTAAATAAATATCTTGCTGCTACTGCTAAGTCTTGTCAGTTGTGTCCAACTCTGCGACCCCATAGACGGCGGCCCACCAGGCTCCTGTCCCTGGGATTCTCCAGGCAGTACCTTAGGTCCATATAATCTGTGGGCTTCTCAGGTGGCACTCGTGGTAAAGAACCTGCTTGCCAATGCAGGAGACATTAAGAGATGCAGGTTTGATTCCTGAGTCGGGAAGATTCCCTGGAGGAAGGCATGGCAACCCACTCCAGTATTCTCACCTGGAGAAACCCATAGACAGTGGAGCCTGGAGGGCTGTGGTCCACAGGGTTGCAAAGAGTCAGACACGACTGACGTGACTTAGCACGCATGCATGCCATGAAATCTATATATCTGCCAGTATTTCTGCGTTGTTGTTTAGTTGCTGTGTTGTGTCTGACTCTTTGTGACTCCATGGACTGTAGCCCTCCAGGCTCCTCTGTCCATGGGATTTCCCAGGCAGGAATGCTGGAGTGGATTGCCGTTTCCTTCTCCAGAGTATCTTTCTGACCCAGAGATCAAACCCATGGATTCTTTACCACTTAGCCACCTGGGAAGCTCTTTGAGTAACAACACCTCTTGCCTTAAAAAAAAAAAGAGCACACTGATTCTATTGAATCCTTATTTATTTTGTGATTTTCTATAATTATTTTATTACTGATTCCTTTTATAAAAATCCTATTATAAAAACCTATTGGATAAGGATGTTACCAAAGACCTGTTGGATAAGGGATCCAACAAGTACTTTCCTCTTGCCTTAAAAAAAAAAAAGCACACTGATTCTATTGAATCCTTATTTATTTTGTGATTTTCTATAATTATTTTATTACTGATTCCTTTTATAAAAATCCTATTATAAAAACCTATTGGATAAGGATGTTACCAAAGACCTGTTGGATAAGGGATCCAACAAGTACTTTAGGCACTGCAGCTGTTATATTTCACAAGTACATGATTCAGTTCCTTTGTAGGTAAGATGCTGGTGCTCTTATGCACTTTCGTTTTTTTCCTTAACTCAATCCACCTAAAGGTTTCTTATAGCATAACTGTCAAATAATTACTGATCGTTTTTCCTCACTGATTTAGTATTCCGCATGGGTGGGAGTTGGTAAAATAGAGTCAGCTGAGACTGAGAAGCATCACTTGGGGGCAGAAAGCCTCATTCCGGGAGCCTGGCACCGTGGCCCAAGCAGGCTCCGGGGCGTCATTGTTATTAAGGGTGTCTTTCTTATAACTTTGTCCCCTGGCATGTGTCAGTGGGAGAGAGGCGTTTCTGTTCTTCTAAGAAAGTATTCTCATGTGAGAAAAGACTTTTAAAAATTCATTAGGCTGACCTGCTGGCACCAGGTTGATGCTCTTCCTTTTGGCAAGATTGCAGCCAAACAATAACCTAATTGTCGCACTGAGTTCTTGAATGTTGCAGTTTTGCAGTTGAAAAATAGTCTGGTAGGATACTCTGTGGCTTCTTAGGACATTTCACCAAGCAAGGAAATGATGGCTGTGACCTGGCAGATGATCCTTGATATGACACTCAACTGCTCTTCTCCAAATTCTAGCCGGTTAAGAGTTGGGGTTTCCATAATTATCCCACAGTGTTTGGGAAGCTTGGAGTGCAGCTTCTTGATAGGAAAGGAAGCCTGCCTGGAGGTGGGATAAATAACTTCTTCCCATTTAGACAGATGGGCCTCATTTGGTGTGCTCCGTTCCAGAGCTTCAGAAGACAGTGTGGGAGAAAATACCACAGGAGCTAAATTAGTTCTCATCAGAGTTGCAGAAATGTGATGGTGGGTAACACTGATGGGAGCCAGTTCCAGCCAGGCTGGAAACTCTTCATCCTTTCAACTGTAGTTAGTGAGAAAAGTAAGATCCAAATCATCATATTCAGGTTCCCTTTCTATGAGATTCCAGACAAGTCCTGAAGACCAAGTTAGATGCCACATGGTTCTCATTATTCAGGAATCCATAAGCTGGAGACTTAAAAAACATTTTTAAAAAATTAAAAAATCTATTGGCTTCTCTGCACGGCATGCCGAATATTAGTTCCTTGACCAGGAATCGAACCCAAGGCCTTTGCATTGGTAGCGAGGAGTCTTAACCACTGGACCACCAGGGAAATCCCTAGAGGTGTTTTAAGGTCATCATTCAGGCCATGCTTGCAACTCTGGTGACCTGGCCAAAGCGTCCTCTTGCAGTGATTAGCTCATCACAGATTGAGTCCTGATGGAGAGCGATTTTCTTAAAAAGCTGTAACTTTCAGTCCATAAGGCTGTCTTTATTGCATCAGATTTTACCTGTAACTTCTAGACTTTGAATTTTGCCTTCAGACAAATAGGCAAACTTCTTTCCTGCTCTGCTGTTGGGGCAGCTTTTCTGGGCTAGTAAGCAGGCTTGTCGAAAGCAGAAGTGAGATGACTTGGAGAAGAAATAATCCACCGATAGCACTAAGAGGAAATAGGAACACATTAGGATTCTAAAGCATTTTCTAGGGGAAAACAAGTAACATCAAGCTTGTGGTGTCCTCTGCAGAAAAAGTCCTTAGAGACAGCCTGAGGATGGAGAGTTTGGTGATGGTTTAAACAGGTCTTTTGGGTTTGTTTCATTTCAAATCCTCTGGGTGAATTTGGGGAATTGAGGAAATGTTCTATAGATGGAACATATTTAGATATTTCCTTGGCTTTAAAAAGTCCCAGAACATGCAGTGTCCTTAAGAGCTAATTACATACCAACTGGAGAATAAACAAGCCCAAAAGTTACCCTACCCATAGAGATGCTTGACTTAACCCTGAAAAATAAAAGGTTTTGATAATTATGTTAGTAATTAACTTTCTGGGCTGGATATCAAACTACTTCTCCAGGACCTAATCACCTGGCCCCTGACTGGAATAAAGCACTTACTTGATAAAGTGTTTTGGGGGGCCAGTTAGTTTAGATGGAGGTAACAGAGAGAGGACAGATGGGTGAAAATTCAACAGCAGAAGCAGGGATTGTGATTCAAATGTATAAGTGTCGGGAGAGTTTTTATTTAGCACCAAATGGGCCCTAAAGGGACGGTGTATTTGGACCGCAGCCTCTGCCTCTGCTGGGGATCAGGACATTAGCGCTCTCGAACAGCAGGGAAGTTGCCCGTATTTCCATACATTTGGCACATCCCTGGGCCCCATGTGTGTTTTTGGCTGCAAGAAGCTGCATTTGGAAATGACAGCAGCTTCCCAAGTCCATAATGGGCTCATCTCTAGTGATGCTAAGTCTGACATCTGTCAAAGTGACAGTGGCCAGGAGAGAGACACTCTCAAGGTAGCCTCTTATTACTGGCCACGTCAGCTTCCTTGGCATCTTTGAAGCTGAATCTGCTCGGATTTTGGCAGAAACAAGTTTGTGTGGTGGTTGGTGTAGCACAGCCCTGATGGAAAAGTTACCACTGTAAAGTGGGACCCTGTTCATGATGCTGGATCTCCATGCAGATTGTTAACACATCTGTGTGGGTACCAGGACCCAGGAGCCCAGGCGAGATGCACCCAGGTCTTTAAGGATCCGAAATATGAATACAAATATTGCACATTATCTCAGAAGATATCAGAATGGGATATCAGAATCATTGCTGATGGTGTAGGGATAATTCTGGGGCATAATTATTGTTCCTTGCAGTTTTCATAATTTAATCTTTCAAGGTATAATTCTGGACTAAGAGGAAGTAAAAGTGGTGTCTGTCATGACTAGAGATGATTCTTGGGGCTTCTTCAGATTCTACCCTTCCCACCCCAAGCCCAGGTGGGAGTCCTAGCCTCGGTGGTTGTCACAGTGGGAAAAGAGGGTGAGAAACATGATGGCAAGATGGGGGACTTGGGGTTTAGATTCTGGCCGTTGTACTTAGCTGGCAAGTTGTGTAACCTGTCTAAGTTTCGGTTTCCCCTTCTATAAAATGGGATAAAAATATCTCATAAAGTCATTACCAGGATTAAATGGGGGGAATAGCTCTAAAATACCTCGTCCATCATCATAAGAGAACTGTAACTGCCTGTTTCTTTTCCTTCCCTTTTATTCCTGGTTCAAAAACTCCTGTAGTGATGCTGGAGAGTCTGTGATTTGTACTTCATTAATATTTATTCATGAGTGCAGAGATTTCTTTTAGCTTTTATTTTGGGATATTTCAAACATATAAACAGCATAGTATAACAAACTTCATGTGCCCTTCAGCAGTTACCAGCATCCTGACTTCTCCCTTCATCTTTACTCTTCAGTTCAGTTCAGTCAGCTCAGTCGCTCAGTCGTCTCCGACTCTTTGCGACCCCATGAATCGCAGCACGCCAGGCCTCCCTGTCCATCACCAACTCCTGGAGGTCACTCAGACTCACGTCCATCGAGTCCTTGATGCCATCCAGCCATCTCATCCTCGGTCGTCCCCTTCTCCTCCTGCTCCCCTATCCCTCCCAGCATCAGAGTCTTTTCCAGTGAGTCAACTCTTCGCATGAGGTGGCCAAAGTACTGGAGTTTCAGCTTTAGATTCATTCCTTCCAAAGAAATTCCAGGGCTGATCTCCTTCAGAATGGACTGGTTGGATCTCCTTGCAGTCCAAGGGACTCTCAAGAGTCTTCTCCAACACCACATATGGCTGCAGTCACCATCTGCAGTGATTTTGGAGCCCAAAAAAATAAAGTCTGACACTGTTTCCACTGTTTCCCCATCTATTTCCCATGAAGTGATGGGACCAGATGCCATGATGTTCGTTTTTTGAATATTGAACTTTAAACCAACTTTTTCACTCTCCACTTTCACTTTCATCAAGAGGCTTTTTAGCTCCTCTTCACTTTCTGCCATAAGGGTGGTGTCATCTGCACATATCTGAGGTTATTGATATTTCTCCTGGCAATCTTGATTCCAGCTTGTGCTTCATCCAGCCCACCATTTCTCATGATGCACTCTGCATAGAAGTTAAATAAGCAGGGTGACAATATACAGCCTTGACGTTCTCCTTTTCCTATTTGGAACGAGTCTGTTGTTCCATGTCCAGTTCTAACTGTTGCTTCCTGACCTGCATACAGGTTTCTCAAGAGGCAGGTCAGGTGTTCTGGTATTCCCATCTCTTAAAGAATTTTCCACAGTTTATTATGATCCACACAATCAAAGGCTTTGGTATAGTCAATAAAGCAGAAATAGATGTTTTTCTGGAACTCTCTTGCTTTTTCCATGATCCAGTGGATGTTGGCAATTTGATCTCTGGTTCCTCTGCCTTTTCTTTTTGAAAGTTTCTTGTTTGTGAAGCACAGTTTGCGCATTGAAATGCAGGCATCTGAGCTACCTAATTTTGCCAAGAGGGTAGTCACATCACCCACATCTTGGCATGGCATAGAACATAGCCGCCGCCTTGCAAAGTTTCCCCATGTTCCTTCTCAGTAAATCCTGGATTGAGGACAGGGATGTTTGTCAGTCTGTTTTGGTCCTTTCTGTATATAGTGCATGGCACGTAACAGGTACTCAGTGAGTATTTGTTGAATTTATTTGTATATGTCATTATTTAAGACTACTAAGTGAGCATCAGGCATGTGTCTGAGACTTTGTCATTCCAGAAATACAACAATGTATTACCCATCCACAAAGATGTTATAATTTAGTGGGGGTTTTAGACAAGTAAACAGACTATTTTTTTTGGCTGTACTTTTTTGGTTTGTGAGATCTTGGTTTCCCATTTAGGGACTAAACCCTGGCCCGTGGCTGTGAAAGTGCCAAGTCCTCATCATTGGACCACCAGGAATTCCTTAAGCAGACTATTAAGTGCAGGAGGTACACAGAAGAGACCCTGACCCAGTTTAGGAAAATCAAAGAAGGCTTCCTGGAGGTGGTGATGCCTAAGCCCAACTGTAAAGCAACACGAAAGATTAATCTGGTTGGGGAGGGAGGTGTAGACAGCGCAGAGTAATTTAAGGCCGAGGTCACAGAGAAAAAGCCAAAAATGAGAGCGAAATGTGGCTTTTATGGGCCATGGAGAGAAGTTTACTGTGGCTAGAACCTATGATATAAACACATGTACGGAGAAAAGATAAACGCTGTCCTTCACAGGTCTTGTATTATTAGCAGTATAAAAAGAATATTGCTTTGATTCATCACCATTCCCAAGACGAAACAAAAATAATTGCCCTTTCGCAATAGTTGATCGGCTGGGCCAAGGTGACCTTGTGGCCTCCCCAAGCCATGCAGACTTGTGCAGTCTCCAGCGGGGGTTTGTTTTGTCTTACTGACTGCTCTTTTGTTATTTGCTAGAGACAGCAAGGCCTGTGGAAAACAGGTTTCCTGTAACTTTAAGCTCCCTGAATATTCAAGAAAAGATAAGGGTTGCCCCCATCTAGGCGCTTAGGGAACACTGGCTGCCCCAGGAGGCTACCAGATTCCTGAATTCTTATTCTCACCCATAGGATGAGTACAAGATCTGTCTTGCAAATTGTCCTGAGTTTAAATATTCAACTGCTGAATGCTAAAGCCCAACTGTTGCGCTAAGGGCATTTGCTTTTGTTTTGTTTCATTTTGTCTTAAAGGACATTATTTGCTAGCTTTGGGCTACTGTTGATTTGCAGATTGCAGTCAGAAACAGTGGGCATTAGATAGTGAGTCTGAACCACATTCTGCTGTGGGATTCACACACTTGATGTCAAAATACACTGAGCCTTTATGTCTTAAGCCAGATGGTAATACAGTTCTCTGCTCGGGCTCCTCTCAGACAAAGTCCCATTTGTAGTCAAATGTCCAGTCCCAATTTAGTCAGCATTTTTTGTACATTGCACCACGTTAACATAGACATAAACAGGCCTCTTGGCTGCCAGATTTGATCTTGGCATCCTGTACCTCTCATAATTGAGAAGGTTTTTATTCTGCTTAACAATCAATTTAGGTGTCCTTCCATCCTCTTCAGCTTGGAGACCTTTGTAGACAGCTGTACATTCTGGAAGCTGACAGATTAGATACAATCGCTGATAGAATAGTTGTGTGTGTATATAGAATAGTCCCCATCAGACTTTTCAAATATGAATCAACAACATCAGCTTCCTTTTCTAGTTTTGCTCCTGAGCATTCAGAAATGACTGATTTTTGTTTGTTTGCATTTGTAAAAGCAGTGTGCCTGGGGGGATTAAACACCAAAATAGCATTCTGCTCCAAATACATTTGCTTGCCAGAAAGCGGAAAAAGTCTGAGCTTTGTAGTTGTTTTCATTTACATACAACAGAGAGAATTCCTAAATGTTAATCAAGTTGACAGTAATTGGGGAGAAAAACCCAGGAATTACAGAGGCCAGAATCTGGGCTCGGAGGGGAAAGGAGTGCCTTTGTTCTTAGAATTGGAACCTTTCAGAGTTGAGTGAGGCCCAGGCCAGGTGCCTTTTTGAAGCCCTGGAATATTAAAACCAGGACTATAGTATGATCTCAGAGTTTACATGTAACAATTGAACACTTTTCACGTGGAAGATTGCAGTGTAATTTATTTGTGCTAATCACAAGCTACTTATAGGCTATTTAAACATGCTAATTTGTAGCACGCTAGAGGCAGTATGGTCTCCTTGTGAGAGAAAAGTAAAGGAGTGTGATTAACGTTTCCTTATTTTCAGTGGGTTTCTGCACCCACATCTACAATGTTATTTGACAATATTGTCAAAGGTCTAAGTTTGAGATCCTTGGCAAAGACTGAGTGGCCCAGGCCAAGGGGTTCACCTGTCCTCTACGGCCCTGGTTGGTTGGAAGGGCGAGGGTTGGGGGTCTGGAGTGGGATTAGGTAGACGCCTGCAGGGCCCAGACAGAATGTCAGCAGGTGCAGGGTTGTGGGTCTTTGCTGGTGTCGGCCAATACACCTGACATTGGCCTTCTGACCTCGTAGGTCCACATCTTATCAGATCAGATGGGGCATGTTCAGGGTAGTGTGGCTGTAGACCAGGTCCTTATTTTATTTCACATTTTATTTTTTAAATTAAATAAAATATTTATAAAATTGTATATATTTTATATTTATATTACTATTTATATTTAGTTTTCAAATTTATTATTGGCTGATGTAGGATTTTAGTTCCCCGACCTGGGATTGAACCCAGGCCCCAGCAGTGAAAGTGCCAGGTTCTAACCACTGGACTACCAGGGAATTCCCTAGACTTGGTCCGTATTTTAGAGGGATCTCTCACCACAGCTCCTGTGCACCAACCAAAATGACCAAGGACAGAAAGAACTGGGCCCCAAAGCATCAAGTATTCTGACAGGCCCTTTCTCTGGCACCTCCTCTGAGAAGATCATTATACTGGTTTCAGCAGTAATTTTTGATTTGGAGCTGCCTCCCCTCTGCCCCCATCGCACCCCCTTCCCCAGTTCGGAAGTTTTTGTGAATTTTATTTTAAATAGAAGAAAGCAAGACAGTAAAATGTTGGGATAATTTGTTCTATGCATTTGGTTCAGTTCTTCTGTTTTTTTTTTTTTTTTTACCATTTAGTATTTAGAAGGACCCAAACTAACCTAGTGACTGAAAAATACATCACAGAACCCTCAGAGCAGGGTGTTGACTTTCTGTTCATCTCTTGCCATATTTCTCGAAAAAGGACATCAGAATCTAGCTATTTGCAGGCTCCCCCGCCACCTCCCCATGTCAACCTTTGTTTTAGAATCTAGTGACTGAAAAATACATCACAGAACCCTCAGAGCAGGGTGTTGACTTTCTGTTCATCTCTTGCCATATTTCTCGAAAAAGGACATCAGAATCTAGCTATTTGCAGGCTCCCCCGCCACCTCCCCATGTCAACCTTTGTTTTAGAAATGGAGGCTTCACTGATCAAGTATAGCAGTGCTGTTAAAGAGTTCAAGAGTGAACCAGTTTCTCTATCACTGATTATTCTGAGGCTGGTGCATAAAGCATTTATTTCTAAGGGACACTTTGAGAGACTTTCTGTAATTATTTAGAGTATGAAGATGTTTGAAATTTGTGGTACAGCCATGCCATCCATCTCATGGGCCCCAGCAGAAGCTGATGGAACTTAATCAAAAATAAATCAAGGGTAAGTCCAAACCAGATTGGAAGCACATCATGAATATTCGTGAACATCTGGATATGTTTGTGGGAGTGTATGTTATTTTTTAATGTGTGCGATGGCAGGGACATGCCTTTTTAACAAAGATGCCAAGAGGAAGACAGATTTCCAGCTGTGATTTCAAAGGGCATTTTTGTGTGTGGATATCCTTTCTCCTGGGCATGTGGGTTTCACTTCTCCAAGATACTCCTTTGATCTCTTTCATCTTTTGGAATCTCTTTTGATAATTTATCTGAATTCTTCATTGGAGTCAGTCACTTGACTCATGAACATTAAAAACCTTTCTAAGGGAGATTTTCAGCTTAAGTGAAAGTCACTAGTTAATGTTTCTGATGAATCTTTTAAATGCCGGTGATTTTACGATAATTATCATTGAAGCTATTTGGCATAGTTGATCATCGCTATAACCTAACGTGTGTAAAACTCAGGTACTTTTTCTGCTTCACTACCTAAAGTAGTTGCAATAACTAGAAAGGAAGGGTGAAATGTGAAGAGGCCATAATAACAATGCTGATAATTATTGCAATAATGACATTTTAAAAATACGTTGAAGTTCATGAGGCATCCATACACCTTATGTATTTTTAATACCCCTGTGAGACAGATATTAATAATGTTATAATTTCATTTGGGCAGAGGCAGAAATAGTGCTCCCAAAGGGAGGCCAAATAAGCCAGTAGGTAAACTCCATCGCCCACCTGTTTGGTCATTCTCTGTCTGGAACCTACCTGGAACTTCGGTCAGGGCATTGCCTGATGGGGATGACAATGGCTTGTTGTAAAGCAAAACATTACAGGTTGTTGTAACAGTTACATAATATGCTAGGTTAAATAAGGTAATGTTTGTAGAGCACTTGACAGTTTCTGGGTGCATGCTAAAGCTCAATGAATATAATAAACATTATTTATAATAGGAATGCTAAATAAATAGGACTTGTTAAAAATCTAATAGCTGGTAGGTATCACAGGTAGGAAGGATTTGAAACTGGACTCATGCGCAGTTGCTCATTTAAATAAGGTAATGTTTGTAGAGCACTTGACAGTTTCTGGGTGCATGCTAAAGCTCAATGAATATAATAAACATTATTTATAATAGGAATGCTAAATAAATAGGACTTGTTAAAAATCTAATAGCTGGTAGGTATCACAGGTAGGAAGGATTTGAAACTGGACTCATGCGCAGTTGCTCAATCATGTCCTACTCTTTGTGACCCTATGAACTGTAGCCCGCCAGGCTCCTCTGTCCATGGGATTTTTCAGGCAAGAACACTGGAGTGGGTGGCCGTTTCCTCCTCCAGGGGATCTTCCCTACCCAGGGATCGAACCCAGGTCTCCTGCATCTCCTGCATTGCAGGCAGATTACTACTTCTAAGTCATGGAGTATGCCTTTGAAACCAAGAAGTCAGTGCAAAAATCTCTGAATCTCCCCAGACCACCTACTAACCTTGCACTGTTACTCTTGGGAGATTCTACCCAAACCAGCCCTCCATCCCCCGCCACCACTTCTTCCCCTTCCTCCTCCTCCCTCACCCCTCCCCAAGGGGTAAATCTTGATTTACAGATTAGTTTATGTTTGGGTAATATAGTTTAAATGTGTGATATTATAAAGAATAGTATAATATAGTTATTTCTATTGTACAGATTAAAATAATACACTCATTACAATAAAAAAAAAACAACTCACAAAATTCCTTAAAGTAGAAGTTTAAGTCTCCTAACACGACTGAGCTACTGAACTGAACTGAATGCCTACCAAGAGTAACAGTTCCAAACAGTTAGGTTCCTGGAATTCCAGTTTTCTATTCATTCTCCTTCATCTCTTCTGTCTCTCTTTACATACACACAAATACCCACATAAAAAGATACATGGTGTTTTACCCGCAGCAGAGTAGAAGCAATAAGTTAAAAGAGGGTTGACTTACTGCTCGAGACAGTTATCTGATAGTGGTAAGAAATGTTCACAGAAATGGAGACACAGAAAATTTCAAAAGTAATTAGGAGAATTCAAAGGCTCGACAACCTGGACATTTAGAACAGGGGCCAAAGATCTTATAAATTAAAAAGAATCTGTTAAATTATATTCCCTAATTGTTATAGAGCACAGTGGGTAGTAGACAACTGAAGAATTCCATTTGAGAAGGTAAAATAAGTTGAGAAGTAAAATAAAGCATTTTGCTGTTTTACCTGTAGTCTTTTCTTGAAAATTTAGTTTAACATTGTTAGAGGGTTCTATAATATTGTAGTTTTACAGTATTATGTGATAAATATTTTAGAGATGGCTGAATGATGGCATGTATTATTCTTCCTGGATGTTAATACTGGTAAAAACAGCCAAGTAAAAACAACATTTACTGGTTTTCTGGTGTGTTTCAGTAACTTACATGGTTTCATGGGGAAGTTTTTAGTAACAGAAATTATAAGCCTCATTTCAGGAAGTTCATGTCGCAATAGAGCAAGACGGCCAAGAGCAAGATTCTGTTAGTCATATTCATGACTGGATGATACATATAGGTCTGCTTACAGCAAATTCTAACTTCCAACTAGTTTCACCTGGAGATACGTTAAGTACAATAGAAAAGGTAAAGGTGGTGATGCTTGTTGATTGAAAAGCTTAGCTGAACTGATCTGGAGGAGCAGGTAGGTGCCTTAGGCTGGAGTCAGGACTCAGCAACCTAAAATCAAGCATAAGGCTGGTTTCTGAGTAATTGGACAAGAATATGTGCAGTTGTTCAGCTTAGTCTGTGCCATAGCCTGGATCAACACAAGGAAACAACTAACGTTTGGATGATTTTAACAGGGCTTGAAAGGCCTGTTAAACAGGGCTTATAAGTTAGGATGATAAAACTGACTAAAGTAATAAGCAAGGTTTTATATATATATGTGTGTGTGTGTGTACACACACGTATATATTTTCAAGTCAGTATCTTCATGGAATACCACAACTGATCGTGTTCTTTGTAACACATTTATTGAACATCTACCATGTGCAAGCACGTAGTACATGTTATCTTCCTTCAGAACACTCCCATGAAAAGTCTGAGCATTAGCTGCTGAGTCATGTCTAACTCTCTGTGATCCCATGGCCTGGAACCCTCCGAAGCCTCTCTCCATGGGATTCTCCAGGCAAGAACACTGGAGTGGGTAGCCATTCCTTTTTCCAGGGGGTCTTCCTGACCCAGGGATTGAACCCGGGTCTCCTGCATCCCAGGCAGATTCTTTACCGTCTGAGCCACCCGGGAAGCCCTGAAGTGTACAGTTAGTTCCCTGGTTTTAGTGTATTCCCAGGGCTGTGCAGACTTCACCACGGCCTGCTCCAGAATCCCACAGTCCTTTGTGTTCTTTAAGCATTCTATAATGAGTGTGTAATAAATAATTATTCACGCTGGCATTTCTGCGGGCTAGAACAATTCCCAACATGCACGCGTGCTAAGTTGCTTCAGTCATGTCCAACTCTTTGCGACCCCGCGGACTGTAACCTGCCAAGCTCCTCTGTCCATGGGTTTCTCCAGCCAAGAATACTGGAATGGGTTGCGGGGCCCTCATCCAGGGGATCTTCCCAACCCAGGATCGAACCTGCATCTCTTACGTCTCCTGTAGTGGTAGGCAGGTTATTTACCACTAGTGCCACCTAGGGAAGCCCCTCTCAGCACATAGTAGATGTAATAAATAACAATAAAAATAATGAATAAATGAATGACAGTACCTGGGCATTTTGGAGATCTTTGCACTTTTATCCGCAAGAAGTGAGGCTTTTTTATTATTCACTCAGTGTTTGAAATAAGCATAAATAAGAACATTTTAAAAGCGAGAAAGTTTTGGAAAGTATAATTCTGGGGGGAAAAAGTGCCTTTATTACAAAATGAATCCACTGACTGATAAAAATGTAAAATATGATAAGAGGTTCAAAATTCTAATTAGAGGCGAAAAGGCTCCCAAAGGAAGTATATTTGATAGTAAAAAGAAATCTCTTTCATGCTTTAAAATTTGCTTATATAAACCTATTTTTTAATATGATTCTAATGGATAGGATGCTTAAAACAAATTTTTTTTTATTGGAGTGTAGTTGCTCTACAGTATTGTGTTAGTGACTACTGTGCAGCAAAGTGAATCAGCTCTATGTTTGCGTATAGTCGCCCCTTTTTTGGATTTCCTTCCCATTAAGGTCACCACAGAGCACAGAGTAGCGTTCCCCGTGCTGTACAGTAGGTTCTCGTTAGTTACCTATTTCATACGTAGACTCCATCTTCCCATGGAAACTTGTTATGTGTGGGGTGTATGCTTGGCATCTAGATCCCAGCACATCCTGAGAAAAACTGGACTAACTGGCCTGACCTCGGGATGTGTCCACTTTTGCTAAGATTAAAGCTCAAATTTTATTACCTCCAAAAAAGAGAAAAATCCTCAAAACAGAAACCAACCAATTGTTGTAACCCAACCCATCTTGTGCTGGGTTGCGACCTGCAAGGCAGTGGAGAATTGAGAGATATTTTCTCCAGGTGGGGATATATTTATGCCCACATCACACTGACTGGAGGATAGGGAAGAAGTCGGGGTGGAGCTGCTGAACAGGCCCTGGGATGGGGGTGGGGGTATGCAGTGTGGGGTGGATAGGGGAGATCCCAAATTTCTCATTGCTGGGTGCCAGTCACCTGGTCTGACCTAAGGAGATGCACATTTTGAACAGAATTTTAGTCAGATAAAAATTTCTTCTGCAGTGGTTGTGTTTGTTTGCTTATTTCTTTTGACTGGAATTCTCACCATATGAACCTCAAAGATGTCCTCTGAAGGATGCCGTTAGGAGATGCAGTGCTCATGTTAGGAAAATCTGTTTCAGAGCCGGGAGAGATGAGAAAGAAGTTATAAATAAATGCAGTTGGTTATTTTAATTTGTCACATTAAGTATGTTGTTGTTTAGTCGCTAAGTTGTATCCAACTCTTGCGACCCCATGGACTGTAGCCCACCAGGCTCCTCTGTCTGTGGGATTTCCCAGGCAAGAATACTGGAGTGGGCTGCTGTTTCCTTCTCCAGGGGATCTTCTGACTCAGGGACTGACTCTCTGTCTCTTGCATTGGCAGGAGGATTCTTTACCACTGAGCCACCTGGGAAGCCCTTACTGTTTGTATACAGCTTCCTAAATTCATTGCTGAAGCTTAGAGAGAGTGGTGTGCTATCCATCAGCACCTAGCACAGAGGCGAGCCAACATTTGTGTGTCTTCTTCTGGCACGACTTAGCAGCGGAGCTTGAGTGCTAAGAGCTTGACGCAGGAATCCAGGAAGGATATGCCCCTAAGGGTACTGGCCTTCCAAAAGGAACGGGGAAAATCTTGGGGCCAGGGGTCAGGCCCTTCTCAGGTTTAGGAAGGCATTGTTCATTCAGTTCAGTTCAGTTCAGTTCAGTTGCTCAGTCGTGTCCGACTCTTTGTGACCGCATGAATCACAGCACGCCAGGCCTCCCTGTCTACCAACTCCCAGAGTTCACTCAGACTCATGTCCATTGAGTCAGTGATGCCATCCAGCCATCTCATCCTCAGTCGTCCCCTTCTCCTCCTGCCCCCAATCCCTCCCAGCATCAGAGTCTTTTCCAATGAGTCAGCTCTTCGCATGAGGTGGCCAAAGTACTGGAGTTTCAGCTTTAGCATCATTCCTTCCAAAGAAATCCCAGGGTTGATCTCCTTCAGAATGGACTGGTTGGATCTCCTTGCAGTCCAAGGGACTCTCAAGAGTCTTCTCCAACACCACAGTTCAAAAGCATCAATTCTTCGGCGATCAGCCTTCTTCACAGTCCAACTCTCACATTCATACATGACCACTGGAAAAACCATAGCCTTGACTAGACGGACCTCAGTCATGGGGTAAATGAATAGGGCTGAATTTGTTTTAGTTTGGTTTAGCACTTTTTTTTAGTTTAAACGATTACTTTCTTTTAGATTAAAAAATTACTTCTTTTAAAGATTGTAGTAAAATACACATAGCATAAAATTTGCCAGCTTAACCATTTTTAAGTGTACATTTCGGTGACATTTAGTATATTGTGCTCTCATCATCACCCTCCATTGTCAGGACTCTTTTCATCCTGCAAAACTGAAACCTGATGCCTACTGACCAGTAACTTCCCTCTCCCTGCTGCCCCCCAACTCCGGGTAACTATTCTACTTTCTGTCTTTATGGATTTGGCCTCTCATAAGTGAAATTCAATCCCTGGGTCAGGAAGATCCCTTGGAGAAGGAAATGGCAATCCACTCCAATGTTCCTACCTGGAGAATTCCATGGAGAGAGGAGCCTGGTGGGCCACAATCCATGAGGTCTCAAAGAGTGGAACAGGACTGAGCAACTATACACTTTCACTTTCATAAGTGGAATTATATAGTACTTGTTCTTTTGGAACTGACTTATTTCACTTACTATCATGTCCTTAAGGTTTTCCCATGTAGCAGCACGTGACAGAATTTCCTTCATTTTTTAGGGACCGAGTAATATTTCACTGTATCTATTTACCACATTTCATTTGTCCATTCATCCATCAAGAGACAGATTGCTTCAACCATTTCGCTTCTGAGTGAAATGCTATGAACCCCATGTTATGAACATGGGTGTGCAGATCTCTCTTTGAGTCTCTGCTTTCTGTTCTTTGTGGGTATATTTCGAGAAGCAGAATTCCTGGAACATAAGGTAATTCTTTTTTTAATGTTTTGAAAAGCCCCTATACTGTTTTCCATAGCAGTTGTACCATTTTACATTTCCATCAGTCATGCACAGATGTTTTAGTTTCTCCATATCCTTGCCAATGCTTGTTCTCTTCTTTGCTTGCTTTTCTTTTTTTAAAAATAATAGCCAATTCTCATGTTTATGGATGTGAAATGATACCCTCTTGTGGTTTTGATTTGCATCTCCCAACCTAGATAGCATATTGAAAAACAGAGATATAAGTTTGCTAACAAAGGTCCATCTAGTCAAGGCTATGGTTGGATGGATGGATGGATGGATGGATGGATGTGAGAGTTGGACTGTGAAGAAAGCTGAGCACCGAAGAACTGATGCTTTTGAACTATGGTGTTGGAGAAGACGCTTGAGAGTCCCTTGGACTGCAAGGAGATCCAACCAATCCAGCCTAAGGGAGATCAGTCCTGGGTGTTCTTTGGAAAACCTGATGCTGAAGCTGAAACTCCAGTACTTTGGCCACCTCATGCGAAGAGTTGAGTCATTGGAAAAGACTCTGATGCTGGGAGGGTTTGGGGGCAGGAGGAGAAGGGGACGACAGAGGAAGAGATGGCTGGATGGCATCACCGACTTGATGGACATGAGTTTGGGTAAACTCCGGGAGTTGGTGATGGACAGGGAGTCCTGGCGTGCTGCGATTCATGGGGTCGCAAAGAGTGGGAAACGACTGAGCAACTGAACTGAATTGAACTGAACTGAGAGTAAACTCCGGGAGTGGGTGATGGATGGGGAGGCCTGGCGTGCTGTGATTCATGGGGTTACAAAGAGTTGGACATGACTGAGTGACTGAAATGAACTGAATGATTAGTAACATGGAGCATCTTTTCATATGCTTTTTGGCCATCTGTATATTTCTTAAGAGAAATGTCTATTAAAGTTTTTTTTCTATTTTCAAATTGGGTTGCTTTTGTTGTTGCGTTGTAGGAGTTCTCTATATATCCTGGATATTAATCCCTTATTGAATGTAAATACTCTATGATTTGCACATATTTTCTCCCTTTCCCCAGCTTGCCTCTGTTAATAAGTGTTTTTTGTATAGAAGTTATAAAATTGTGATGAAGTTCAGTTTATCTCATTTTTTTTTGTTATTGTCTGTGTCTTTGGTGTCATAGCCAAAAAATCATTGTCCAAGACAATGTCATGAGGCTTCTTCTCTCTTGTTTTCTTCTAAGAGGTTTTTTTGGTTTGAACTCCTCTATTTAGGTCTTTGACCCTTTTTGAGTTATTTATTGTATATAGGGTAAGCTTCCCTGGTGGCTCAGATGGTAAAGAATCTGCCTGCAATGCAAGAGACCCAAGTTCAATCTCTTGGTTGGGAACATCCCCAGGAGAAGGGAATGGCCACCCACTCGAGTATTCATGCCTGAAAAGTCTCATGGACAGAGGAATCTGGTGGACTGCAATCCATGGGGTCACAGTGAATCTGACACGACTGAGAGACTGTGCATAACAATAACAATTCTTTGGAACATTTGCCACAGTACCTGGTGGCTCATGGTGACTTGTACCTTGCAGAGGTCAACGATTATTAACTGCATGTCTAATTATTAACAGTTGTAAGGAGATAGTATTGTGTGAATAGCAGTATTGAATTTAAACAGTCTCCTACTTTGTAGGAGTTGTAACAGTTGTACTTTTTGTTAAATGAATTCCCAAATACAGTTTTGTTTCCTTTAAGATGTCCAAAAATGCTGTGAAAATTGCCATCAATGTTATGATAAAAGAATTAGAGAAGAATAAGGATAAGAGAAGGGAGAAATTTTTATGCCAACATCACCTTGGGGCTATGTAAGAAATTTCATACCTAAGTGACTTCAAGATTGTCTTTCAAAACTACAATTTAAAGTCAGTCAGCAGAAGAAAGTGATTCCCTGGGCTTTTAATAAAGTGAAACTGCTGGAGGCAGTCATGAAGCTTGTGTCAAATGACCAAGTCTGGTCCCTTGAAGACTCACTTTCACCACAGCCCATAACAGAACATACTCTTAACAGGAATAGTTGCTCTTCTCTTATCAAGAAGATATTTGTGGAAAATATCCTGGCATGTGTCAGTTGGAGGTTGTAAACCCACCACTGATAGAGTAGCAATGAATTTAGAGAGTGTTTTGTACAGTAATCCCAATGAGTACTCCCTCAGTTTCCCGCAGAAGGTGCTTAAACATAGAGGTGGGTATTTTTTGTTACAACAAAAAGTCAGTGTTATGGAAAGCAGTGCCCATGGTTATATTCTTAATGTTTGCATGTTCAAACCACAAAAGAGATTACTTGTGCTCAGGAATGGTTTTGTTTTTTATCTCAGACAATTTTTAAAGTTCTCAACTGGTTCTCTAGAGACAAGAGCCATACCTTCCTATAAAGCAAGGAACCATATTACCACCATTACATTTTCTCTCTAAGACAGTCTAAATTAGAAGCTGCACAAAATTCACATTCCATAGTAAATGGAACTCTCATGAGGTAATAAAAAGCCACATTGCATTAGAGGTAATACGTGTTCTGAGATGGGCTTGCTGTAAGGAGGACCTCATGATAAACTAATATAATGCTCTGTAGTGTCATGAGCTACCCAGTGGTAGAAGATAAAGCTTTGCCCATATCCCTGGGATAGAGACATAAAAATTGCTTCTCAGATATGTATTTTTATTTAAACAATATCATGAATTTATACAATTAAATATATAATCCTATGATTCAATCCATCAGTAAATATTGATTCAGCACTTTAGGTGTCCTGGAGTCCAGGAAAAATGCAATAAAAAGTATTTTTTTCCATTAGACAAACACCCATGAATTACGAGAGGATCCAGTTTTATGTAATTCAGCATTATATAATTCAGTGTTATGCAATTACATTCAATCAACATGTATTGAATTTTTACCATATGCAAGGCTATATATCAGTTCAGTTCAGTTGCCCAGTCCTGTTTGACTCTTTGCGACTCCATGGACTGCAGCACACCAGGCTTCCCAGTCCATCACCAACTGCAGAAGCTTCCTCAAACTCATGTCTGTTGAGTCGGTGATGTCATCCGACCATCTCGTCCTCTGTTATCCCCTTCTCCCTTCTGCCTTCAGTATTTCCCAGCATCAGAATATTTTCCAATGGGTCAGTTCTTCCCGTCAGTTGGCTAAAGTATCGGAGTTTCAGCTTCAACATCAGTCTTTCCAATGAATATTTGGGACTGATTTCCTTTAGGGTGGACTGGTTGGATCTTCTTGTAGTCCAAGGGACTCTCAAGAGTCTTCTCCAACACCACGGTCCAAAAGCATCAATTCTTCAGCATTTAGTTTTCTTTATGGTCCAACTCTCACATCCATATACAACTACTGGAAAAACCATAGCTTTGACTAGACAGACCTTTGTTGGCAAAGCAATATGCTTTTTAATATGCTGTCTAGGTTGGGCAAAGCTTTTCTTCCAAGGAGCAAGTGTCTTTTTAATTTCATGGCTGCCATCACTATCTGCCGTGATTTTGAAGCCCAAGAAAATCAAGTCTTTCACTGTTTCCATTGTTTCCTCATCTATTTTCCATGAAGTGATGGAACCAGAGGCCAAGATCTTCATTTTCTGAAATGTTCAGTTTTAAGCCAACTTTTTCATTCTCCTCTTTCACTTTCATCAAGAGGCTGTTTGGGTCTTCTTCGCTTTCTGCCATAAGGGTGGTGTCATCTGTATATCTGAGGTTATTGATATTTCTCCCCACAATCTTGATTCCAGTTTGTGCTTCATCCAGCCTGGCATTTCTCATGATATGCTTAGCATATAAGTTAAATAAACAGGGTGACAATATATAGCCTTGACCTACTCCTTTCCCAATTTGGAGCCAGTCTGTTCCATGTCTTGTTCTAACTGTTGCTTCTTAGCATACATACAGATTTCTCAGGAGGCAAGTCAAGTGGTCTGGTATTCCCATCTTTTAAGAATTTTCCACAGTTTATTGTGATCCACACAGTCAAAGTCTTTGGCATAGTCAGTAAAGTAGAAGTAGATGTTTTTCTGGAACTCTCTTGCTTTTTAAGTGATCCAACAGATGTTGGCAGTTTGGTCTCTAGTTCCTCTGCCTTTTCTAAATACAGCTTGAATATCTGGAAGTTCACGGTTCATATACTGTTGAAGCCTGGCTTAGAGAATTTTGAGCATCACTTTGCTAGCATGTGAGATGAGCGCAACTGTGCAGTAGTTTGAACATTTTTTGGCATTACTTTTCTTTGACTTCCCTGGTGGCTTAGACGGTAAAGCGTCTGTCTACAATGCTGGAGACCTGGTGACTTAGACGGTAAAGCATCTGTCTACAATGCTGGAGACCTGGTGACTTAGACGGTAAAGCGTCTGTCTACAGTGCTGGAGACCTGGTGGCTTAGATGGTAAAGCGTCTGTCTACAATGCGGGAGACCGACTGCACTTCACTTTCTTTGGGATTGGAATGGAAACTGACTTTTTCCAGTCCTGTGGCCACTGCTGTGTTTTCCAAATTTGCTGGCATATTGAGTGCAGCCCTTTCACAGCATCATCTGTCAGGATTTGAAATAGCTCAACTGGAATTCTATCACCTCCACTAGCTTTGTTCGTAGTGATGCTTCCTAAGGCCTACTTGACTTCACATTCTAGGATGTCTGGCTCTAGGTGAGTGATCACACCATCGTGGTTATCTGGGTCATGAAGATCTTTTTTGTCTAGTTCTTCTGTATATTCTTGCCACCTCTTCTTATTATCTTCTGTTTCTGTTAGGTCCGTACCATTTCTGTCCTTTATCGAAACCATCTTTGCATGAAATGTTCTCTTGGTATCTAATTTTCTTAGAGATCTCTAGTCTTTATATAAGAGGCTGTATATAAAACTATATATAAAAAAAGGAAGTGTCATTTGGGTTTTTAGTAATTTTCTATGTAAAGTTGATGAAATTAATGTGAAGCATGAAATCCCCGGTTGTTTAGAAATTTATTTTCGGTCCTTAATGGGAATATTTGCCTAAACTTTTATGCAGGCTGCTCTCTTGATGGATTTTCCATTAATTTTTCAAATCCTTAATCTCCATTTTGGTAAATTTCCTGTTTGTTACATAACCTTCATGGCCTGAAGCTAGACTGAATGTTGATACTTATGACTCGCTATGACTTGCAGTCGAGGTGTTAAAAAAGCATGTATATGTCTGAGAGATCATATTTCAAGATGTTAAAGAGGCTTACAGTTTTATAAATATAGGGATCATTTTAGATAGATTTTGTTTAAAGCATTGAGAAAATCAGAGTTCACTTAAGAAATGTTAAGAAGCACCAAGTGTTTATGTTTCACATAAATTTCAATTTGTACCTCATTCTTTTCCTGGCAATAGTAGCAGTTACTTACTTAGCTGCTGTCACTTGGAGAGAAGGATTCTTTAAAGGCTACAGTTACCTTAAAGCATCCATGAATGGAAGGAGAAAAAAATTGCTTAAAAAATGATGTCCAAAAAAAAAATAAAAGATGTCAAGTGGTATAATGAAGTATTTATTATGTGATCTCTAAGCTTATGATTTGTACCATTGTCCCCTGAGTTTGCAGCAAAGTTCCCCAAAGTTGAAACACTAAATCATGAAGTATATATGAAAAGAATCACAGGCAAAATAATTATTGTTGGAAAAAAAGAAAGAGGCATTTCTTACAGAAAACAACTCGATTCTGAGTAATACGGAGGTTTTAATGATGCGACTCTAGGGGCATGTTTACCATTTTAAAAACTGTATGAATCCAGTGTGCATGTTGACTTCTTACCAAATGAATGAAACTTAACTATAATCTTGGTAGTTTGAGCTACTTTAGTATTAACTTAGTTTGAATCATGTTTGGATGTTCATGGGAGCTTAGTGGAGTTCAATTTCAATTAAATTAGTGAGATTAAGTAATTTGCAGAGTAGGTTGTACCCCTATCATGGAAGCCTTGAACATCCTTTAATAATTGACATTGTTCTGTTGTTAAGAGGGAATGTGTGAAGAAATTTCCCTTCTCCATTACAGTTTACTGCAGCATATTGAAGATAGTTCCCCGTGCTACACAGTTGGACTCTGTTATTTAATCCATAGATAGTTTGTATCTTCTAGGCCTAAATCCACCCCTAATCTACCCCTCCCCCACACTCCCTCCCCTGGGCAACCACAAGTCTTTTCTCAGTTTGTGTGTCTGCTTCTGTTTTGTAGATAAGATTCTACCTATAAGTGATATCATATGATATTTCTCTTTCTGACTTCATTTAGTGTAATGATCTCTAGGTCCATTCATGTAGCTGCAAATGGCATTATTTCATTCTTTTTTATGGTATTGTAATATTCCTGTGTGTGTGTGTGTGTGTGTGTGTGTGTGTGTGTGTACCATGTCAGTGGACACTTAGGTTGCTTCCTTTTCCTCCTATTATAAATGGTACTAGAATGAGCCTAGGGTGCTGCATATATCTTATTGAATTATCAGTTTGTCTGCGTATATGCCCAGGAGTAGGATTACTGGATCACATAGCAACTCGATTTTTGTTTTTTTGAAAACCGTCCATGCTGTTCCCCATAGGGGCTGCACCAGTTTACCTTCACCCAGACAGGGCAGCAATGTTCAACATTTGAAAATTTTTTGACTAGGAGAATGACATGGGCATTGTGTTCTTGAGGAGTCTGGTTCGTCAATAGTTTTTTCAGTTATTTGGGAGGAGCAGGAGCAGTGAGAAGGGTGTGGCTGTAGAACAGAAGCCTGAGTAGAGATAGACACCAGCTATGGAAATGGACATGAGGCAAGTTGCTTTGTCAACTGGAAGAACTTGAACTTCAGTGAGTCCATGGCAGAGGCAGGGGTAAGCGGAGGTGCCTGGAGGCTGATGCGGCTTCTTGCAGGTGAGAGAGAGATGGAAGCGGGGTGTGGGAAGATCAGAACTCACTTTATACTGTGTGGAAGTTGAGATTCTGTTCAGATGCTCTCTAGGAGCTGTAAAGCCAGAAACTTTACAGACTTTACAGTAGCTGATGATTTATAGGAGCTGCTAGAGTGAGAGAAAGTCGCTCTGAATCTTAGTTATCATCATCTTCTTGGCACCTAACCTGATATATGGTCTGAAATGAATGGGTTTGTGAGGGGTGAATGGAGGAGGTGGGCATAGAAAATTCATATAAGAAGTCTGATCTTCGGCGCTGAAGAATGAGTGCAATGAGTAGAGCTCACCGACCAGCCCCTTCCTTCCTTCCCTCCGTCTCACTCCCCCTTCCTGCCTTCCTCCCTTTCTTCCTCTCCTCTCCTGTCTCCTCCCCTCCCCTATCTTTCATTTATCTTTCTATGGGGAGAGTTGAGCGTGTTTGTGGGTCAAAAAAGAAGGGAAGAAAAGAATGATGATGCAGAATAGAAAGTAGAAAGGAAGAATAAATATACGGGGACTTGCTCCTCCTTTTTATGAAGAAGTGTGACCTTCCCTCTTTGGGGAATGAAGAATATTTAAAGCGTGGGTGGCTTTCTGATCCTCCTTTGCCAAGGGCATGTCATTCATATTTACAGGAGGTGAAAGTCATCCGAAAAGGTTTGTGTTTCCACTTTTGTCTGTGTAATACTTGCTAAAAAGAAGGTAATTATGTAAAGATATAGAGGAAGCACCCAAATAATTAGGTTTGAATGCCCAAACATGCTAAGTATTGGGTCATAAGGCACAGTCAGAAAGCCTATCATGGGTAGAATTTCTAGAGTTGTTTTTTTTTTTTGCCCAAACAGATAACCATTGAACAACAGGAGTTTGAACTGCAAGGGTCCATTTATATGCAGATTTCTCTATGGTAAATACTACAGTACTGCTTTGTTCTTGGTTGGTTGAATCCTTGTATGTGGAGGAACCTCACATATGGGCTATAAATTAAATGCAGACCAAGCCCTGAGATGTTCAGGGGTCAACTGTATATTCATACGGACATTTTGTTGGACGCAAATGGTTTTAGTCAGTAATTGGCTTGAGGAGACAGGTGATATAGAGCAGAATGGTTCAGCGTGAGTGTAGGAGGCAGGTGGAAGGGAGCTTGCCATGTGACTGGGAGCAAGTTACTTAATCTCTCAGAACCTCAGTTTCTCCTTCTGTAGAAAGGGGAAAACATAATCTCTGAAGGCTACCGTGTGGACCATGGGAAATTTTTCTTTTAATGTATTCAATGCGTATTTATTCAGCACCTATTATGTGCCAGGCATTGGGGCTGCTGCAATGAAGAAAATGGGTGAAGTGTCTGCCCTTGTGGTGCTTACTACATTCCTTAGGATTCGGGAAGAATGAACACATTTCTCAATATTTGTAAAATGCCAAGCATACTGCCTGGCTGTGCTCAGTGTGAGCCAAAATCATTGACATTCAAGACAGCAGAGTGTTTTCACATTAAAAAAAATTTTTTAGCCATACCTTGTGGCATGCGAGATCTTAGTTTCTCCACCATGGGTCGAGCCTGCATCCCCCTGTTGAAGTGCAGAGGCTTAACCACTGGACCACCAGGGAACTCCCTCTTATTTTTATAATGACAGATGAGCGGGGCTTCCATTGGCCAGTGAATTTAGAAATTGGTGTTGAATGTTTTTAATTTGGGGGAGAAAATCGCTTAGTCCTATTGGTGCCTGCTTGTCAGCTGAACAAGTTACATGTTGATATTAGTCAATGAAAATTGTGTGTATGCCTAGGAAATTCTGTTTATTATAAAGGGGTACTGATTTTCATATATGGTACTTCTTCCACCTATTAGATGGGAAGCGCCAAGGAAGAATATCACTTTTCTGACACTTGATAGCTTTGACCCAGGCTTTTCTCTAAAAGGTGCCTTTGTTATATCACATGTGTGGGGGGAAAAAAGATTGATAAAACAGTATCTGAAGAAAAGTATTAATTTTGTAGGAGATATATCACAGGGTAACTTGCTTAAAAAAAAATTAGAGATGGATCATTGTTCAGTTTTGACTTTCATTTGGTATGATCAGCATTGTTCTGTCAGAGCATAGATCCCAGAAAGATAAACATGAATTTTTGGGTTTTTTTTTTTTTTTTTGCATGTATTAAGAGGCTTACGGGATCTTAGTTCCCCGACATGTTCAACTCGGGTCCCCAGCAATGAAAGCCGTGGAGTCCTAACCCCCGGACTTCCAAGGAAGTCCTGTGAATGGGTTTGAGAACATGGCAGCCCCTGCCCCTGCAAAGTGCAGGACACAGGTCTCCACGGAGCCCTCAGGTTGGGCAGTTAATCACAGAAAGGAAAGCCCAGCGGGGAGGCAGCAAACCCCACTGGCAGTCATTGGAGGACTAAAAAGATTTGGGGGAACTACCCACAAACCTCTTAGCCAGAGGCAGTCCATTAAGCCTACCCACTCAATCACAGGATCCCTTTGACAGAAGGAAGCATTCTTAAAGAGAGGATGAGGGGCCTGCCCTCATTCATTAAAAATAAGCCATTTAGTTTTCCTGAAGCCAGCAAAGCTTTCTGTAATCAGTCTGGAGAGGTAGATCCTACACTTACACCTACAGCTGTCATGAGGCCCTTGACTTAACTGACCAAGCAAGTCTAGCCAGGGCCTCCGAGACCCTGGCCTTGGTGTTTATAGGTTCCAGGGCATGCCAGAAGGCTCTGCGGTGCCCTCAGCTGGCCCCCAGCGTCCTGACTCATTCTCCTACCTGGAAATGACATCTGGAGGCATGGTGCAATAGGTCCACTCTGCAAACTGCTCCCTCCCCTGGAATTGTTTGTTTTCAAACTACTGGATGAAACAAAGAAAGCTCTTTGAGGTTTCTCTGAAAACTAAACATTGCTTGTAAAAGTGACCTTTGTATCCTGTCCAATAATCTTCACCAGTTGTGTGTTCTTTTCGAGGTATCCCAATGAAAGAGTAGTGGATTTACAACAGTCTGTGAAGGACATACCGTAGGTTCTGCTCAGCTGGTAGAGAGTCTTTAAAAATAGCTCTTGAATTTTGCAATGTGGAATGCCATGTGTGAGCTCCCGGGATGACACGTGTGCTACACATCACAAAAGCCTCCACAAGTGTTACCTAATTAAACTACACACTCTCTGACAGGTGGCAGGCTCCTCTGTGTCTTGCAGGAGAAGGGAGCTGCCGTGTGTCCAGCACTGGCTTGGAACAGTGTCTTTGTTGTGCTGCCTCCAGAGAGAATGAGTCTTTGTTGGATTGCAGTTGAAATAGAGAATCCAAGAGCTTCTCTGGCATGTGGGTAATTTTAATGTGAAATTCATTACCACCCTTAACACCTCCAGAGTTTTCCCAGCAAGGCTACTGATTGATGGCAGGAGCAGAAATGTCCTGCAGAGACCAGCACTTGGCTATAGACCCACCCACTGAGTGGCCTCAACACCAGTATCTACTGGAAGGCTCAGGTCTCCAGCAGGAAGTTAAAGTCTGGACCAGCAGCAGGTGATGGGGGTCCTCAAGACAGAGGAGTCAGGCAGGGACAGGAGATTGAGAACCCCTACTAATGGATATCTGTCTGTTGTTAAGTCTGTGAGCGGGTGGAAGGGACTTGGTCACCAGGCTGACACAGGACGGGGCAGAACCCCTGCCCTGGGAGAAGACTAAGGTTATTGTGCAGGTTATCAGAACAAAGCCTTTGAAGGAAGAAGACAACCAAGCAAAACGCCTGGATGTGGGCTAAAGAGCCAGGGAGGAGGAGAGGGACTCAGGAAGCTAAAGGTAGCCCAATTGTCAGCACTGAAGTACTGACCCAACAAGTCAGTAGATGGTAAGCATGACGATTGAGACGGTGCACCCTGAAATCAAGTAGACTCCTAGCATGTGGTCTGTAATCTCTCTGAGCCTCACTCTCCTAGTTTCTAAGATGGAAATAGTAAAATCTGCTACTGCATAAGATGTTTGATGGAGAAGGCAATGGCACCCCACTCAGTACTCTTGCCTAGAAAATCCCATGGATGGAGGAGCCCGGTGGGCTGCAGTCCATGGGGTTGCTAAGAGTCGGACACAACTGAACAACTTCACTTTCACTTTTCACTTTCATGCCTTGGAGAAGGAAATGGCAACCCACTCCAGTGTTCTTGCCTGGAGAATCCCAGGGGCGGAGGAGCCTGGTGGGCTGCCGTCTATGGGGTCGCACAGAGCTGGACACGACTGAAGCGACTTAGCAGCAGCAGCAGCAAGGCGTTTGAGAAGATTAAATGAAGTAATACATGCAAAGTGCCCAGAATGGTATGTGGCACCAAGCACGTACCTGATGGACGTTGGTGATGATGGCAGTGAAGTGAAGAGAAGAAGATGATGGTGATGATAATTACGTTGATAATGATGAATCAGAAAGTACTGCAGAAATACCTGCTCCTCAAGACAGAACTGGCCCTGGGATATGCCTGCAATTTATAGGCGGAGATCCAGTGACAGCTAGCAGGTGGGGAAGTGGGATGCAGTGTGAGAGGGAGCCTTGATGAACACTTGGTAATTATTTGGTGTTTATGAGGTTATGTTGACCAAGTGACCCCAAGAAGTTTGTTGCTGTTCTTTCTTTGGTTACTTGATAATACCTTGGGGGTGGATAACTGAAGCAATCAGTTCAGTTTTAAAAATGGGTACCATTTTGAATATTTAAGAGAGAGTTTTCAAGAAAATAGCTATTTGCTTTCATGTATCCCTAAACTTGGACTGCAAGGAGATCCAACCAGTCCATTCTGAAGGAGATCAGCCCTGGGATTTCTTTGGAAGGAATGATGCTAAAGCTGAAACTCCAGTACTTTGGCCACCTCATGCGAAGAGTTGACTCACTGCAAAAGACTCTGATGCTGGGAGGGATTGGGGGCAGGAGGAGAAGGGGACGACCGAGGATGAGATGGCTGGATGGCATCACTGACTCGATGGACGTGAGTCTGAGTGAACTCCGGGAGTTGGTGATGGACAGGGAGGCCTGGCGTGCTGCGATTCATGGGGTGGCAAAGAGTCGGACACGACTGAGCGACTGAACTGAACTGAACTGGTCCCTAAACTGCTCTGACTTTTCCCTTGGTTGCCTACTCAGGGTAAGCAAGGGCAGATGGCAGTCTCGTGTGGTCCCTAGCAACATCCTTGACACATGTAGTAGACGGTATCAACTTCAGTTCAGTCGCTCAGTCATATCCAACTCTTTGCAACCCCATGGACTGCAGCACGCCAGGCCTCCCTGTTCATCACCGACTTCCAGAGCTTGCTCAAGCTCATGTCCCTTGAGTTGGTGATGTCATGCAGCCATCTCATCCTCTGTCATCCCCTTCCCCTCCTGCCTTCAATCTTGCCCAGCATCAGGGTCTTTTCCAATGAGTCAGTTTTTTGATTCAGGTGGCTAGACTATTGGAGCTTCAGCTTCAGCATCAGTCCTTCCAATGAATATTCAGGACTGATTTCCTTTAGGATTGACTAGTTTGATCTCCTTGCAGTTCAAGGGACTCTCAAGGGTGTTGGACTCTTCTTCAACACCACAGTTCAAAAGCATCAATTCTTTGGCGCTCAACTTTCTTTATAGTCTGACTCTCACATCCATACATGACTACTGGAGAAACCGTATATAGAGAGATGATATAGAAGGAGCTTAACAAAGTCTCAGTCCTTCATTGAACATGTTTCTGTCATTGTCTTTATTTCTCAACATACTGTCTGTCTCATTCTTTGTGGATCAAGTTAGACAATGTCAATATCAGAGATTAAAAACATAATAGAAATTTTAATCTGGCTGATAAGTGTTCATTAGTTTCCTACCATATACTGGGCATTAGGCTTTCTGTGCTATGATCTCTTCACTTTCTGTCCCCTCTACTACCTTTCATCCATGCATTCGTCCAATCTCTACAGGTGCTTTACTAGATACTGGGATGTTAATGGTGAGCAGCCTCTGCCGAGAAACCTTCCATGAAATCCCCATAGACATATCTAGACAATTGCAGTATCATGTCGCTAACTGGTGTGATGTGAGCACCGGACCGTCTTGGGGGTTGCGGACATCCCACAGAAAGGGTAACATCTTTAATTTTCCTTAAGGACTGTCAAAAATATTCATTAACTTCCAGCCTCAGAATCATGACTGTAAAGGCCCTCAGTAGTTTTGATGTAACCAGTCATTTCCCCATCGTTGAATCTTGCCTAGCAATTATAACCACCTTTCCATCTCTTGCCTGTTCAGTCGTTCTCCTGTGCTGCATTGCTCATCCCAACATTAAAACATTTTTGGAAGAGTTGGAGGGGTTACTTACTGCTCTGTGAATGTTTTATGACAACGAACTGAATTCTGTATTTCCAAAGATCATTTCCTCTTTAGTTTAATTGACATTTTCGTGAATTTGTCAGGTCATGTGTCTGGTGACTAAAATTTGGAATATTTTAAAGAGCTTCTTCATAGCAACTTTCAAAGCGTATATGCGCGACCTTTAAAATGTATGCATAGGTGCCCTTTGTTTCTCCTAGCTTAAGGTTTTGTGGTAAAGGTGAGTGCTCTACTCAGGTTACCTTTCTGCTGAATTTTATGAAAGTGAAAAAATTGAAAGTGTTAATCGATCAGTTGTGTCCAACTCTTGCAACCCCGTGGACTGTAGCCTGCCAGGCTCCTCTATCCATGGGATTCTGGAGTGGGTAGCCATTCCCTTCTCCAGGGGATCTTCCTGACCCAGGGATTGAACCCTGGTCTCCTGCATTGCAGGCAGATTCTTTACCATCTGAGACACCAGGGAAGCCCTGAATTTTATGAAATGAATGAAAAATTCAAGTGTAAGTGTTTTGAGTTTGTGTACATTAGCTTGATAGGAAGGAAATAATTTGGGTGATTTAGAAGTGATACCATATCACTGCAAGGATTGTGCCTTTTTTTTCTTGACGGATCTGGCTGTTCCATGCAAGACTCTTTTTTTCCTCTCGTTTCTCCAAGTCACAATTGTGTCTCTAGGTTCATTGCTGCCTTTGGAGGGCCGTGCCACATGCAGGGACACAGCCTGCGCCCCTGTCAGTTTCCCAGGCACCCTGGTCATTGTGTTTGAGGCTCTGCTTTTATCAGTCCTGCTGCAGATGCTGGGGAATGGCTCTCCATCTGTTTTCTGCCCTGGGAGATCAGGTCCGAGTGTGTTTCCTGTTTATACTCTTCTGAGGCTTCTGTTTGTTTGCTTTGCTAAGGAAAAAAGTGCTACCTGCCAGGGGCAAATTGGCTTACTGTTTGCATACATGCAATTTCTCTGTGCATATAATATGCATAATTTTATATGAAATAACCATTTTCTAATTAACACCCTGGTGATATTTAGGTGACTGAGGCTAGTTAAGAGACAACAAGGAAATGCTTCCAATTTTATCTTTCCATGCTATGGGAAAGGAGAATTTGACAAGGCAGTTGAAGAGAAAGGAAAAGGAAAGCAAATTTTCTGTGAAGAAAATTCCAAATTATTTATGCTTCAAAATATTCAGTATTATGAGGTGAGATGAAGGTGAAGTCGCTCAGTCGTGTCCAACTCTTTGTGACCCTATGGACTGTAACCTACTAGGCTTCTCCGTCCATGGGATTCTCCAGGCAAGAATACTGGAGTGGGTTGCCATTTCCTTCTCCAGGGGATCTTCCCGACCCAGGGATCGAACCCAGGTCTCCCGCATTGGAGACAGACGCTTTAACCTCTGAGCCACCAGGGAAGCCCAAAAGAAAGTGAAGCCACTCAGTCCTGTCTGACTCTTTGTGACCCCGTGGGCTGTAGCCCGCCAGGCTCCTCTGTCCATGGGATTCTCCAGACAAGAATTTTTTTTCTTGTCAGTATTATAATGCAGTTTAAAAAAATAAGGTACAGTGAAGTGTGTGTTTGTGTGCTGACTAATGTATCTTTTTTTTTTTTTTTTTTAATTTAAGCCTTTTATTTTATATTGGGGTATAGCCAGTTAACAATGTTGTAATAGTTTCAAGTGCATGCCAAAGAGACCCAGACATACATATACATGTATCCATCCTCCCCCAAACTCCCCTCCCAACCAGGCTGCCACATGACATGAATAATGTCATGGCTCTCATAAATGACAAGGCTCCCATAAGTATCTGTTTGTAGAAAAGAAATCAGTTATCATGTGAGATTTAACAAAATTAACATACCTCTACTATGCCTTGGGTTTTCTAAGTCCCAGTTACGGTATAGAATCTTGCGAGTGTGCTGCACGTGGGTGTAAATTTTGTACCAAATCTGACTCTAGCTCTACAGAAGAAATAGCATTAGGAAAAATACACTTCAAATAGAAACATTTTTGTCTTGCTTTGGAGTTGTAAAAGTAGTACGTACACCATATAGAAAAATAAGAAAATACAGAAATGCCTAAAAAACAAACTTAGTTATGCTTAAACCTCTGATCCCTATCCCCATCTCAGATTTAACCACATATTAGGTTATTTCCTCCCAGACTGCAGTGAATACCTACTAAGTGCCAGACACTGCTGGATTCTGGGGTACATCAGTGAACAAAACATATAAAATTTTCTGTCCAGTGGAGTTTGCATTCTATATATGTTCACACATTTACCCAAATACACTTTGGAATCAAGCTTTGGATACAGTGTGCTTGCTTATATTTCTTAACCTTCTATAGAGAACACTTTGCACTTGTTAAATACTCTCCAGAGTTGTGATTTTTAATGGTTATATACCATTTTATCTTGTGAATGTATCATAGTTTATTTATATACTCCTCAATTCAAGTTATTTAAATGTTTTTTGTTATTATAAAAATGAATAACCATGAATATTTTAAAATGTACACCTTCTGTTATTATAAAAATAAGTAACCATTAATATCTATAAATGTACATCTTCACTTTCATAATTTATTATACTTAAGTGGATTATTAGATGTGAGTTTATTAGCAGGCTGAATGTAGGAAAATTTTAAAGACTCCACAAACACTGTTAAATTGCCATCTGGAAATAGCGTATAGTTTGTACTTCCATTGGCAGCATATCTATGCTTCTTAAATTTTGTATTTCTCAGTATTTAATATTATCAAGAAAAAGAAAACTTTACCAGTTTGATTGGTGAAAGGTATTCTCATAGTGTTTTCAATTCTTTATTTCTAAGAGCACATTTAAAAAAATATCTTGTTTTGTGGCTCATCTCTTAAAGTTGTTTGCCCATTTTTCTATCTAAAGTAGTGTTTTTCTCATTTATTTAGCAGCACTCTATATATTAAACCATTTAGCACATTGTCATGTATGCAGCCAAATTTTCTCTAGATGAAGAATAGACGTTTTCCTCAACTCTTCTGCCAACCAAATCATAAGACTGGAGATGAGGAGGAGGCCTTCCTCTTGATGCAGATGAGAAGTTGGATTCCAAACCAGAATCTCTCTCTGTAACCACAGCAACAACAGCCCAGTTGCTGTGACTGTAGTACTCTTGCACAACTACTGAGCCCATGCTCTAGAGCCTGGACGCTGTAACTGCTGAGCCCCACGCACTCGTGGGCCCACGAGTGGCAACTGCTGAGCCCGCGTGCTGCAGTTACTGAAGCCCACAGGCCTGTAGCCTGTGCTCCCCACTGCAGTGAAGAGTAGTCCCCACTTGCCGAAACTCGATAAAGCCTGCACACAGCAACGGAGACCCAGCACAGCCAAAAATAGATGAATAAGTAAATAACAAGATGTGTATAAGAGACAGCCTCAGTGCACGTATAGATACACTTTGAGGATGTAAGAAGAAAAAGTCGAGCCTCATGGCTGTGGCTGAGTGAACAATGAACGAGATCTTGACAAACAGCTGCTGTTCTGAATAGGGGGATAGATTTATGCTTAAACTAGAGTAAACTGTGCTACCAGGTAATAATTTTGAGCAATGAAGTACGTTTGCTACAGTAACCATTAAAGAAAGAGATAAATCACAGTAATTTCAACATGGCACTGTAGCCATTCAGTAAATGGGTATTTTAGATTTCATTTGCTTTTGAACTAAGTTCAATAATTTATGGAGTAAGTCATTCAAAGATTAATGTTTAGAGAGGAGGGAAATCACTATACAAGAACAGAAACATATCATTTATGTATATTACATCGGAGCTTGGTCTGTCTGTGTTTTCATTATAAACCTGATTTTTCAAGCACTTAAAATACAGCAGTAAGACGTTTGCCCTGGGCTAAAATTTGGCAGTTGTTTCAACTTCTGAGTTTCCAATTTTTATTTTATTCTTAGTTTTCTTAATCAAATACTTTGACATTTATGTGTGTGTGTTTAAATGTTTTATAACATTACTATTGGGCTTCCCGTGTGGCTCAGTGATAAAGAATCTGCCTGCCAATGCAGGAGACACAGGAGACTCGAGTTCTGTCCCTGCATCAGGAAGATCCCCTAGAGAAGGAAATGGCAACGCACTGCAGTATTCTTGTCTGGAAAACCCCACAAACAGAGGAGCCTGATGGGCTACAGTCCATGGGGTCACAAGGACTCGGACACGACTGAGCACGCATACAGTCGCATCGTTACTATTAATTCAAAAGTTCATTTCTTTCAGAAGTAAAAGTTTGTCACTGACGACTTTAGAATACTGGATTGTCATTGCCTGTCAGTGATTCTGAGGCTTTTTAAGATGGTTAAAAAAGTTTTAAAGATGGTTTGAAAATGTGATGCAAAGACTGAGAAAAAACAATGGTTACATGTCATGATGGTGTTTGATTTTTACAGCTACAAAGACAACAATAATAATGCTCTAACTCATGACAAAAAAATGTGAGCCTGGAGGATTCATTTAAATTTGGCATCTCCAGTTTGGTGAAGCTACATACTTTTATAAAATCCATATTCACACACTCACTCTGCATACTAATCAGATCAGATGTTATTTATATGATAATGTGGAGGCTTTGGGTTTTTTATTTTCTCGGTTGTGTTCATCTTACTTGATCAAGAGTTCCTGAAGTTCAGTGACTCTTCCTTATACTTCCAGTTCCCAGCATGTCAGCTAAGTATAAAGGTGACCCTTAAGAAATATTGGTTGAATAAATGAATACATGAATGTTTGTTCAGTTACAGGCAGTCACCAACTTCCAAAGATTATTCAGTCTAAAACATTTGAGTCACTGGGTTAGGACTTGTAGTTCATTTTCCTGTAAAAATATAATGGAAAAAGTAAATTATCCCTCAAAGTCTTATTTAATTTCCAGCTGTTACACTGCAACATAAGTAATAGAATCACTATAGTTGATAGAGGTCTGGATCAGTTTTTGAAATAGCCCGCATCCCAGGCAGCAGATAGTAACATGGTCGTGATCTCAAATCCTCCAGTTATACAGATTCCACATGTTGTAAGTAACTTATTCTATTGTTGGACATCTGGCTTTACCTGCCCCCTCCACCTTTAAGTGATGTTTAAAGCTCATCCTTTTTATTTTAAAATCATTAGTCTTGATCATCTCCTTCTAGAGAACAGAAGACCAGGCTGGAGTTTAGATGTGACTCGGGATACACAGATCTCTTTAACCTCCAGGCCACTGAATCCACAATTTGAAGCAACCCTGCCTTGTCTGGGATGGCACTTCTCAAAGTGTGGCTCCCCAGGACTTCCCTGGTGGTCCAGTGGTCAAGAATCTGCCTGCCAATGCAGGGCACAGGGGTTCAATCCCTGGTCCTGGAATACCCCACATGCTGTGGGGGAACTGAGCCCTTGCACAACTACTGAGCCCATGCTCTAGAGCCTGGACGCCGTAACTGCTGAGCCCCACGCACTCGAGGGCCCACGAGTGGCAACTGCTGAGCCCGCGTGCTGCAGTTACTGAAGCCCACAGGCCTGTAGCCTGTGCTCCCCACTGCAGTGAAGAGTAGTCCCCACTTGCCGAAACTCGATAAAGCCTGCACACAGCAACGGAGACCCAGCACAGCCAAAAATAGATGAATAAGTAAATAACAAGAAAGTGTGGCTCCCCAGCCAGCAGTGTGGTCTTCACCTGGGAACTTGGTCTTAGTGCAAATCAGCAGGCTCACCCCAGCTGAACAGAATCTGGAATTCTGGGGAGCGTCCCAGCAGTGGTGTTGAACAAGCCCTCTGGGCGGTTGCAAGGTGTTAAAAGCAGAAACGCTGTTCTAGGGCTCCTTGGAGTGTGACCCCAAGAGGGAACCTGTTGCGATTCCTCTGGGCAGCAAGCTCCATGATGGCTCGCACTGTATCAGCCAGCTGTCCAGCACTCTTCTGCCAAAAGTGATGATCACAGGGCCTTGGAAATGTTGGATGAGTATGGTTGGATGAGTATGGGACAGTGGTCAGACATGGTGGAGACACGGGAACCGTTTGGCTCCGTGTGGCTGAGCTAGCTTCAGGATGGATGTTGGATGCACAAGTCTGCACACTAGAATTTGGTCATTTTGTCATACCTGCTATGAGAAGTTTCAAGTAGATTTAAAATCTGTTACATTTTTGTAGGAAATTTTATTGAGATGTTACTCAAAGTGCTGTTAGATTCTTGCAATATAAATTGCTGTTAAGTATTTTTCAGTGGTTATAAAAATGGCCAAAATCTTTGGCCTAAATTTCACTTAGCTGTGTGAGTAAACTCCTTGTTAAGAAATGACCAACAGCAGCAAGAGCTTACTTACCCTTAAAAGTTTTGCTGCAGTCTTGCTTATAGTCCTTTTAAGCATGTATCCTAATTTTTAAGTTATTTTTAAGTAAATAAGCCCACGTTCTGTTTTTAAAAAATTAAGAAGATTGTATTTGGAAATTTTGTACCAATTCAATATTTACTGTTTCCACTAACACTCTGATATGGTCCCTAACTACTATTAAAACACATAATAAATGTTTTTTTCACTCAGCTCCTTCTCCTCCCACCCTGCCCCCTGTGTGCTGTGCTCAGTCATGTCCTACGCTTTGTGACCCCATGGACTGAAGCCCATCAGGCTCCTCTGTCCATCAAACTCTGCAGGCAAGAATACTGGAATGGGTTGCCATTTTCTACTCCAGGGGATCTTCCCTACCCGGGGATAGAACGCGTGTCTCCTGAGTCTCTTGAAGGCAGATTCTTTACCATCGAGCCACCTGGGAAGCCTCGGTGTCCCCCTACCCCCGCCCCCTCTGTAGAGGGACCTGTTATGTTGTGCCACGGGGGAAGATGCATGAGGCTGTCTGCCTTTTCTCCCTGGAAGCCCTTCCCATATTTGCATTTTTCTTCTCTTCTCTGAGTAAGTAGTCCCAGTTCCTCCAATTGATCTCGTTTGTATGATTCCATTTCCAGACACCCTTCTAGTGAAGGTTCTCTTGGTTTTTGTTATCCTCTGGAAGATGTGGCAACCATAGCTGAGCACAGCGGTCCAGATAGCACCTGCCTGTATAGCACCTGCTGGAACAAAGGAATATGGGGCCTGTGATTTTTTAAAAACTTTTTAACCTTATTCTTGGCTCTGCTGGGTCTTCATTGCTGTGCTCAGACCTTCTCTAGCTGTGGTGAGTGGGGACTACTCTCTCGTAGCAGTGCACGAGCTCTAGAGTCTAAAGCACAGTCTCAGTAGCTGTGGTATATGGTCTCAGTTGCAGACTCCCCCTCGCCACCCGCAGGGCGTGGGATCTTCCTGGACCAGGGATGGAACCAGGATTCCTTGCATTGGCAGGCGGATTCTCTTTTATTTTTATTTTTTTGTAATCATGTTTATTTTTGTTTATTTACCTATTTGGATCTATATATATTTACTTATTGTCTTTTAAAAATATTTATTTTTAATTGAAGGATAATTGCTTCACAGTATTGTGTTGGTTTCTGCCAAACATCAACACAAATCAGCCATAGGTATACCTATGTCCCCTCCCTCTTAAACCGGCTTCCCACCTTCCTCCTCAGGCCGGTGAATTCTTAAAACCACTGGACCACCAGGGAAACCCCTGGGTCTGTGATTTAGACATTAAGTGCAAATAATTCCCATGAGTGACTTCTGAAATCACTAGAATGTCAGCTCCGTGAGGGCAGCAACTATCTTTTTCAGTGTTTATCCTTCTTGACTAGAACAGTGCTTAGCATACAGTGTATGATCAATAAATATTTTTTAAATTAAAGAATGATTAGATAGAAGAATAAATGAAGAGACAGCAGAGAGAAGTTTTATTTGTTTATTTATGGCTGCACGTGGGCTTCTAGCTGCGGTGAGTGGGGGCTACTCTTCCTTGTAGGGGCTTCTCATTGCAGGGGGCTTCTCTCGTTGCAGAGCACAAGCTCTATAGAGTGCGGGCTCAGTAGTTTCAGACGGGGGCCTCTAGAGTGAGGGCTCAGGAGTTGTGGCAGGCAGATCTTAACCACTGGACCACCAGGGAAGTCCTGGAGAGAAATTTAAAACAAGCAGCCCCATTTAGTTGCTTTCCATCACTTTTCTCTCATGTTAATCAATCCCCATAGGCAATGAGATTACCCAGAAAACCTCTTGGTGAATCTGGATCTCTGCATGTTGTTCTTACAACACTGAGTCTGGATGGACCCTCCGGAGTGGCTGGACACCATGGTGTCCACCACTGGGAAGTGCAGTGGCCATTTGTATGTTGGTGTCAATAGACTAACCTGAACTAGACAGCTTTTTTAAAAAGATGACTGAAATCTCTTCACGACACTGTGCCTTTTAGTTTTTACATTTCTATGACACGAGCCACTGTATCAGTTTTATTCATAGAATGAACATGTGTATGCTTCTACCAGGACACATGTCGTTGAAATGATCCATTGTCGTTGCCACGGTCTAGGTTTTATCTCTGTCTTTCTGCAAGATGCTTGGTGCCTGCTCTGTACTCAACGCTGTTCAAGTTGTAGCCTGAAAGATCCAGTGCATCATCTCCTAAGACAGTTCAGAAGTTAAACTACCTCATTTGAAATGATGCTTGAGAGCACCAAGCTTGACACTCTTAGATTCAAATTATCCTTGGTTTTAACCAGTTCATCTAGCGTTTACTAACACCCCTGTGTTTTACCACAGCCATGCATCATGATGGCAGAATGTATCTGCTTTCTCCCCAAACTAAGTTCTGCCCCCATCCTGGGTCCTGGGTACTGCCAGTCGGTAGGGGGTGGGGGTGTGTGCAGTTCATGGATGCCCCGTTGGGAGGCTCCTCAGTTTACATTAGGGGAATCTCAGGCCTGCCTCCAGCTTTGCTGAAGTTAAAGCACTTGGAAGACAGTTCTGTATGGACCTGGCTTGTGATGTTGGTCAGGGAGATCTAGTGTACTCTCTGCCAGAATTCAAAGGAGAAAATCTCACTCACAGGATAGCCCTGTATCTTTTGACTTACTTTGTGCTATGTGCTTTTTTGCTTCAGTTGTGTCTGACCCTTTGCGACCCTAGGGACTGTAGCCCACTAGGCTCCTCTGTCCATGGAATTCTCTAGGCAAGATGGGTAATGTCAATCTTTAACTGACCATGTCTTTTTTGCATTAAACATTAGAAAGCTTCAGTTCAGTTCAGTTGCTCAGTCGTGTCCCACTCTTTGCGACCCCATGAATCACAGCACGCCAGGCCTCCCTGTCCATCACCAACTCCCAGAGTTCAAACTCATGTCCATCGAGTCGGTGATGCCATCCAGCCATCTCATCCTCTGTCATCCCCTTCTCCTCCTGCCCCCAATCCCTCCCAGCATCAGAGTCTTTTCCAATGAGTCAACTCTTTGCGTGAGGTGGCCAAAGTATTGGAGTTTCAGCTTTAGCATCAGTCCTTCTTATGTAACAAATGCTTGGAGAACATAGGCTAAGGCAGCAAGGAGACTCAGCACAGGGCAGTGATGGCTAGGTAGAAATTGCCACTTTTGTTGCTTTCTTATCACTGCTTCTAGAAATTCACTAATCTGTGAATTATGGTTAGACTTTAAAGTTGCAGTCAGTGGGATAGCATTCAACTGTGGAAAAAAAGAGTTTGTTTTTTTTCCTTGGGAACTTTCTTGTTTGATGTGGTGGGATGGGAGTAGTTTTCCATTCACTTTCACTCACTAGAAAAAATTTTATATGCTATGCTGTGAGTTTATTTATAGGAACCTGAAAATGACGAACGCTTCCTGTTTCACCTGTGAACGATTTAGGTGAAACAAGACATGACAAGGTATGGGGCCAGACTGAGAACACACAGGCCACTGCAGATTTTACCTTAAGAGTGATTAAATACCGCCTGTTCCTTTTAAGTTCTTACAGATCTAAGTTGTAGATCATTTTGAGAGTATTTGCTGAATTGCTTTTACTTACTGATGTAACTCCCTGCAACCCAAAAGAAGTCTTAAAGCATGAAAATACATGTTCCAGTCAGTGAGACCTGAAACAGAAATCAGTGGAAGAGTCAGAATCACTGGCAAAATAAACACGCTTAAGCAAATCAAACCAATAGATAGCCCTCGAGCACTTCTCCTGAGCAGAGAGCCTGTGCAAGACTTTGGAGAGAAACGCCCATAAGAAGAGGGACCTGTCTTGCTCATCGCTATCTCTTTAGCACTTCATATGGGACCTGGTGCATAGTCAGTGCTGAATAGTTTTTTTGCTGGAGTGTTTTTACGCAAACACACTCTCTGTGTGTCTATGTCTGTGTGGCTCTCTGCCTGTGGGTAAAGTGAGTCTCTAATAAGAGGGCATTTATGGTCTAGTGGAGGGAATAACTAGATCCTGTACTTCCCTGGTGGCTCAGAGGGTAAAGTGTCTGCCTGCAATGCAGGAGATCCGTGTTCGATCCCTGGGTCAGGAAGATCTCCTGGAGAAGGAAATGGCAATCTACTCCAGTACCCTTGCCTGGAGAATCCCATGGACAGAGGAGAGGAGCCTTTTCGGGCTACAGTCCATGAGGTCGCAAAGAGTCAGATGCATTGTCCATGGGATTCTTTCTCCAGGCAAGGGTACTGGAGTGGATTGCCATTTCCTTCTCCAGAGGATCTTGGTGACCCAGGGATCGAACCAGGGTCTCCCGCATTGCAGGCAGATGCTTTACCCTCTGAGCCACCAGGGAAACCCCTTTCTTTGAGGGAATAAAGTAAAGGAATAAAGTAAAGTGAACAGAAGAGTGTGTGTCTGCTAAGTCACTTCAGTCATGTCCGACTCTGTGACCCCATGGACTGTAGCTCACCAGGGTCTTTTATCCCTACGATTCTTCAGGCAGGAATACTGGAATGGGTTGCTAGGCCCTCCTTCAGAAGATCTTCCTGCCCCAGGGATTGAACCTTTGTCTCTTTGTTTCCTGCATTGGCAGGCAGGTTTTTTACCACTAGCGTCACCTGGGAAACCCCAAGCCTAAGAGTACCTCCACATAAGGACCCTCAGGCATAGTGTTTAAGACACAGCTGGGCAGGGAAGGTTTAAGGAGAGATGGGTTTGTAGCTGGGGCTGAAGGATGACTAGGATTTGGGTGGACAGGAAGCAGCAGGGCATTCCAGGTAGTCATGAGTGAGAGTGAAACACTAGGAAAGCATCCACTCAGGGGACAGTGGACCCAGCACCCAGTCTCTAAGAAGAGGATTTATGAGCTGACCAGTTGGTTCAATGGGCCTCTCCTTCAGAAATGTGACCTTTATCCTGGCTGCACTGTGTTTCCACATTTTGGGAAAGATTTTGGAACATAGACGTGACACAGAGTACAAAGCCCTGTGCTTCTCAAATTGATGTGGGCATACGGATCAGCTGAGGATCTTGGTAAAATGCAGATTTTGATGTAGGAAGTGGGAAGTGGAGCCCAAGACTGCCTTTCTAACCAGCTTCCAGGTGATTCTAATGCTCATGATGATGTTGTTCAGTTGTGTCCGACTCTGCAATCCCACAGACTGCAGCATGCCAGGCTTCCCTGTCCTTCACTATCTCCTGGAGCTTTCTCTAACTCATATCCATTGAGTCGGTGATGCAGTCTAACCATCTCATCCTCTGTCACCCCCTCCTTCTCCTGACCTCAATCTTTCCCAGCATCAGGGTTTTTTTCCAATGAGTCGGCTCTCTCTGCATCAGGTGGCCAAAGAATTAGAGCTTCAGCATCAGTCCTTCCAATGAATATTCAGCATTGATTTCCTTTAGGATTGACCAAGGAGACTGGTTTGATCTCCTCGCTCATCATGCATGAAGCACTTTAAATACCAAAGACAAAGCATTAGGACTTCAAGGTTTATTGGACAGTAGAGCTTGAGTGGGCATGACGCTGCTGCATGCTGGGGTTTCAGAGTTGGAAAGGAACTTGAAGATAATCAAATGGTCTGTTATCTTTTGTTGCCATTGGAAAAACCAAATAATATAAAACTGAGATCTAAAGTGGGAGCCAGATTGGAACGTAATTCTACCGGCTTGCAGTCAGCATCTCCCACTCTGCTATGCACTATGGTCCAGGTCTGTGAGGGGGATGGCAAAGAAGCTGGTGTCTCTGAGAGCAGATGTGTTGGCTGTGAGAAGGGAGAAGCAGCATCTCCTAATGTGATGGGAGTGAGAAAATTCCCAAGAAAACACTGAGGTTTAAAACCAGGTAGAATGAACACGTGCCACATTGATGGGCTGGAATGGAAGAGTCAGACAAGGGGAGGATACATGGCCAGCAGGGACCTGCCATCACTTCAGTCTTCCTAAGTGATGGATGCCACATGTGTCTTTTTTCAATTAATTAAATTATTTATTTGGCTGTGCTAGGGCTTTGTTATGACATGTAGGATCTTTAGTTAAGGCACGTGGGATCTAGTTCCCTGACCAGGAATTGAACCCAGGCCTCCTGCATTGAGAGTGTGGAGTCTAAGCCATTGGACCACCAAGGAAGTCCCCATCAACCACCAGCAGCACCGTTGCCCAGCAATTCAGAGCTTTGTTGCTGCCATTCATTGAATACACTGGTAAGAGCCTGTTGGCTGAAAGTTGTAAGCACACAGCCCTCTTGCTTTTTTCCTTCTTCCTCTTCCTGTACCCGAGGTAGAGGAGGAGAACTTGGTGCTAAGCAGAGCTGGTGGGCTCCTGATGTTCGTCCTCCCTGCTTTTGGAACAGCAGACAGGTTTATCCCTCTTGCTTTCTCAGCTGTGAAGTTCGTTTGGCTTCCAGCACTGCCGGCATTAAAGGAGGTCGAGAGGTGTGGATTTCCACAAAAACATGAAAGCGAAGTTGGTGTGGGAGTGAGGGCCAGGCATTTGTTTTCCAGGCCCTATTCTGCCATGAGTGGATTTTGACGTTGGTATGTTGCACAGCAAGTGTAGCGCTTCAGAGTGAAAACCCAGCCATGGAAGGTCAGAACTTTAGTTTCCTATTTGACCTCGACTGGTGCGACCGCTTCCCTGGTGGCTCAGACGGTAAAGCGACTTTCTGTAATGCGGGAGACCTGGGTTCAATCCCTGGGTCGGAAAGATCCCCTGGAGAAATTCCATGGATGGAGGAGCCTGGTAGGCTACAGTTCATGGGGTCGAAAAGAGTCGGACACGACTGAGCAACTTCACTGGTTGGTTCACTGGTGTGACCGCAGAGTGTGTTTGTGTGTGTATGTGTGTTGCCCATGTGTGAGTGCGTGTGCCCATGCCCAAGCAGGTGGAAACACACACGTGCTCTCATGTTTTGGTTTTAGGAAACCACTTACGTCATCTTGAGACACTTTTCTTTTTTTGCTTCTGTGTCTGACACCGGCTTCCCCGGTGGTGCTGGTGGTAGAGAGCCCACCTGCCAATGCTGAGACAAAGGGATGCGGGTTTGATCCCCGGGTCGGTAAGAGCCCCTGGAGGAGGGCATGGCAACCACTCTAGTATTCTTGCCTGGAGAATCCCATGGACAGAGGAGCCTGGCTGGCTATGGTCTGTAGTGTTGCAGAGTCAGACATGACTAAAGCAACTTAGCATGCATGTGCCTACATGTTAGACATAATAAACATTCAGGGAATTGTTTCCAGAAATTATCCAATTTGACAAGGAGTGGATATGAGGTTTTCCCCCCCAGTAATTTTTTTTGTCATCTAATTCCTTTCTTAAAAAAACTATATGGTACTATGGTTTAGTTTCTTTCAGTCAAACTATTAATATGAGATTATTTCTAAAATCATCATGGACCTTTATTGTTAAACATAAGTTGTTGCATAGCTTTATGACATACGTTATTAAAAATTTTTAAACTTCATGAAAGTGTTTTAAACAGGGCATGGCCTAATTTGAGAAATTGTTTTTGATATTTCTTAAGAAATGTTTAATTGTTGAGATAAAACTAAAGTTATTATCAGATTTAATTTTTTAGAATAGTTATTATGCTTAAAAATATAAAAGCATTATGTGCTTTCACACTTAATGCAGAGGCCTTTGCAGGAATAATCATTGGTGTTTACACCAATTCAGAAATACAGAAGCCATTGCATAAATAATCAGTCATTGGTGTTTAAGAACCCTTCTAGTGAATGCCCTGGCAGTTTAGTGATTAGAATTCCACACTTTGACTACTGAGTCTGTCACTGTTTTCATTTTTCCCCAGTCTGTTTGCCATGAAGTGATGGGACCAGATGCCGTGATCTTCCGTTTTTAAATGTTGAGTTTTAAATCAGCTTTTCCACTCTCCTCTCTCACCTTCATCAAGAGGCTCTTTAGTTCCTCTTCTCTTTGTGCCATTAGGATGGTGTCATTCCCCTCATTCAGTTTAGTTCAGTGGCTCAGTCATATCCAACCCTTTACGACCCCGTGGACTGCAGCTTGCTGGGCCTCCCTGTTCATCACCATCTCCTGGACCTTGCTCAAACTCATGTCCATCGAGTCGGTGATGCCATCCAACCATCTCATTCTCTGTCGTCCCCTTCTCCTGCCTTCTATCTTTCCCAGCCTTAGGTCTTTTCCAGTGAGTCAGTTCTTTGCATCAGGTGGCTGAAGTATTGGAGCTTCAGCTTCAGCATCCAGTGAATATTCAGCACTGATTTCCTTTAGGATTGACTGGTTTGATCTCCTTGAAGTCCAAGGGACTCTCAAGAGTTTTCTCCAACACACAGTTCAAAACCATCAGTTCTTCAGCACTCAGCTGTCTTTATGGTCCGACTCTCACATCCGTACATGACTGCTGGAAAAACCATAGCTTATTCCCCTCGTTACACTGGCTGAATCAGGAACGGAGAAGGGGGCAGCCTAAACTGGGAACTGGACAGGGAAGGAGGATGTTGAGGAGCCTTTCTCTGCCCATTCTTTTTTTTTAAATAGTTCTTTTAATTTTTTAAAATTGAAGTATAGTTGATTTACAATGTCATGTTACTGGTGTACCACAAAGTGATCCAGCTGTGTGTGTATGTATTCCAAAAAAATATAAACCCTTATGGTTTATCACAGGATATTGAATATAGCTCCCTGTGCTGTACAATAGGACCTTTTAAAATGTATTTTATATATAGTGGTGTGTATCTGTTAATCCCAAGCTCCCAATTTATTCCTCCTTCCCTCTGTTTTACATAACCTTAGATTTGCTTTCTATGAGTCTGTTTCTGTTTTGTAAACAGGTCTATTTGTATCATTTTTGTAGACTTCACATATAAGTGATATTATATGGTATTTGACTTTCTCTACCTGACTTACTTCACTTAGAATGATAATCTTTAGGTCCATCCATTTTGCTGCACATTCTCTGCCCACCTTGACCTGAATCCACCCTTCTTTATTATGTAAGCAATACCCCTTATTGCTGCACACATGTATACATACGTGTATGCAAACAGTATCAGTGATGGTGCTCTTTCTGCCTGGCTCTTTCACACTTTTTCATTTCACACTGTGCAGTGGAAGAAATCTATTTCTTTTTTAGTGCTAAATAGAATAAAAAACTGTCCAGCACTTTTTTCTCAGTGTGTATGACACGTTTCCAAACTTGTCTCATGGTCTGCACAGAAGGTGTTTTATCCAACTGTACATCAGTACCTGCAAGTGTTAACTCTATTGTGATGTTCTGTTTCTTAGGCTTGATGGTGGGTCCACATGGGTTTCATCATATTCACAAGTGCATGACAGAATGGTAGTCTTTTACATGTTTGCCATTAATATTATGTGACATCTATCAATATCATAATAGTGGAATTTTGCCAAACAGCTCAATCTGTTTTCTCACCAAACATCAAATAGATCCTTAACTTAGTGGGTAGTTTTACAAGCTTCTCCTCACTTGTGTAGTGTTTTTACTTTAGGGTGCATTTAGTCTAAGAAATCCCTCATTATAATGGTGGTTGTCTCTCCTTGAGAAATGAAATTAATACTGTTTGCTCTGAATCACATTGTTTGTGACATACTCTGCGGGTGGAAAAGCGCTAGAAACAATCACAGCGCGAGATCTCCTGTTCAACATATTCTGTTCCTGATAAAACAGATGTTCTGCACGGAAACTAACTGGGTCCATTATTTTAATGGGGTGAATTGTAATGCATTATACATCAAACTTACACACCCCCAACCAATTTCCTAAGTAGCTACAGCACAGTCAAATGTCTATTATAAGTGACAAACTAACATGTGAAAATGAATTGTTTTAGAGTATTAGTTCCAGATCATCAAACATTTAATATGATTGTTAACAAGCATCAGCTTTGTATGCAGGAATGGGTACGTTTTGCATAATATACCATAAATATTGTGTTTATTATGTGGAATAACAAATGATGCACCAATAAATAAAATTTATTAGAAAAGTGCAGATAAAAATAAAAATGTACAATAAAAGCAGGTAATTTCTTATCATGATCTGCATTATCTCGTAAGTAGAGACTTGGAGTATAAAGAAAGTTAAGAACAGAGGACAGGAAGAGTTGAATCCGTTACTTTGTGTTGATGGGTATGGAGTTGGGTGCTAGAAGGACAATTTCAGAGAAAATTTCAGAGGAACTAATAGAGTTGAGTCATAATTCTGAGGCTTCCATACCCTCCTGAATGGGAAGACTTAAGATGAAAAAATTGCAAACTATACCTTTGCTTACTTCCTACAGTTGAAGTTTGTAAATTTCTCTATGCACTGATCCTAAAAGGTTTGGTATCAGGGCACCAGATTGGTTTCTAAGCACCAAGAACCTCCAAAATACATATCCCTTTTGTTGATTGCACTTGAGTCTGACATCATACCAATCAGACTTGGAATGTAACTCAAACATTTCCATTTATTGTTTTATGACATATATTTGATCATTATAAACAAAAGTGGTAATACAAACCAGGAGAATGTTAACCAGAGAGAAGTTCAGTGGGACTTCATACCACTCTGGTATTTTTTCATAACAAATGAGGCCCTGGAACTGGAGTTGAGTAGGTTGCCAGTCGATTAAAACAGTTTTCTCCTGTGGTCTGCCTATCCACATCACCCCATTCTCAGATGTAACCAGTCCAACACTCTCATTTTATCTTCTATATTTGTACCAGATTCCTGTTACCTTGTTTATATTCATACTTTTGTTTGGAGTTATATTTCATGGCTGCATTTGAAAATATTGGTCTAGATTTATAATTGTGCTAAAGATGAACTAGGCAAACTGAAAAAAAAAAGCAATTAGATGCAAGTGAGAATTTGTAATTTGAGATGATCTTTGCCCATTTCCTGAGTGTTAACTGACTAATGTTAGCTAAGAAAACAGTCTTCATATAGTACCCATGTAGTCCCAAAGAAGACAGTGATCTTTAAGAACACAATAGGATTATTGGAAAACTTTCACAATTTCATATTTCAAGCTTGTATAATGTTGGTGATATTACTCCTTCCTCTAAAACTGCCCATTTTCCTGCTTATGACTTACTGATCAGCCGGGGACCACCCTGGTCTTGGACCGCACTTTGGTGTAAACCTTTGCCTTAGCACCTATTTAAAGTTTTTCTCTAGTTATGAAAAAATATCAGTGTGGCACTCTGTTTACTTGTATAACTCATTTTTCTATAGTAGCCATGGCACTTCTAATAATGTCATTATCCTGTTCATTTCAATATATTTTTTAATCACAGGTAACTGGTGTATTTTTTTTTTTTTCTTTCGAAGGGGTACAGTTTTTTAAAACTGTGAAATGAAGAGTATTATCCTCTGTGATTTTATCTCTAAAATCCTTGAATCCCCTGCCTCTTCTTTATGACTTCATGACATAAATGGACTGTAGTAAATTCTGTGTCTTTGTGACGGCCTAGTCTCATCCGGAAAATCATTCTACCATTAACTCTCCATACTCTTCAGTTAGATTGTGCTTTTCTCTTCTGCTGCAATAAAATTGTCACCAGTGTCAAGCGATGTAATTTGGAAAACAGTTCACTTTTTAAAGGCTAGGGCTCTCATTTAAAAAACAGTTTTTTTCAGAAAATCTGTTTATCTCCTCCCACTGTAACCTAGCATTTCTCCACTCTCCCCCATCTCTTCTTACACATTATTTGTCTTTTCTGGTGTGTGCCACGTTTGGAAGTCTCATTAAACCAGCATCTGTTCTGTTTTAGGAGAAACCCGAAGCCAGCCCTACGTCACTTCAGCTGCGGTCCCAGATTGAAGTAAGCACAGTGACTTTAATCATCTATTTTTGCTTCTGTCTTTTTTAAAAAGTGGTATTATGTAAAAATGAGATGAAGCCTGCTGTTCTGCCTGCACTGACCCTATGAATCTTCTCTCCTAGGAGTCGCTTGGCTTCTGTAGCGCCGTGTCAACACCAGAAGTGGAAAGAAAGTAAGTTTTCCTCCTTCTGTCCTGGAGCGGAATTTCTAAGGTGTCTTTTAGGTCCTTTCTGATGGAAATGGGATAGGTGATTGTACTCGTAGTATGTACTGTGTATGTACTGTGAAACTTGAAGTTATTTTCCTGCGTGTGTGTGTGTGTGTGTGTGTGTGTGTGTGTAGGTGGATGAGTGTATTCTGTAATTCAATTGGTGATGCCCAAAGATTCTGCAAAGTGTTATTGATTTCACACTCCTGTGGTAAGTGAACCTGAAATATCAGAAAGTGAGCGTGGAGAAAAGGAAGAGACAACTAAGTCAACCAAAATAGTTTTCTTCTTTTATACTGGTTTTTGATACAGGATGGAAGTCATAAAGAAGCAAAGTGCAAAAATATAATACATTCCAGAATAAAACAATGATTACAGTACCCCTCTGCACCTTGCTTTGAAGTGTGTGTGTGTGTTAGTTGGTCAGGTGTGTCTGACTCTTTGCAACCCCATGGACTGTAGCCTGCCAGGCTCCTCAGTTCATGGAATTCTCCAAGCAAGAATACTGGAGTGGGTGGCCATGCCCTGCTCCAGGGGATCTTCCCAACCCAGGGATTGAACCTGAGTCTTCTGCATTGCAGGCAGATTATTTACCACTGAGCCACCTTAAAACAAGAATAAACACTTGTCACAGAAGATGGTAAATGCTCACTAACCTTTCCCGTTAAAGGTAGTACTTTTGGCTTACTTGTCCTAACTTGGACCCTGTAATCTTGACTCTCATGGAAGATAATTCTATGTTATAGTTTATATTTCCAGTATTTCTTTTACATCACTTAAGAAAAAAAAAGCAATTTTTTTTTCTTTCCCTTTTCTACTTTATTCCATCATAATTACGCTAAAAGGTTCTATTTATGATCTTCTGAGGTAAAGAAATTTTGAGAAAGTCCCCATCTTTAAACAGACACTTCCTCTGGCACAGAGCCACTTAGACCGTTTGAGGCCAAGGGAGGCATAGAAGTGGTTTAGGCGTCAAAAGTATTTCTGGAATGAAAAGCACACGCTAGGCGAGCGTGTGTGTGCTTTACAGCACGGCTCTGCCTAATCCGTCCACGTGTGTGTGCGCTGGCACGGACGCAGCTTCCAGGAGCGGAGGCCGCCGTGCCAAAGCTTCCGGCTCACTGAGCGGATTCAGTTTCAGGCCTGGGGAATGTCGGGGGTGAGGAGCAGAAGAAACCCCAGGCCATTGCCCCCTCGAGGTTGAAAGAGAAATGTGCCACAAGCGTGGATTTCCCTTGCCTTGNCCACGTGTGTGTGCGCTGGCACGGACGCAGCTTCCAGGAGCGGAGGCCGCCGTGCCAAAGCTTCCGGCTCACTGAGCGGATTCAGTTTCAGGCCTGGGGAATGTCGGGGGTGAGGAGCAGAAGAAACCCCAGGCCATTGCCCCCTCGAGGTTGAAAGAGAAATGTGCCACAAGCGTGGATTTCACTTGCCTTGGTTGCATGTATCCCCCTGGGGACTTAGTAGTGTGGAGGCTGAAGTGGCCAAGAGATTTGAGTTGACCTCAGCTTTGAAATTGGAGGTGTGGTGATGCTGAACTGGAGGTGAGCCGCAGCTCCGCACGAGAGGCTGTGGGCTCCCCCGGCCTGGTTTGCTACCTCTGTGGCGTGATTCAGCCTGAGAACTCAGGTGATCTCTCAGTCTCTGAATCTACCAAGGGACAAGTCACTTTCCTCCGCGGAGGAAGTGACTCACCAAAGTCATACTCATCTTAGTTAGGCTGGTGTGTCTCCTTCCCCTCAATTGTGGGCAGTCATTCTTTCCGTGTTTATGTGCTCCCCTTGGTAAAACGTGGCATGACTCTTGCGGTTCAGAGATAGACTAACAGCCTCCTGAGGTTACCAAATTTCTCTCTCTCTCGCTCTCACACACACAGAGCTGTTGACAACCCCCAGCCTCCCCGTCTGTCACACAGGCATTTTGCTTCTGTTCTAATAAATTGTTGTTTAGCTGCTTAGTTGTGTCCGACTCTTTTGCAACCCCATGGACTGTAGCCCTCCAGGCTCCTCTGTCCATGGGATTTCCCAGGCAAGAATACTGGAGTGGGTTACCATTTCCTCCTCCAGAGGATCTTCCTGACCCAGGGATCGGACCTGCATCTCCTGTGTTGGCAGGCAGGTTCTTTACCACTGAACACCCAGGAAGCCCATGTTCTAGTAAATGGTTTCCTTGACTTTAGTTGTTTCTAAATAATGTGAAGGTTTCCGTACATCTTTTCCTCCATTTCCCTTTTAATGGTTTTTGAAAACTATAATACTTCTTATTAAAAAAAAAACTTGAAAAGAATTTTAATTTACAGAAAAGTTTCAAGAATTTTGTGATGAGATCCCATATGACTTTACTTCGACTCACCAATTTTTGTATGCTTTGGCTCTCTTCTATATACTCCTGTGTGCTTGCAAATACTTTGGAATGCAAAATCCTGCTATTCTGCAAACAAAGATGCTTGTTGGAACTTTGCAGGCCCTGGAGGATGACCTGGCAAACCAGTTGGTTGTGTCTGGTTAGTGACTGCAGAGTATCTGCCAACCATAATACCCTTCTGAGTCAGCAGTGCCGCTTTCTTGGCAGAAGGTTTCTTCTACTTTTTTATTCAAAAGGCAAGAGAACTCAGTAAACACAAGTGGACAGATCAACAGCAGCACAGCCTTAGGAGCAGAGGCAGAGGTGACAGCAGGAAATGCGTGCACTGAGATGTGGGCCTGGGGGCTCCTGCCTTCCTGAGCCACTGTCTCCTCCCCACACAGTAGTCTCAGGAGCCTCAGCACCCCTGCCCTTCCTTCTCCCCCAGTGAAAACTTGTTTTAAGGAAGGTATCAGGCGTTGCTTATAATGCAAATCATCACCTCTCTCAGTGGTATTTTGCATTCAACAGCATTTAAAGTCTTCAAGTTACAGTACTATAGCTCTGGCCAGGAAAGACCCAGGAGGTGGGCTATTTGGGCAGAGCAGCTGTGAGAATTCTGATAGACCTGGCAGGACAGCACCTGAGCACCTGGCAAGCCAGGCTCCCTGGGCTCTGGTCTCTAGATATGCAGTGTTAGTCCCTCAGTCCTGTCCGATCCCATGGACTGTAGGATTCCCCCCAGGATCCTCTGTCCATGGAACTCTCCAGGCAAGAATACTGGAATGGGTAGCCAGTCCTTTCTCCAGGGTATCTTCCCAACCCAGGAACTGAACCTAGGCCTCCTGCATTGCAGGCAGATTCTTTACCATCTGAGATATGCAGGGCCTGCCTGGTGAAAGGGGGGATGGATGCATGGATAGAGAGAGAGAGGTGGGGGGATGGAATATGGACCTGCCAGCTGCCCCCCCCCCCCCCTCCCTTCCTAGTCTGACAAAGTCCCCATTCATCCTTTTTTTTCTTACAGTCTGTAGGCCCTCCATATGCTTTCACTGAAAATATACTAAAGAAGGCCGACAGAGCTCTTCTATTTATATCTATTTACATGGCCTGTTGATGAGACTATCCACTTTATTGCACCAATCTTGGCTTTGTGTTAACTGGTTGAAAAGGTGAATGCTTATTAAAGTTTCTTGTTACTCACCAGTTATTCTCAAGAATAACTGAGAGAAAGAATTTTTGTTGGAAAATATCTTTTATAACTGTATCTATATGGAATGGGTACAGGCAAGGAATGTTTCTCTCCACAACTGTTCTGTAAAGGTGGAGCCATCAACCACTGCAGAGCTCCCAGCCCCAACCCCAGGGACTTTTAAATGGAGGAAAAAACTGGAGGCATTCTGTGCTTTGGATCCTGGCCCTGTTAAGATGCATACCTAAGGAATAATTTCAAACAGCACAGATTCCTGCATCTTCCCGTACATCAGTTCATTTAGTTTAGTCACTCAGTCATGTCCCACTCTGCGACCCCATGGACTGCAGCATGCCAGGCCTGCCTGTCCATCACCAACTCCTGGAGCTTGCTCAAACTCATGTCCATCGAGTTGGTGATGCCATTCAACCATCTCATTCTCTGTATTCCCCTTCTCCTCCTGCCTTCAGTCTTTCTCAGCCTCAAGGTCTTTTCCATTGAGTCAATTCATCACATCAGGTGTACAAAGTGTTGGAGTTTCAGCCTTAGCATCAGTCCTTCCAGTGAATATTCAGGACTGATTTCCTTTAGGATTGACTGGTTTGATCTCCTTGCAGTCCAAAGGACTCTGAAGAGTCTTCTCCAACACCATAGTTCAAAAGCATCAATTCTTCGGCGCTTGGCTTTCTTCATAGTCCAACTCTCACACCCATACATGACTACTGGAAAAACCATAGCTTTAACTAGACAGACCTTTGTTGGCAAAGTAATGACTCTGCTTTTTAATATGCTGTCTAGGTTGGTCATAACTTTTCTTCCAAGGAGCAAATGTCTTAATTTCATGGCTGCAGTCACCATCTGCAGTGATTTTGGAGCCCCCCAAAATAAGGTCTCTCACTGTTTCCATTGTTTCCCCATCTATTTCCCATGAAGTGATGGGACCAGATGCCATGGTCTTAGTTTTCTGAATGTTGAGTTTTAAGCCAACTTTTTCACTCTCCACTTTTACTTTCATCAAGCTCTTTGGTTCTTCACTTTAGTGTGGTGGCATCTGCATATCTGAGGTTATTAATATTTCTCCCGGCAATCTTGATTCCAACTTATGCTTCATCCAGCCCTGCATTTCTCACTATGTACTCTGCATATAAGTTGAATAAGCATGGTGACAATATACAGCCTTGACATACTCCTGGGAAAGATTTGGAACCAGTCCATGTCCAGTTGTAGTTGTTGCTTCTGGACCTGCATACAGATTTCTCAGGAGGCAGGTCAGGTAGTCTGGTATTCTTATCTCTTTAAGAATTTTCCACAATTTGTTGAAAGTCACCAAAACAATTAACTTAAAATATATGGATTTTTTTTTTTTTTTTTTGGTGATTAGTAGTAATCTTTTGATGTTCAGTCTTCTGATGTTTTCCCCCTCTGGGGGGGAAGAAAAATCCCTGTTTATCCTGGCTCCTCCCTGGTCTCCTAGGATCAGTCCTCTCAGAGCTCTCTGAGCAGCTGTCCCCTGAGCTATAGTCTTCAGTAAGATCTTCAAATAGAACTTAACTTGCAACTTTTAGGTTGTGCCAACAGAGTTTAGTTAGAAATAACAGAAAACCTGACAAGTAGTATTGTTAACTGAGTGAAGTTTTACTAGATACATTCATGCTCATGGGCAGGTCCAAGACTGGCACTGCAGCTCAAGCAAGCCTTCAGGAACTCAGACTGTCCTTCCCCCCCTTCCTTGCCTTTTCCCTCCCTCTCTCCCACCCTCCCTTGTCCCCACTTCCTTGCTTTTTCCCTCCCTCTCTTCCACCCTCCCTCGTCCCCACTTCCTTGCCTTTTCCCTCCCTCTCTCCCACCCTCCCTCATCCCTTCCTCCTTGCTCCCTTCCTTCCTTCCTCCAGTTTTAAAGTGCTGCTGCATCTTCCAGGAGGGAAGGAGAAGCAGGATAAAGGGAAGAAGATAAAAGGTGTTAGGTACTTAGAATAGGAAAACGGAGTCCAAAATAGCGGTGGCTAAAAGACAAGGAAAGGAAAAAGCCTGCAAAAATAGAACAAAGGAAGGTCTGAGGACCCGAATGAGAACCCCAGGTGAAGCAAACAGCCTTCCTGACTAGCCCAATTTTCATAGCACAGGCTCGAGGGGAGAAGAAAAAACATATAAAAAGAGGAGCCAAAATTGAGCCGCGGGCTTCTGTTGGTGTCTTTTGGGTCAGCCCACCCTCATGCCTCGAGGATGTATTTTCCTTTGCTTGCCAGATTAAACTGAGCTGTAACACCGAGCTGTAACACTGGTCTGTCCCTCGCTTCAAATTTTTGCTGTGGCAGCACAGAACCAAGGAAATGACAAACTCCCCTGATATCTCACAAAGGTAAAAAAGCCAAAGGCACATCATTTACAAAGCTTTTCTAGAAACCCTGTCCAACACCCTCCACGTTACCCCACTCATTTCTTCCCACAGCAGCTGTTCTCTGAGCATCAGCTGTGAGCACAGTCCAGTATCTCAGTGTTGTTTTTCCCATTGACAAATGCAGAAACTGAGGCACAGAGGGGTTGATAAGTTGCCCATGTTTACACAACTAACAGGTGACAGAGCCCAGATTGAATCCCACTTAAAAATTCAAGCTCCTAACCTTGAAGGTCTAATTCTAAAGTACTTGTTGTTGTATTGCTTATGCAAATGGAGAGGTGAGAAGTAAATGAGTTCATTAGCATTCTGTAAATAACAGCAGTTAAAACTTCCACTTCTGATGTTCCCTTGGAAGTAGGAGCAAGTTTTATTCTTAAATATACTGGGTCTCTTAAATTTATCTATAGAGACAGCAAGGGCCAAAATAAATCTCAGCACTTCACCTTCACCAATATTTATAAGTTCTTTTCTCCTAAGTCTTTCACTAGAGTTGAAAATTTGCTGATTTAGTTTCCCTTTCTTTCATTACCTGTGACTACACTTCAACTATTTTATGGTGAAAAAGTCTAAAAATATATAGCAGTGTGATGGAAGAGGAAGATAAATACAGTGGGAGCAGCGTTCTGTGGTCAGATAAAATGCATAGAATAGAGTTTATAAATGTTCTATGCAAGCATTTGTTCCGTTTGAACTTTGTGTCACTCTCCAGATTGTTTCATCTGCTTGTCTGGCAAGCTGGTGACTCTTGAAGGTGTCAGCTTTCTTTCCTGCAGCCCCTACCCGCTCAAAAATCTCTGTCTTTCCCTCCTTTTGCCTCTTGACTCCGGGGAAGACACCCTTGGTCCCCCTTGCTCTGTCTCACCTCCTGCCTACTCACCCGATTGCCCGCGGAAAGCGGGCAGGAAATGGTCTTGCCTGCCTCTCCCTTTGTGCCCCTCCCAACCCGCCCTCTGCCTGCCTGGCCATCTCTTCCCTTGATCTGCTCCTCAGGCCGGTTCAGTTCCTACGGTCTCCCAGATGGGCCACGTTCTCCCATGGACGCTGAGCTTCATCCGCCCCCTCCTGATGGGGGGTCCTGTCTCTCATGCTCACCGTCCTCCCCAGCCCCCCTTACCTGCAGGCTTCCTTCACCCTTAACGACGCAGTTCTGGTCCTGCCTCTTCTGGAGGTCCTCCCTAATCGCAGAGTGGAGACAGAGCATCCTGCTACTGGGCTCTGTCACCCCTGAGCACTCCTGCTGTGGGAGCAGTGGACAGCAGTTACGGGCTCGCCTCTGTGTGTGTGTGTGTGTGTGTGTGTAGTCACCTCCTGTGTGTGTGTGTGTGTGCGTGTGTGTGTAGTCACCTCCCACACCAAGCCCAGGATCTTTTACATAAAAGACTTGGGATAAATGAGTGAGTGGGAGAGTGAGCACACACTCATAAAAATGCTTACTTCCTTTCCACCCTGTGAGAATCTCGCCATCCCCCCATAATTCCATTTCTCTCCCCCACTTAGTGCTGAACTTTTCCCCAAAGCTGAATTCCTCTCTTCCTTCCCTGCTGAGATGCTCTTCCCAAGGTCCAATGCCCCACCCCGCCCTTGATGCTTGCTGCATTTGGCTCACATTTTCTCTTGATCACGTTGCTCTCTCCAGCCTTAGTGTGTATGTGTCCGTGACACTGTGGTTTCCGGTTTCTCCCCCTCACTTTATGCCCACTCTTTGGCAGCTCCCTGTCTTCCTCCCACCCCTTACTCTGGCTATCCTGCTGGAGCTTTTATCCAGCCTGCAGGCTCTCCCAAGATACTTACACCCACCCGTGGCTTTGAACTACTGTCTCTGGGCAGCTGTGTGGGATCTATACCGTGCCCTGTGACCCTTCCCCCAAGCTGGTGATGTGCCTGTTTCAGCCTCTTGCCGGTTGTCTGCTCATTGCCATTCCCGTCATCCCAAGCTGCACGTTCTTATGGTAGAACTGCTCCTCCTTTATCCTTCTTCCTTCTCTCTGTGAATACCTGTTCTCTGACGGTATGGTCCCCCTTTTCCCCAGGGAGTACTTTCTGCACTTTACAGAGCTTTACATTATTACTTCTGCATTTCATTCATGATTCTAAGACCTCTGCCAAATCTTGTTGCTTGCTACTTCTGTAACTTGACCCATCTCCCTCTTTTTCATCTTCACTACTCCAAGGGAGACCTTAACACTCTTCTGGTGAACTGGAAAAGAGAAATTCAGGAAATTACTCCCTGAAATATGATTAGGTCCCAGCACACCGAGAGGATGCTGAGATCCCCAAGGGACCTCAGGATCTCTTCAGGTTTTCACCTTGGTGATCAGCACCCCCTAATAGAGACCCAGCCCATCTTTGTTGCTTCATCTTCCCATCTGCCAGCCACATGGCCCAGCTCCAGGCCTTGGAGCTTGTTTCCAGTACCTCCTGAGTTCTCTAGTGTTCCTGACCGGAAAGCATTTCCTTCTTTTAAGTCCTGTTTTAAGGATCGCTTCTCCTTGAATGCTTTCTCAGTCCCCTTGCTGGCTGTATTTTCTACCGCTTGGAATCCAGGAACGTTTGATGTCTCTTCATATACTGTCACATGTAACATCATCATCATTGTTTTTAACACTATAGCAGTATAATAACCTTGGGTTATTTCTGCGTATTGGACAGTGGTGCTAGTCGCTTTTATTGTGCTTTGATCATTTAATTTTTCATGAACTCACTGAGGTATGTGCTACTTTTGAGGGGAATTACTTTGTCTAAGGTCCCAGAGCAAGAAACAAAAATCCCAATCCAGTTGAAGTACCATTATAGCCTTGGGGTTACCAATTCTCTGGGTTGAAATCCAGACTCTTTCTTCTAGCTCTGCAGTGCTTGGCTAGTGAATTAATCTTTTTATCTACAGATTTCATGACTATAAAGTGAGGATAATCAGTAACATACTTCCTTCAGTATGCTATAGAAAGTGAAAGTGAAAGTCACTCATTCGTGTCTGACTGTTTGCAACCCCATGGACTGTACAGTCCCTGGAATTCTCCAGGCCAGAATACTGGAGTGGGTAGCCTTTCCCTTCTCCAAGGGATCTTCCCAACCTAGGGATCAAACCCAGGTCTCCCGCATTGCAGGCAGATTCTTTGCCCAAAAATACTGGAGTGGGTAGCCTATCTCTTCTCCAGCAGATCTTCTCACCCTAGGAATCGAACTGTGGTCTCCTGCATCACAGGTGGATTCTTTACTAGCTGAGCTACCAGGGAAGCTTTAGTAAGCTATTAAGAATCTAATAAGGGCCCAACAATCTTGTCTGTATCAGTGTCTTTTCTGTCTGACCCAAGTTCATGCCCTCGCCCCTGGCTCTAGCCCCTTGTTCATGCTCAGTTGCTCAGTCATGTCTGATTCTTTGGAACCCTATGAATTGTAGCCCACCAGGCTCCTCTGTCCTTGGGACTTCCCAGGCAAGAATACTCGAGTGGGTTGCCATGTCCTCCTCTAGGGGATCTTCCCGACCCAGGGATTGAACCTGCTTCTTTTGCCTCTCTTGCATTGCAGGCTTATTCTTTACCGCTGAGCCATCAGGAAAACCCCTAACCACTTGTGGACTTTTCTGCTTCCACCCAGCCTAGCATGATCATGGACTCCTTGAGGCCATGAGCTCACTCTCCTCCTCTCTTCGGAGTTTCTGTAACATCCAGAACAGTGGTTTACATAGAACAAGTGCTCATTAAATAAGTGCATTAAATTCATTCACCCCCAGTACTTTGAAATAAAACTAAAAGTGGATTATTTCCAGGACTTTGATTACAGAAGACCTACTTTAGTCTCATCTGTTAGCTAGCATATTCCAGCATCTCCCTAAAATGTTAGCAGTGTAATATGAAGTAAGTGCTTTTTGTTTGTGAATATTAGCCATAAGAAGACACCTGTTAAAAGCATTTTAAAAAACATGTGGCAGAGAGAACAGTAGTTTCCACAAGTCCCCAGATCTCTTTGTAAAAGCTGCCCCTTCCCTCCCCACTCAATTCCATTCTGCAGTCTTGTTCAAGTCATCTCAGATTTTCCCTCCTCTGTTAAATAGAAATAACAGATCACATAGCATCTCCAATAAAGTCATGATACGGAGAAACAAAATATTATAGTAATTTTAAAAATCCTTAAAACTTCTTAAACCTGCAATTTTGGGGGGAAAGTGTGTTTATTTTATTCTTAGTAACAGCTTTGAGATATAGTTCACATACCACACAACTCACCTGTTAAAAAGTGTAAAGTTCAGTGGGTTTCAGGGTGTATAGAGTTTTGCAGCCATCACCACAATAAGTTTTGGAATATTTTTGTCAATTCAAAAAGAAATCCTGTGTCTCTCAGCTGTCTCCACTGAATTCTCCCATCTTCCTCTCCCCTGAACAGCCACCAGTCAGCTTTCTGTCTCTGTGGATTTGCCTGTTACTGACATTTCAGGGAAATGGGGTCATACACGGTCTAAGTGGCTGGCTTATTTCACTGAGTGTAATGTTTTCAAAGCTTTGCTACATTCATTCCTTTTTGTTGCCTGTATGTGCCACATTCTGCTTATCCATTCATCAACTGATGGACATTTAAGGGTGTTTTGACTTTTCAGTTATTATGAATGATGCCACTTTGAACATTTATATTACAGGTTTTTGTGGGGTCATCTGTTTTCTTTTTTTAATCAGCTTAGTTGAAATGCAGCGCACAGACCATGTTGGTCACCTTTTTCAAGTTTACAGTCCCCGGGTGTTTACTGTATCCACAGGTATGTGTTACCATCACCTTGTCAACATAGAACATTTCAGTTTCCCAGAAAGAAATCCCATGTTCTTCAGCAATCACTGCTCTGTCTTCTGATGACCCCCAGTCCTCTAATCTACTCTATGTCCATATGCTAAGTCACTTCAGTCGTGTCCAACTCTGTGTGACCCCATGGACTGCAGCCTACCAGGCTCCTCCGTCCATGGAATTTTCCAGGCAAAAGTACTGGAGTGGGTTGCCATTGCCTTCTCCTTATGTCTGTATAGAATTGCCTATTTGGGATATTTCGTATAAACAGAAGGAAAGCACACATTGGAAAGAAAATGTGTTTGCTACAGTTTATAGGAAAAATACTGTGATTCCAATTCTCAACAACTTTGTGTCCAACCTCCTTGAAATGAGTAAGAAATGTCAGAAAGTTTCTTTTCTAAGTGGAACCTCCTCCCTCTTGCTCAATTAGCTGGTTCCCAGGGACTGGGCTTGAGGAGGGGGCTCAGGCATCATCTGTTTGTGGAATTCCCCTGAGGACAGGGGCTGTGGTCCCTTGTGTGGTGAGCCAGGGCTCTGTTTTTCCCTGGTAAATTTTTCCACATCCTGTTTGTGGCAGGGCTGTGGGGTGGCGGGGGGGGAATACCAGTTTTTTCCCGTGGGGAATGTGCATGTGTGAGGAGTGAGAAAACCTGTGGAGGCCCATCCTTCAGGATGGCTCGCCAGTCGGTTCTGCCCTGTTCAAGGGGGTGCATCTCACCGTGCCCCCACTGTTCCCCCCGGGAAAGGGCAGCAGGCGCTTGTGGCCTGTGAGAACAGCGCCCGAGGTGATGCGAGCTCCTAGTATCTGGCCCTTGGAGCTCAGCAGGCAGGGAAGATAGGTAGACGGCAAGCTTAGGTTTCAGAAAATACTGGGTTGGCCAAAAAGTTCCTTCTGGTTGTTCCATGACATGTAGTGGAAAAACCCAAACAAACTTTTTGGTCAACCCAATAAACAGACTGCACCAGGAGCCAGGCATAGGCATGTGTAGTCCATATTCTTTTGCTTTAATTAGTTGACTAGTAGCCAGCTGCCAGGCTTCCTTGGTGGCTCAGGGGTAAAGAATCCAGCTGCAACGCAGGAACCATGGGACACTGGTTCGATCCCTGGGTTGGGAAGATCCCCTGGGGGAGGGCATGGCAACCCACTCCAGTATTCTTGCCTGGAGAATCCCATGGACAGAGGAGCCTGGCGGGCTACAGTCCATGAAGTTGCAGAGTCGGACATGACTGAAGCAACTTAGCTCGCAAGCATGCATCTGTCTGCCGAGGCTGTGGGCCTGAGAGCAAGGGCACTGTCCAGGGCCTGGGCCCCCAGTCTGTCTGTGATGGTCAGCCCTCCAGCTTCAGCTCCCAGGGACATGGTGGTGAGTTTGAGTCAGGATCTCCGGGTTCCTTCTAGCCTGGGCCATTTCTCCCTTTCTGACCAAATGTAAAGCCTGCTCTGTACACACCAATGTTGCATGGACTCTGTGTTTGCTGTTGCTAATGTCAGCTTTGGTATTGCACAAAGCTCTGCTAGTTCTGGGAGTTAAATTCTCCAAGCCTCAGGTTCCGAATTGATAAAATGTGCAGGATAAAAGCTGTTTCTGAGAGTGGTTGTGCAGAATACCCAGCGCCATGCCTTCCCCAGGTACACGCTGTGTCTCCCCCCGCCCCCACCGCCAACCACACACACACACCCCTGCATTAGGGCGGCGCTCTGCACACAGTGTGCCTATGGTTCCCACCGTACATCGCATTAGACGGTGTCGGACACGCAGCTTGTGGTGGCCGCAGCCACGCACCCTGTGCCCCTCCTACTGGAGCTCTCCTCTCCTTTCAGTGCCCCAGAGATGGGAGGGCAGGGGAAGGGCTGGGAGACAGCCACTGCTTTCACAGAGCCCGTGTGCTCACAACATGCTGAAATATGTGTTTGTGCGGGTGGGTCTGTGCCGCACACGTGTGTGCTCCGTCGCGCAGCATATTTGAGGGGCTCAGCATTCCAGAACACAGGGGCTCGGAGCAAAAGCAGCTGTGTCAGAATTCTCCTCCTCAGCTGTTCCCCTCCGAAAACTCTATGGCCCTGAACTCCGTCTGGTGAGCGACCCTCTGGCTGACCGTGCCCAGCTTCAAGCCACGTGCCTGGGCTGCATCCAGCGACTGCCAGGAGGTATTTACTATGCGGAAGTGGCCACTGGTTATTGTCTGTCCTGCAGGACAGGTGACCAGGACACTGGGGCAGGGAGGAGGGGGCGGGGAGGAGAGGGCTACCAGTAAATAAATAGCATTCCTATCCTGGCAGGTGGCTAAAGAACCCACCTGCCAATGCAGGAGGCATAAGAGACGTGGGTACGATCCCTGGGTCAGGAAGATCCCCTGGAGGAGGGCTTGTCAACCCACTCCAGTATCCTTGCCTGGAGAATCTCCATGGGCAGAGGAGCCTGGCAGGCCACAGTCTATAGGGTGGCAAAGAGTTGGACACAACTGAAGTGACTTAGCATGCATCCTGGCAGGAGCAGGGGAGGAAGCAAGCCTGCAACTTGTGTGTAAATCCTCTTAACAAAACTGTAAGGTAACTGGTAGCTGGCAGGTAAGGAAGCAAGAAAGACTAGATGGCACGGCATGGTCATGGTTATGAACTTTGAGTGAGGCAGAGGTGGAATCCAGACCTGCTGATCCACCAGCGTCAGGCCTTTTATCATAGACTCCACCATGGGGACCTCGTAACGGTGGAAGCATGTGGGAAGGACCAGCGATGGACTAGGCAGCCAATGACATTTAATTGAATAAATGCTTTTCATGTTTCTGCTGTCTGGACACATATGCTCGGCCCTGGGAAGATGAACAGGCTAGGGAAGGTCGCTGTCTTCTGACAACCTGAAGGAGACACGAGGCAGTGAGGTGATACCCTGTGGGTACAGTGCATAGGGCCTGGAGGAGGGACGGCCCACCCCTGCAGGGCAGGGTGGGGCTGAGACCCTCATAAATTCCCCCATCAGTCGGGGGTCTGTGAAAGAAGCAGACATTGTGATTGCATTGTTCTAGCATTTTGGACTTAACTGTGTCTGCGGGGGCTGGTTCCACAGCCCGGTGAGGCTGTCCCTCTGTGTCCATTATTGTGAGCTGAAGTCAGCTCAACTGGGGACAGAGGACAGATGGCCACCTACAAGGATGGGCTGAAACCCAGTCATCCTCACCACCGCCCAGCCATCCTCCAGCGTCAGGAACCTGCAGGAGCTGCTGGCATCCTTCCTTGGGAGGGAGACAAGCCACAGGCCAGGACCGGAGACCCTGGGCAGGAATGCGAGCCCTGTGGCCCGTCTGCTACCCAGTGACGCAGGGGACACTCTGCCACATGCGTTAGCCCCAGCTCAGAACCTCCTGCCCTGTACTGACCCTGAGGCCCAAAGAGAAAACCGCTTCTGCTTCTGCTTTCTGCATCTCACATGAAGCATCGCACTGACCCAGAACCGTGCATTGAAGGGATTTTGGGGAAACATGATCCAGCTGAGCTCAGCTGACAGACTATGAGTTCACTGCAGCTCCCCGAGTCCGGCTGGACCCTGCCCTCAGCCTTGTCTAAAAGCTTTCTCCAAACAAGACCTCGCAGAAGGGTAACCCTTGAAGCCTACTGGCCACTTGTTTTATCTTAGTGTATTCCATATTCTTTTCTGAAAATCTCCCTGGGATTATGGCTTTCTGCATTTTGGAGAATGGAAGGAGGAGATTCCACTCTCCCCTGGGTTAGCCTGGGGGGATCCAAGCACATCCCCAAGTCAGAGCTAGCTGGGGAGTTTGCTGAAGACAGACCCTCAGGCCTTGCCCAGCTCCAGTGAATTGGATTCCCCAAATGTGGAACTGTGGAGCCTGTCACAAGTTTCCCAGGGGTTCTCAGGCAGTCAGCTTGGGTTTATGAATCTCTGTCCAAACTGGCTTCCTGTCAGTCTGGTGGAAGTTCCGTTCTGCTCCACGTGTCGGTCACCAGTGGATTCGGGGTCTGCTCAGAGGATGCTGGTGGAGGTTGGCTGTGGTCGTGGGGTCTCTGGCGGTGTTGCCTGGAGCTTGTGCATCACTGGCAGGTGCTTATGTGTCACTTCAGATAAAGCCGTGAATCAAAGGGAGGAAGGATGTGAAGCAATTCGAGGGCAGAGTCAGACCAGCTAGCGGAATGACAAAGTACGGGGGAAACGTCAGCAGCTGCCTAGTGGCTGCGCATGTGGAAGGTACAAGGATGTGACGAAGAGATGAGGAGATTTAAACATGAGGTCTGAATGGTGACAAATGTTAACTAGACTTATTGTGGTGATGACTTCACAATATGTACCGACCCTTTGTGACCCCATGGACTCCTCTATCCATGGAATTCTCCAGGCAAGAATACTGGAGTGGGTGGCCATTCCCTTTTCCAAGGAAGTGGATCTTCCTGACCCATATATACAGATATCATATCACTGTGTTGTGTGTCTGAAACCAATATAAGATTATATGTCAGTTATGCCTCAGTTAACACAAGTGAGATCTGGAAAGACAGGAAAGCTTAAGTTCCCATTTTCATAGTATTTATAACAAGCCAAAGTTTCTCATCAGCTTTTCTTCTCTGGTGGCTCAGATGATAAAGAATCTGTCTGCAATGCGGGAGACCCGGGTTTGATCTCTGGGTGGGGAAGATCCCCTGGAGAAGGGAATGGCAACCCACTCCAGTATTCTTGCCTGGAGAATCCCATGGACAGAGGAGCCTGGTGAGCTATGATCCAGGGGATTACAGAGTCAGACATGGTTGAGGGACACACACACACACACACACACCTGAAGGAATTAAAAGTGAAAACAACAACAACATCAAAAAGGCTATGGTGGCAGCTGCTGTGGAGAGGACCCGGTCCTTTGGGCTGCCAGCCAGGAGAAGTAGGGCAGGCAGGCAGCACCCACAGCCCTGTCCGGGGGGTGGCTGGTCCCTGTGCCTCCAGCACATGATCAGGAGGCCAGAGAGGGCCCTGCATGCCCGCAGCTCCTTCAGCTTTAGCCTTCAGAGGCAGCTTCACTGACACGCCTCAGAGCAGCCGACAGAAGAGAGGCTGGCAGCCCCGGCCCCCGCGTCCCTCCTAGATCCTGACGTCCCAGTGGCCAGCGTGGTTTGAGTGATGGTGAATGGGAGCTGCTCTTTGTCTCCACTGGGAAAGTTCTGACCCGCTTCCGGAGCCATCGCCATGGAAACAGACGGAGGAGATCATTCAAAGGGGCCTCTTTTCCGCCTCCTTTCCTCCCATACTCCCTCTCCCCATCCTGAGGCCCTGGCTGGTAGGGGCCAGCTCTTTGCAGCCTGGCTTTCCCCGCTGGTCCATGCCAATTTGATAAGAATATCAAAGGCCGGTTTTCCTTACCGTGCCAGCCTCTGCTGGGATGAATTGCCCCGTGTGCACCCCGTACCAGGCAGAGTGGCAATCCATTTCCACACCTGCTCCTGAGTGGGGGCCTGCATCATGCATAGTGATAACCAAATGTCCTTCCACAGGAGCAGGCAGGTGCATGCCTGTTGATCCAGACAACCTTGAATCTCAACCACATTTACTTGCAGAAAAGCCTTTCTTGGACCACATGCTTATTACACATATGCAGTAAATTTTTAAGGGGGAAATAACCAAAAGGAAGGAATAATTGTGTCCAATTTACAGAATAAATAGCAGCCATTAAAAATGTAAGCAAAGCTATGTATAGTTCTTTTCCTTATTTTATTAAAAAAACTAGCTTTTGTGGTGAAAATACTGTGCTACAATCCTGTTTTATTTTGGTTTTGACAATAATTTAGTAATTCTGAAGGTATAAAGACTTAAATAAAATATAAAGTATGTCACATTGAGGCCATAAAAGGAAGGCATTCGTTTTTACTGGTTATACCAAAATGAGTGATGACGAAGTTCAAGATCTTTTTAAAAATTTATCTTTTGTTTATTTTTAAGATTACTTGTTAATTATTTTGGCTATGTTGGGTCTTTGCTGCAGTGCACAGGCTTAGTTGTGGTATATGAGATCTTAGTTCCCTAACCAGGGATCAAACCTGGGCCCTGTCCATTAGGAGCGTGGAGTCTTATCCTCTGGACCATGAGGGAAGCCCCCCTTTTCCTTTTGAACAGCTTAATGTGTATACCTGTTGAGGAAACACCAAAAGTCAAAGCTTGACCCGGGACTGCAGACTGTCTTGTGGCCAAGCCACTAACTTAAATTGCATCTTCAGTGCCAGTAATGAGGGAAAATGCACACCATTTTACCTTTCGGCTCACAGTATTATGCATCTGGTTTCTAGTGGGAAGGACATTGGATTTGATGTCAGAAGAGCTGGGGCTTAACCTCAGCTCTGTGACTTAATACAATTGGACAAGTCACTTCCATGAGTGCACCAGGCCTCAGTCTCTCCATCTATATAGTGGGGCTAGTTCTTTTCAGGGTCTGTATGAGCCTCAAATCCAATGAAATGTATATGAATGTGCTTGGTAAACCCATGTCAATGTTTTTTAGAAGTTTGTCATTTTTACTTCTTAACAACCAAGTCTGCAGTGTTGAAGCCAACAGGGGTATATTTATGTATGCACTCCAGTACTCTTCGGGTCTGCGGAGGCTGCACTCTGGCGTTTGAAGTCAATAAAAAGAAGCTGCCTCAATTTTTGTACCACTATTTGTGAAGATGTCACTTATAAGGAACTTAAAAACCTCCTGAAGTCCAAAAAAATTATGTTAATTGATGTTAGAGAGCCATGGGAAATTCATGAGTCTGGAAAAATCCCCGGGTCTGTCAATATACCATTGGATGATGTAGGGGAAGCTCTACAGATGAACCCAAAAGACTTCAAAGAGAAGTACAAAGAAGTAAAGCCATCCAAATCTGACAGTCTAGTGTTTTCTTGTTTAGCTGGAGTGAGAAGCAAGAAGGCTATGGTCACAGCAATATCTCTGGGCTTTAACAGGTAAGCAGCTTAAGGATACGGAGAAGGCAATGGCACCCCACTCCAGTACTTTTGCCTGGAAAATCCCATGGACGGAGGAGCCTGGTGGGCTGCAGTCCATGGGATCGCTGAGAGTTGGACACGACTCAAGTGACTTCACTTTCACTTTTCACTTTCATGCATTGGAGAAGGAAATGGCAACCCACTCCAGTGTTCTTGCCTGGAGAATCCCAGGGACGGCAGAGCCTGGTGGGCTGCCGTCTATGGGATCGCACAGAGTCGGACACAACTGAAGCGACTTAGCAGCAGTAGCAGCCAGTACTCTTGCCTGGAAAATCCCATGGACGGAGGAGCCTGGTGGGCTGCAGTCCATGGGGTCGCTAAGAGTTGGACACAACTGAGTGACTTCACTTTCACTTTCCACTTTCATGCATTGGAGAAGGAAATGGCAACCCACTCCAGTGTTCTTGCCTGGAGAATCCCAGGGACGGGGGAGCCTGGTGGGCTGCCGTCTATGGGGTCGCACAGAGTCGGAAACGACTGAAGCGACTTAGCAGCAGCAGCAGTGTGTGTGTGTGTGTGTGTGTGTATTTTTTCCCCCCTGTATGGCAAGTAATCTGGAGGTAGATATTCTGAGGAATTATTTTCTCTACTCCTCTATCCTTAGTATGTGACTTTCTTCCTTATAGTAAAATGACAACTGCTTGGGCATTCTGCCCATGTTTCAGGTAGGAACAAGGGGGAGAGCAAAGGGCAAAAGACACATGAAAACTGAGTCATTTCTTTTCACTGTGAAAACACTAGCTTTCCCAGAAACACCAGGATGTAAAATCCCGGTTATGTCTTCTAGGGCCGCGCCGACACCCGGGCTCCAGGTGCTCCCAGGGAGTGTGGGTAGCCGCCTAATTTAAGAGGGCACAGTCCCGTGATCACTGGCTTCTTGGTAGTGCTGCTTGTCACGTGCAAGCATGTTCTCAATACTGGGGAAGCCACAGTTCACTGAAACCTCTAGAAAGCCCGTATGCCCCATAATATTAGTGTGTCTGTTTTTCATACTCTGAAACTTGGATTTAGTGGGACTAAGTGGCTGGTCCAGGGTAGTTAGTGAATGCTAGAGCTGTCCAAGGCGGTCGGACTCCAGAACCTGCCTTGTGAGCAATTGTGCTGGGTGGCTTCCTGGGTTGTGGTCTCAGGGGAGACATTAGAGATAATGTCATTCACAACTAGAGACCAGTGAGCTGCCCAATTCATCTCCATGTTGACATCTTGTTCAATCATTAGTATATATATTTTTTCGTTCTAAGAAAAACATGAATTGATTTTGTAAAGTGCAGTTGAGAAGTGGAAGAGAAGCCATTATGTTCATTTTAACTATGTGAGGGCAGTTAATGTTTAAAACAAAAATCACTTGCTTTGCAGCAGGAAAGACCATGTTTAAATACCTAAAACTTCCACATACCTAATAAAATTAATAGTGGATTGAGGGATAATAGAAATGATTGTCATTAGACGTCAAGTTCTGCACCTGGATTGGGTGTGTCTTCCTCTCGAAATTTTTCTGAGTAAGATGCTCCTCTTGAGATATCTTGTGTGGAAGGAAAAGCTCACCTACAGTGATTCTGGTGGCAGTTTAAAAATCAAAGATAACATAAAGAAGGAAAAGTTGAAAGGGCCCAAACCTATAGCTGAAAATTTCAAACTTTTCAAAATATTCTTCTAGCACTTTCTAAGTGTGAGAATTTGATTTGTGTGGTAAGAGACCCTCTTCAAATTGAAATTAAAGATTGGGTAATATTCTTGTTTTGAGACAATATCCACACTTAATAAACCTGGAAACCCTGCCGTTTCTTTTAAGGAGTTAATGTCACATGATTGATGGGTCCAAAGTGTTTCTTATGATTTGGTATGCATCCATACTGAAATCTACTCAAAATCACAGTGAACTAAATTTGTACAGTTCTTATTGCTTAAGGAATACAGTAGGGTGTAAGCAAATGTTAATTACATTATGCTGAAAAAAAAGGATAAACTGTTCAGTTGTGGGTTTTTAAAATTTTCAGGGGGAAAATATGAAAAAATTTTAAAAATTCTATTGGTGGGACTTCTCTGGTGCTCCAGTGGCTGAGACTGTGCTCCCAAAGCAGGGGGCCCAGGTTTGACCCCTGGTCAGGGAACTAGATCCCACATGCCCCAATGACCATCAAAGATCCCGCATGCTGCAACTAAGACCCAGCACAGCACAGCCAAATAAAGAAATATTATTAAAAAAAAAAAACTTTATTGGGGTACAGTTGACTTGCAGTGTTGTGTTAGATGGTTTTTTCTTTTAATTCTAGGAGAAACATGAATTGTTGTATAAAATGAGATTGAAAGGGGAAGAAGAATCACTGCATCCATTCAAATTATTTGAGGGAAGTTATTATGTAAGAAAGGGAAGTTAATGTAAGGTAGTGGAGGACAGGGAGGCCTGGTGTGCTGCAGTTCATGATGTCGCAAAGAGGTGGACATGACTGAGCCCCTGAACGACAGCACCAGTGTAAGAAAAATAAAAAAAGAGGAACTTTGGTGATTCGGAAACTGCTGGAGTCTAGAGCAGGGGCTGAGCAGTGGCTGGGCTTGGTGGGATGAGGATGGGTAATAGTCTGCGAAGAACAAGTGAATCCATTTGATTGGGGTGGCTCCAGGGGGAGGTCATATGCACTGAGAACTCACCTGTGGTCAGGCACCGCCCTAAGCCCTTTACATGCATTGCCTCCTGTAATTCCCCGAACAACCCACTAAAGTGGGTGCAGTTTTGCATCACACTGCTTCACTTCGTGGGAAGAAGGAACACCCGGCCTAGGTTTGTGGCAGCGCTATCACGGGCGTCCCTGACTTCTGAGCCTGTGAGCTCCGAGCCTGGGCAGTGTTGGCCACGGCCTTGGACTTGGTTCTTCATACGCCTGCCTTGATCACCTAGGAAGGTGACCTTTCAGCAAAAAAAGCCAGAAAGTACAGGCCAGGAATAGACTGTGACATGAAAGAGAAACCCGTATGGAGAGTGTTCACCAGGATGACAACATGTCCCTGGCATTGTCACTGATCCTGAATCTTCAGGGAGTTCTAACAGGATGCCAGCCGCTTGGCTGCAGTTACCTTCCATCCCATCCTGTGGGTTTGCAAGCTAATTTCCATCATGTGTATGAAATACAGCAGTGATTGGCTGGGAAGGGCCCCACTGAGGGAAAAGCAAGAGATTACAGAGGGTACAGAATTTAAGGAGGTGCTTGCTCTCTGCATTTGTGCCCAACCTCAAGAGTGAGCACCCAGTACTGGGGACCCTCCATGTCTGAGGCCTCATCCTAGTCCTCACCCCACGGCTAGGAAAAGGAGTGACCCTTAAATTTTCATAGCCGACAGTGGATAATATGAGCTGAATTTTGTTTCATTTTATTTCGGTTAAATAGAGGAAAAATGCTCCTGTATGAAAAACTATCTTTGATACCTGAAATATCAAACTATCTTTAGTTTGATAAAATATATACCTATTTTATGCACATTGATTTGTCACTAAATATACAAAATATGAATATGAGTAATTTGTTACATTTATTTATTTATTTAGCTGTGCCTGTTCCCTGACCAAGGATTGAACCTGGGCCCTCTGCCTTGGGAGTGCAGAGTATTAGTCACCTGGGCACTAGAGAAGTCCCAAGTTTGTTATGTTTAAGTAAGGTAAATATAAAGCAAAGAAGGGAATTCCCTGGCAGTCCAGTGGTTAGGACTTGCTCGATGTTTTTGCTGCCGAGGCCCAGGTTCGCAATCCAGGGAAACTAAGATCTTGCAAGCTGCATCACATGGCCAAAAAGAGAGAGAGAGAGAGTAAAGCAAAAGTAAATATTAACTGCTAAAAAGGCCCTAACCCCGTTTACCTTCTTCACCCTCTCCTGTGCACGGTACAACTCAATAGCACAGATGCCTCAGTTCTTTTTCTGGGTCTTGAGGAAAATTGCTCCTGGCTCGGGGACTGTCTTGGCAGGCTAAGGGATGAAGCAGGCAAGGACCCAGACATAGCAGAAGCCCTGATTCAAAATCCAGCAGGAAATAAACTAATGGGAAAGTGTATTTCCGGAGACTCAAGATAAAGGAGCCTTTAAAGTCTCTTAAGTATAGGTTTTCCAGTAACATATAACACATGGTCCTTTCTTAGGAATGATGATAGAACTGTTTTTCTTTCCTTTTTGTTTGGTTATAATGAAGTTTCTGGGCAGTGCATCAAAACACAGACCTGCAGTCTATTTTAGGAATTCCTTTATGCATGGGTGTTTGTTTTACCTTTCTGGTGTGCCAGCCCAAGTATGTAATAGTGAGATAGAGCTGTCTCTGCCTGGAGGTACCTTGGGCTATTTATATATAAATGGACAGAAGAAAACTGGGTTTGAGCTCAATGATGTGGCCTCGTTTTCTTCCAGAAGCAGACAAGAGGACCCTGTGGTAGTAACACAACTGAATAAGTGTTTTTGAAATACTTCGTTCTAATAAACCCATAAGCCATGTTCACATTTGGGGTTGAAATCATGCTCTCTCCTCATAATTCCTTCTGAGGGTCTTCCAGGAATTTACCCAAGAAGCAAGCCAGTGTATCAGGTGATGTGAATTTCCTTTATGTAAATAAGAGGCAATATGTTCCGTGAACTGGATGAAGCTTTGGACTCGGACACACAGCTTCAAAACCCAGTTATGTCTCTGACCAGCTGTGTGTCCTTAGGCAAGGTAGAATTCTGTAAACAAATATAAAGAATTTCATTTTGACCTTTGTTAGTTTCTTCTTTCTCTCTGGTCTTCTCTGCTATGAGGCGATAGATTCAATGGAAAAATAGAGCAATGTAGAATTTACCCTGTCTGGCATTTGAGGCAGCAGTATAAGCTGTGTTAAGTCGATTTTGATATTATTCTTCTAGCCAGAAAAGGTGAAAGTGTACTTTCCTGGCTTTCCTTTTCCTCACTGACCCCTCTCCTGAAGTCCCACTGCCCACTTCCCCTTCTTTTCCTGACCCCTAAAAACTGGATTACTCCTGAGCTCTGTTTCAGCATCTCTTCACTGTGTTTGGTTCATCTCCTGGCTTTAAATATGCAGGTGACTTCTCAATGCTTATCTGTGGTCCTCAGTGAGTCCCCTGAACTCAGACTCACATATCCAACTATCCCCCTTTGCAGTGGTGTTCAGTAAGCATCTGGAACTGAGCGTGGCCAAAGGAGGCTTCTCACCTCCTCCTCTCTCCTTTCCCCACTCGGTCTTCCCCATTGGTGGGAGCCAGTGTCATGCCAGCTTATCATCTAGGTGTGTGCTCATCTGTCAGCTCTTCAGAGAGGCCTTCTCTGTCCATCCTTTCTAGAATTCTCCCCACTTCTTGATCATTCCCCCATCCTCGCTCCAAGAGAACAGGGATCTTACCCATTGTTTGTTTACTGCTGTGCTCTCAGTACCGCAGAGCATGCTAGACGCAGAATGAGAGCTTAATAAATATTTATTGAATGAAAGAAACCCTGAATAAATGAGTGAATGAAAAAAAGGAAGAAAGCAACTTAACAAAGAATTTGCTAATGATTGGAGAGTAGAATGAAAAGAATTGGCTCAATTCTAGAGATGTTGTTCCCTAAGTTGATTTTTTAAAAAATCTAATTCATGCATTCCTTATGAATTTTCTTCAGTGAATTTAGGCTTCAGGGAGAACTAGAGTAGTTAGGGGTCTTGAGGGAAAATATTTACGCTTAAGCAGTTTGGGGGTCTAATAGTAGCAGTTATTGATGAAAAAAAAAAAAAAAGATCCTGAGTTCGGAGACTTTAAAAGCAAAATTCAATGATTATTAAATGCTTTAATTCTCAAAGTACAGTCGAATTGCTTCCCAGTCATCAGAATCTTTGTGGAAGTCCCCATCTTTTTTACCCTGTTGACAGTGAGTGTGATGGGTGGAAACAGGCTGCCATGTTCAGATCTGCAGTGTCTGGCTGGAAGGATGTCTTACAAGGAGGTCTCTTTGGAACTGACTTCTGAGTGTTAATTTCTTCTACCAGGAGATCAGTAAAAGACCCTTTCCACCTGCTGCCACCCGAATTTAGAATTTGGTGGCTTCATTGAATTTTGTTTCTGCTGGGTGAATTTTCCAATCAGTTTCGAGGAGAAAGGAGATGGCATTGTTTTTACATCTCTGCTGCTCTGCCAGCTTCTGTTTGCAGGGACGATTCTCTGCATCCAAATTAAACTTCACATGATGGTATTTTGCCCCTTTGCAAATTGATGAGCTGGGAAGCCTTGTGCTTATGAAAGCACTGGCTTGCTGTCTTTGGCCAGTATCTAGATTGTGAACTGGTGAAATTTTGAAAACAAAATCCCCACTGGCCACAATAAGCAAGTTGAATATAGAAACTACAGTGCCATCTGCTGGCATTCTGAGGGAAATGCAAGTGATGCTTAGGAGAAGCACTCATGTAAGAAATAGATCAAAAATGCAACTCCAAGGATAAATATTTGAAATGCATGGTAATTTGAAGAAAGTATGTAAAAATAATGAAGTTATAAATCAACGTTTTAGAGAGGGAAATATTGGCTTATTTTGTGATAACTGTAATAGTGAGAACATAACTTTTCTGTAAAGTGAATTTTGGAAAAATTGGTTGAAAAATTAGAAATCAACGTTTGAATTTTTAAGACAACTTTATATGCACTATATCCAGGTAGGGAGACTTGAATATATTTTGGAAAGACAACCAAGCTAACCGTGCCTCAGTACAGCTCCTTGCTGGCCTCTAACCAGTCAGGGAGCCTTGTGCCTCTGGAGACTAGGGTTTCCTGCAAAACTGGGGTTGAATTAAACAGTGGGTAAAATTCCTTACAACTCAATAAAGTGTATTATTCTAAATCAGCAAAGGATTGGAAAAAGCTACTATTTTCTTTCAACCATTTTCCCACGAAAACATTTCTTTCAGAAAAAGTGAAAGACATATACATATTTTTAGTTTATTACATAGTTAACTAGTTTATCAAGAGCTAGGGATAGTTGAAATATTTGGTACTAAGCCATTAGGTCAAGACTTTCCTAGTCCTAAGAGCGAGTCTGAAACTCAATGTGCCACTTCCTTTGCCGTCAGAGGTCATCTACAGAAAGCCTGCTGATGGTGCTGGTTGGCCATGGCCGGTTGCCGTAAGGTTGACTGAGCTACAATGCAACAGAATAAAAAAAAAAAAAAAACACACACACACACACACACACCAAAGTTTAAGAATTCAAACCTTCAGCATCAATATTATTTTCCCGCCTTAATCCCCACTCACCTAGCCAGTGCTTCACTGTGCTGTCTGCTGGCATTTGCTTGCTTCTCCTTTTGTGACCCTGAGCACTTTGCTCACACGTGTGGCTGCTGCTTCTCCTCCACTTCCTCCTCCTTCCTCTCCCTCTCACTTCCCCCACCACGTGCCCTCTCCCCTCCTTCCCCCTCGTCCTTAAGCTGTTTCTTCTCCTTCGCGTGTATTTATTCACGTTTGTCACCCTCCCTCCATGGTGAGCCCCGCTTCTTCATGATTGTCCATGTACCTTACTCACAGTAGCATCAACACTGAGTCATTTCACCGAATGAATGAAACTTTGAGACGGTTGTTTCATGGAAGCCTTTCACGTAAATATTTCTTTAGGTATTTCCATCTATTGTGTGGATCGAAAGGAAGAGAGTGTGTTTTGGAAGCTAAAGCTGGCAAATGTGTCGAAAGGTAGATTTTCCTTACGTCTTTTTGTGTTGGTGGCATGGTAGTATGGGCGAGAAACTCGGCTACAAGCCTAGCTCTTCAGTAGTCGAGTCCTTTCCCCTGTTCTCTGCTCTTTGTTCTTAACTCTGTCCCCTCACGGACAGTAGGAGTCAGTCTGGCTTTTGTGCTAGTCAGAAACACTTTTCTCGCAGACTTAGGCTCTGAAGGTGCTTCCATTCTCAAATGTCAGTCAGCGGTCAGCCAGCATCGGTGCAGTTATTCCAAAGAGAGTTGCCTTATCACAGGTGGCTCTGCATGAGAGGAAGACCCCAGCCCCTGTCTGGGCAACTGAAATTCTATAGGTTCTTTTCTGGTTACTGTATTGGGCAAAAAGTTCACTCAGGTTCTTCTGTAAGATATTATGGAATAACTCGAGTGAACTTTGGGGCCAACACAATACTTCTCTTCCTGATTGTTACCGTGGAACTCTGCCCTTCTCACACTAAAGGGTTATTTCACCGGATGCCGCCTCTGCGCTCTACCCTGGGTGGATACAGGTGAAATGGAGATTCAGGCGTACATCGTCTGAGCTCCCCTGCTTGTGTTCTGATGCAGGTTCCTTCTTCCTGGCTTTCCTGCTCAGCAAACTCAGGGACGCTGTGCTTACCTCTCACTCTGGCCCCACCTGGTGGAAGATGCTGCTCCCGCTCGGCTCTTCCCCTTTTGGAAAAAACAATGTGAACTTTCTTTGGTTCTCCTGCCTTCTTTCTTTAAGTTGGCACCTGTCTGTGTATTTTCTGGAGAAAGGTTTAATCACCTGGTCTAGGGCCGAGTTCACATTTCAGGTTCACGCACTGGCAGCCTGGGGAGGGGAGCGTATGGGCCAAATCGGATGCCCAGACATGTATTAATGAACTTGGACACATTTTTAAAAACATTGAGTTACTTGCCTTCACTTTGCACTTTGGAAGATCTAGTGAGACAGGTAGCACACTTGCCAGATGGCAGCAAGCGACCAGAGGAGCTCCATCCTGCCTGCTCCCTGCCTGGGGCTTCCAGTCTCCTGTGGTTTGTTGTCCTTGGACCTCTGCACCCTCCTGACTTCTCCTCCAGATGACCACCTTGCTCATATACTGGGACTATCTTCTCATTACTACCCATCTGCTGGGTCTCTGTTCTCATTGGTCTTCTCTTTCCCATTTATATGAAAGACTTTTTTAAAAATAAAGTATTTATGTGTTTATTTATTTATTTGACTCGTGAGGTCTTGGTTGTGGCAGGCGGGGATCTCTGCTGTGGCTCGGGAGGTGTGGTGCTCAGGTGTGGGCCTAGTTGCTCCGTCGCATGTGGGGTCTTAGTTCTCTGACCAGGGATTGAGCCCATGTCCCCTCCCTTGCAATTGGATTTGTAACCACTGGACCACCAAGGAAGTCCCTGAAGGAGCTCTTAATGGAAATAGCAAGTAGATAATGATTCACAGAAATGACAGATACTTCAATGATCACCCAGTCAAGTCCATTCCCTTCATTTAATATAGGTTGTACCCTGGAGTGAATCTTTAATTAGTGTTGACAAGTGGCACATTAGCGTGTTTCTAGAAAGGCAGCAGATGGCTGGGAAAGGCTGTTGGTTAATATTCTATAGAAATTTCCCTGGCTCCGCTAAGCTGATTGATGCTGGGTCTCACTAGTTAGGAGGGTTTTCAGGTCTCACATGAAGGTAAGGTTCCTTGATAATCACACTTGTTTTTCTTTTGTAGGAATCCTCTCCATAAGTCAAACTCGGAAGACAGCTCTGTAGGTCAGTACCACTTTTCTTGGTTTAACCATTGCTAATGAATTATTTCCTTTTGATGCTTTATAGACCATATAAATATGTGAACACACAAAACCTACAAAGAACCCTTCCATCCAGAAATAAACATTGTTAAGATTTTGACGGCTTTCCCCTTATTTTCTGGGTCTATGTGGGTTTTAAAAAGCATAATTTGGATCATATTCTACAACTGAATGTATCCTGAGCATGTCCCTACATGATTGAGTACTTTTTACAGTAAAATTCTGAAGTCTGCATAGTAATCTGTCGTGTTGAATGTGCCATAATTCAGACAGCCTGTCTCTTCTTTGCTGGGCATGTAAGTTGTTTGCAATTTTTTCTCGATCGCAGAGAAGTGCTGCTGCCCCTGAAACCCTTGAGCCTCCCCGTGATCATGTCTTCAGGGTGCGTGCTCAGTTATCCAGTCAGGTCCCACTCTTCGCGGCCCCATGGTCTGTAGCCCACCAGGCTCCTCTGTCCATGGGATTTCCCAGGCAAGAACACTGCAGTGGGTTGCCATTTCCTTCTCCAGGCTTTAGGGTAAATCCTTCAGTTCGGAACTTTTGCATGAAAGATTATACACAGTTGAGGTGTTCTATAGTTTATTTCCTTGGTTTTAAAATCGACCTTTCTGATTTTGTCACATTTTATTCTGTTTCGGTCCAAGAAAGTCTGGCAAAGTAGTCATAATTAGGAGGGTAAGTGCTGAAGTCAGGCCTTGATTTGGATTTGAATCATGACTCTACCAGCTGCCTAGTTATGACCTCGGGCAAGTCGCTTGTCTCTTTAAGCCTCAGTTTTCTCATCCACCAAATGGAAACAAGACTACATCACATGTTCATCGTTAGTGAGCATTAAGTGAGATATGCCATTAGATACAAAGTGGATATGGTCAGTGCTGGAGATTGTTAGGTCTTGCCATTTTTTTTTTTTTTAAGCTGCACATCCATTTCAAAAATATTAAAATGGGAGGAGGGGAGAGTATAGCTTACAAGAAAGTGAAGTGAAAGTCATTCAGCTGTGTCTGACCCTTTACGACCCCATGGACTGTGGAATTCTCCAGCCCAGAATACTGGAGTGGGTAGCTGTTCCCTTCTCTGGGGAATCTTCCCAACCCAGGGATGGAACCCAAGTCTCCCGCACTGCAGGTGAATTCTTTACCAGCTGAGCCACCAGGGAAGCATAGCTTACAAGAAAAAAATCCTATTCCGAGATTGCCCGAGAGAGAGGTGTTATTAATCCCGTTTCTGCTGCCACCTTTCATGGCTGATACTTGCTGTCGTGTTTAGCCCAAAGGCAGCAGGCACCTTCCAGATGCCGAGAACAGAGGCAGCCTCAGGCCAGCAGGCCCTGGTTTCCCGCCAGTGGTCCTGGGGGTTGTCAGAACGTAGTAAGGGCATCCTGCTTTGACAAATGATTCCCTTAGCACGGGAGCCCCAGGCGTGGGGTTTCCACGGGTCTGCTTCGTGCTACATTGCCTGGTACCACCAGTCTAGACCGTGAGAGCCAACAGCACATCACTCCACGGGGCCCTGTTTCCAGTGGCCATGGAGCAACGGACCCCAAACGGGTAACGAAGCTGCAGCTTCGGGTGGGCCCTGTCCCTGAGAACAGATAGGGCTGCTGCTGCTTCATTTGATTTTTAAAGAATAAAGGGCCACCCTGTTCTTTCCTTTTCCTCACTTGACCCCTCTTCTCTTGCTTTTTAAAAGGTATTACGCGTTCCTGAGGATCACAGGCCGACCAGATAGGAAAAATGTCTAGCTATGACAGTGAATTTGTGTTTCACATCAAAGTCACGCAGAACCATCTGGGAAAGATGGAGGTGTGGGGGGGCGTGTCGAGTTGAGAGATGTCACAGCAGGGTGGCAGTTTGCTTTTCTCATCACGGTGCCCTGGGTAAGCTGTAGGTAGGTCACCAGGTAACCTGGGTATCAAAGAGGTGGGACTCACACCCCGCCTACGTCATAGCTAGACCCACACCAATTCCACACCATAGAGGAAAAGGGTGGGTCAGCCCCACAGACCTGTGAAACCAGCCTGACTCACCCGTGTGCCCAGCACAGACCAACCATTCTGTTCTCTTCACAAAGCTGGGATAACAAAAAAAAAAAAAAAATCAAGGGTAGATCAACAACAGAAATAACAACAAAACAAAGTTAACTTTTTAAAGCATCCTGTTTGTGGTTCAGTTGAAATCATTGTGGCTGAGACCAAAGGGGGAAAACTATACCACAAGCAAGGCAGAATTAGATGCAGTAGTTAAACAGACATCAGAGCGAGTATAAGTATGCATGTTTTGCATCCTTTTTTTTTTGATGTTTCTTTGTTTCTCATCTTAACTCCATTGTACCATTTCTTGCTCTTAGGAAATTTGCATTTCTTTTAAACAACTTTTTAGGCATTTCTAAGTCTTTTCACAAAACTGAAAGAGAAAAACTGTCTTTTTTGTGAAATCAAAGTATTCTGACAAGCTTTGAATTGTAAGGAAGAGGTTACTTTGGTTATTAATGAATTTATTGCTTGTGCCTTTTTTTTTCTTTTTTTAAAGGAAAGGGAGATTGGAAGAAGAAAAATAAGTATTTCTGGCAGAACTTCCGAAAGAATCAGAAAGGAATAATGAGACAGACTTCAAAAGGTACTGTAACACAGCTGGCGGACAGTAGGTCCTTTCAGCTCTAAAATGTTAAGACGTTTGGGCTGCTAATCTAAACGGATGCTGTAAGTTAGAATAAGTCATTGCGTGTGCCCATAAACTGTTCAGCTTTTCTGACATTCCTATCATTACTTTAAGATTTCATCCCAGTGGATTTTCTTTTTTTCTTTTCTTTTTTTTTTCAATCAAAGAAAACAAAACGGAAAGAGTTCACAGCCCTTTCTTTTCATAGATCTGACAGCAGAGACCAAATCTTTCCTTTTCTCAATCACATCAACCTCAGGGAGATCTTTCCTGGCAAGACTGGCCCTAAAAGGGTCTAGAAAGTCTTAGCGTTTGTTAGTTTTGGACCCTCCCCCCTGCCCTGCCACTTGGGGCCTTTGCAGTCTTCTGAACTCTGATGCTTTTCTGTGGCAGGGACAGTTATGGGGCTGTTGCCCCTGGAAACTCTGTCTAATGGGCTGACATCATGGGAATTTGCTCGGGCTGCTTTGTGAGGGGAGTCCTGCCCTCCTCTTGGCCGTGTCTTTTGTTGTTGTTTATATAGTAAGTAAATATGTCATCCCTTTGAGGCCCAGTTATATAATTTATGTTTCTCCTGCATTCATACAGGGAGGGGAAACAAAGCTACTTCCAGATTCCAGTCTGGCTGGATAAGGTTATCATTAGATGAGCATTTTTAGTTGCTCACCGCTGGCCCGACTTCTTTTCTTTCACGAAATCTCAGGGTCCTACCCTGTGCAGAATACACAGTTATTCATACACACGGAAACGAGAAACACGGGCAACCTGTATGCCAGGGGGCACACCTGGGTTCTTTGGCAGTCGTCATGGGCTTATTTAAGTTGTCTTGCTCTAAGGGAGTTATTCTTAAACATTCCTAGTTTCTCCTTTTTGGGACACACCCAGCATCACTTGAGATTCAAAGTAAACCCCGGATTCTAACAAAGTCTTACTTAGAAAGAAAGAAAGGGAGAAAGACGGAGGGAGGAAGCCAACAGTTCATCGGCTCACGTGGATTTCTTTTTAAACGTAAGCAACTCCCTCCGCCACTGGAGGTGTTGCAGATAGTAAAAATGAATCACCGCCAAGGCTCTCTCTCCCTTCACCTGGCACACACCATCACTCTTGCTGCACAAGGGACCGAGTGGTGAAGGGAACTTGAGCGGTGTTTCTGGACTGATTGATTACAAAATGGAAATGAGATAAGGAAACCCAGGGGAACATAAATTCCAAGGTAGGTCCTGACCGCGATGCATTCCCACAAGTCTGCAGCCAGATTCGTTTAGTCCGTAGCCCAGCATCCTGACGACACTGATGGTGGTGATGTGTGTGTGGGAAAGATGTGGTGGAGGAGAAAGGTGAGGGGTAAGAACTCCAGCTACATGTGACAGCGCGTCTGCGCCTGACATAACCTTCCCACGCGCTGATCAGAGGCACCTACGCCAACATGACTCTCGTATTGAGAGCAGATGGCTCTGTTCGCTTTTCAGGAAGACTCTGCCAAAGGATGCTAATCGAGGAGTTCTCTTTCCCTCTGCAGTTCTGGCTGCCTTCAGTTCCAAACTGGAAGTTGAGTTCCCCTCACAGGGTGGAAACGTATTTATGACAGTGACACTTGCAGATATCCACATGGATAGTACCTTTCTCTAATGAACTGAAACTATTTCACGCCTGTGATTATATTTCCTAGTGCATGTCCCCTGAAGAACACCAGTCAAACTGCTTTATAAAAATCTAGGCTTTTACCCGCTCCTGTGTTCTTGCCTGGAGAATTCCATGGAAAGAGGAGCTTGGCGGGCTACCATCCACAGGGATGCAAGGAGCTGGACACGACTGAGTGACTAACACACTTCACATGCTTTTGCCAGGCTGTGAGCTTTGTTCTGTGGCAGATATGTGACCTTCAAATTCTCTGTCTTGAAAGAGAATTCTCTTCCCATCTTCCATACAAACATTTTCTTCTCGTTAATGTTTGAAATGGAAGGACACGAAGAACCCTTGGCTGAAGGAGCCCTGGAGTGCTTGTCCCCTCTAACTGGATCTTTAAATTGGGTCTCTGCCTGAGCGGTCACTCCAGACTCCCTGTTAGTCTTCTTCTAAAACTCCTCCACTATACCCTCTGTCACAAAACTGATCATTCTGAAGGATTTGTTTCCATGGTAACATCCATATGTTCTTGGAGGTTGTTTTCCAATGAGAGGGGTTCACTGGCTTCCCCAAATGCAGCCCATTCCTGCTCCTGTGGCTCCATCAAGAACAGGGTCCTGAATCACATCCTTTAGTCCTAGATGACACACAGTCAAGACTGGCATCCTGTTTTATCTTTCCATTATCTTTCTCATTCTTATTGTTTTTCTTCTTTGATCTCTAGGAGAAGATGTGGGTTACGTTGCAAGCGAGATAACAATGAGTGATGAGGAACGGATTCAGTTGATGATGATGGTCAAGGAAAAGATGATCACCATCGAAGAAGCGCTTGCTCGGGTAAGAATGTGGATGTTTGGTTTACATTTGTGAGCGCCTGACCGCCTTACATTGAAAAATGTTGAGGGATGGCTATAGACTAAATGTTTTTGTCTTCCTCCCATCCCCTCAAATTTATATATTAAATCCTAATTTGGAGATGAGACCTTTGGAAGGTGATGAGCTCTTCAGAGTGGAGCCCTTATGAATGGGATTAGTGAGCTTGTAAAAGAGGCCACAGGGAGCTCCTTTACCCCCTTCTCCTGTGTGAGAACACATGCTGTCTGTGAACCAGGAAGTCAGGCATCATCAGACACTAAATCTGCCACCTCCTTGATCTTGGACTTCCCAACCTCCAGAACTATGAGAAATTTCTGTTGTTTATAAGCTACCCGGTCTATGGTGATTGGTTATAGCAGCTCAAAGAGACTAAGGAAGGGGGCATCAAAGGGTAAATGGATAGACTGATAATGATAGATTACTCAATAAACACCAAGGAAAAGTTAAATGCAACCATTATAAACACTAGTTCTAAAAGAAGCCTTCAACAAATAAAGCTTTGAATAAAAAGACAAGCTTTATTTCTAAACCTTAAACTTTTGCTTGCTTTCATTTCTAAGTAGATATAAATTATAGTTTATTTATTTATTTTTGCTCTGAGTTAAATTAGGCATTAAAAGAAGACTTTAGGACACTGGAGTAGCATTGATGATATCAAGATAGCAATCCTTAAGAGATTTCCCACTTTGTTGCCCAACTAACTGACTGATTAATTCTTGACTTTGACTTTGAATTCTTGGTTCACACAGTAGACAAGTCATAAATTAGGCAGATTTAGAATTTCAAGTCACTAAAAAGCATCACTACGAACAAAGCTAGTGGAGGTGATAGAATTCCAGTTGAGCTGTTTCAAATCCTGAAAGATGATGCTGTGAAAGGGCTGCACTCAATATGCCAGTAAATTTGGAAAACTCAGCAGTGGCCACAGGATTGGAAAAGGTCAGTTTTCATTCCAATTCCAAAGAAAGGCAATGCCAAAGAATGCTCCAACTACCGCACAATTGCACTTATCTCACATGCTAGTAAAGTAGTGCTCAAAATTCTCCAAGCCAGGCTTCAGCAATACGTGAACCGTGAACTCCCTAATGTTCAAGCTGGTTTTAGAAAAGGCAGAGGAACCAGAGATCAAATTGCCAACATCCGCTGGATCATGGAAAAAGCAAGAGAGTTCCAGAAAAACATCTATTTCTGTTTTATTGACTATGCCAAAGCCTTTGGCTGTGTGGATCACAAGAAACTGTGGAAAATTCTGAGAGAGATGGGAATACCAGACCACCTGACTTGCCTCTTGAGAAACCTATATGCAGGAAGCAACAGTTAGAACTGGACATGGAACAACAGACTGGTTCCAAATAAGAAAAGGAGTCCGTCAAGGCTGTATATTGTCACCCTGCTTATTTAACTTATATGCAGAGTACATCATGAGAAACGCTGGGCTGGAAGAAACACAAGCTGGAATCAAGATTGCTGGGAGAAATATCAATAACCTCAGATATGCAGATGACACCACCCTTATGGCAGAAAGTGAAGAGGAACTAAAAAGCCTCTTGATGAAAGTGAAAGAGGAGAGTGAAAAAGTTGGCTTAAAGCTCAACATTCAGAAAACGAAGATCATGGCATCCGGTCCCATCACTTCATGGGAAATAGATGGGGAAACAGTGGAAACAGTGTCAGACTTTATTTTGGGGGGCTCCAAAATCACTGCAGATGGTGACTGCAGCCATGAAATTAAAAGATGCTTACTCCTTGGAAAAAGTTATGCCCAACCTAGACAGTATATTCAAAAGCAGAGACATTACTTTGCCGACTAAGGTCCATCTAGTCAAGGCTATGGTTTTTCCTGTGGTCATGTATGGATGTGAGAGTTGGACAGTGAAGAAGGCTGAGTGCCGAAGAATTGATGCTTTCGAACTGTGGTGTTGGAGAAGACTGCAAGGGGATCCAACCAGTCCATTCTGAAGGAGATCAGCTGTGGGATTCTTTGGAAGGAATGATGCTAAAGCTGAAACTCCAGTACTTTGGCCACCTCATGCGAAGAGTTGACTCATTGGAAAAGACCCTGATGCTGGGAGGGATTGGGGCTAGGAGGAGAAGGGGACGACAGGGGATGAGATGGCTGGATGGCATCACTGACTCGATGGACATGAGTCTGAGTGAACTCCGGGAGTTGGTGATGGACAGGGAGGCCTGGCATGCTGTATTCATAGGGTCGCAAAGAGTCGGACACGACTGAGCGACTGAACTGAACTGAACTGAAGGAATCATTGAATGACGTATGACTTTACCATTAAACAGAATCTCGAAGGTATGAAACCTTGAAATAGTGACAAGCATACTGAGAGGTGGTTTAGTCACTTAAGTCGTGTCCGACTCTTGTGACCCCATGGACTGTAGCTTGCCAGGCTCCTCTGTTCATGGGATTCTCCAGGCAAGAATACTGGAGTGAGTTGCCATTTCCCTCTCCAGAAAATCTTCCTGACCCAGGGATCAAACCTGGGTTGTGTGCATTGGCAGGCGGATTTTTTACTGCTGAGCCATCAGGAAGACCCAACTAAATTTATAGAATACCCGACTGTACACATCAGTAATTTTAAAAAACCTTTAATATGTTGCTGAGACAATGCTGGGGGAAAAAAATGCCTGAGGGCAGTGGGAGGTGGGACCTGTCATAGGAGACCTGAGGTTGAAGGTCACCACCAGATGCCCACTTGCCAGCTTCTCTTGCTCTATCGAAGAGGAGCAGGGGTGATCTCAACCGCCAGCATCCCTGGTGGGCTGAAGCTGTGCTGGGGCAGTGATGAAGAAGGGTACAAGCAACAGCATCCTGTCCATGCTGCTGATCACCTTCGCCTGCCCTTCACCCTCAGTCTGGTCTCCCGCTGCCCCACCCCACCTTTAGCCACCCAGCCTAGCTAGGGCAATACGTCTACCATACATCTTCTCTTCAGTACCATTCCTTGAGTGTGTCATAGCACTTGGAAAAAGTCCAGTTGAATTCCTGGAAAATGCATGTAAGAAACACAGACCTATATTAATTTTACCATGGTGGGCAAGATGTGTACTTACTGTCTGGGGAGTGATGCTGTTACATGGCTTGTGTAATCATAAAATGGAAGCTCTGAATGCAGAAGCTGTCTGCATTCATCCTGACAGCATCTGTGTTTGGCAAGAGAGTTGCATACGATGCATCGAACTCAGTTTTCTTGGAGCCGAAGAAAAATGTTAAAAGCGTCAACTTAGTTAATACAGTCAAAAATTAACACTGTCAACTTGAGGGGGCACCTTTCTATAACTGAAAAGGAAACAAAAGAATACTTTCAAAGTTGGGGAGGAAAAAAAAATTAGATGCTCTTTCTGAGCTGATACCTTTATTAGCTAGCCGTTGTTTGCATGGAGTCAAACCAGGAGTCAACTCCATGAAAAGGTGGCACAGCTGTATGGACCTGGATGGAGGTTTTAGCCCTGGAGCCTGGCTGTTGCCAGACTGGCTGCCTTTGCCTATAGAACAGAGCCCATCAAGACATCAAGAATGTTTTCTATAATGCAATCCAGAAACAGATTAAAGAAAAAATTGATAACTTTCTCCAAACTTTATTATATTTTGCACACAAAGGTGGATGTCCTTTGACAGATGTTGAAATAGCAGGGGACCTTGTTGGCCGGCTCTTGGCAAGGCAAGATACATTCTTGTCTACTAGCATCTGGATGGGCTTCCTTTTAGCCAGAGACAAAACAAGAAAAACCAAGGATCTGCCTCCTTTAGCTTATGATCAGCTCAAGGATCTAAGTTTATTTGATCACTGTATAAAAGAAACATCAAGAGTTAGATCTCTGGGAATTCCCTGGTGGTCCAGTGGCTAAGACTCTGTGCTTCTGATGCAGGGGTGCTGGGTTTGATCCCTGGTCAGGGAATTGGTTCCCACGTGCCACAACTGGGACTCTATGCAGCCAAATAAATATTAAAATAAAAGGAGTTAGACCTCCTATAATGACCATGATAAGAATGGTCTTTCCTGACGTCATGCATGTGTCTCTTCCACTGTCAGAGACTAAAAGACCCATAGGTATTTAATGCTTTTCTGTTACTAAAGAATTATTATAATCTGTTTCAGAGAGTTGTCTAATTCTGTTTCATAAGACATTCTGCAAGAGGTTAAAATATTTGCATTTAAAATTTTTTATGTGTTTTCACATTCAGCGTAGCTAAGGAGGAACTTGGAAAATAATGTTAATAATTAGCTCCTCCAATTCATTTTTTGTATTTGAATTTTCTAAAGTTATGCCCCTTAAAAGTTTATATAAACTAGCTAGTAAATATCTGTGGTATTCAGGGCACTGACCTGCACAGCCCTTGGGGAACATGGAACACAGTTCAGAGTTCCTTAAACACTAGTGTACTTTGATATATTCAAAGATTCAGATTATTTTTATCATAAGTCTGCATGCTGCTATTCAGACACAGTTAAATGCACAGTATAATTAATGTACTGTGATCATTTTACCACTCTTTAGATAATGTTGCACAGCCTAGTTACAGTTCGAGGAATTCAATTCTGAGACTGTGTGTGCAAGATGGTGATGTGGCCCCTGTGAGAAATTTCTAGGGTTGATCTTGACTTACGACGAAGGTGTAATTTTTCTTTGATTTGTTAGGAGGGATCTAATAACTTGTGGCCCGATTTGTTGCTCGGTGTAGTTTGTTGTTGTTGTGCAGTGTATTTTTGTAATGTTAATGAATTTAAGTAAGTAATTGGAAGGTTAGGGGCAAAAACAGACCCCCAGGTAGAATGTCTAGACGTTAGTTGTGACAGGACAGCCCAGCAGTGGGAGAGAAGGTTTTCTCTCATCTGGGCTGGGTGTATCACCCAGTGTTCCTGTATTGGGGCAACTTTTAAAGTGAAGGTGAAAGTGTAAGTCACTCAGTCGTGTCCGACTCTTTGTGACCCCATGTAGTAGTCTGCCAGGCTCTTCTGTCCATGGGATTCTACAGGTAGGATTTCTGGAGTGGGTTGTCATGCCCTCCTCCAGGGGATCTTGCCCACCCAGGGGTTGAACCCATGTCTCTTAGTCTCCTGCATTGGCAGGAGACTTTACCACTAGCACCATATCGGGGAAAATTTTGCCTATGTTCAAATGAATACAATTTGGCCCACGGTGCTTTGTTTATATGGATTTGATCTGATTGATGAGTATTTACCCTCTGTGAAGAGTATGGCCATGATTCACCTTCCCAAAAACCCAGTTGTCAATACAAAGATAAAAGTGAACAGGCTGCAAGGAACTAATATGTGAAACACCACTGTAAGTTGCAAAAGCATTTAAAGAGAATGAAGTTTATGAATTAACTGTGTAAACAGTATGTGATTTAAAAAGACAGCAGCTTAACTTAACGATTTTTATATATTTTTTTAAACTGAATAGTTCCTTCAAACTGTTGACCATGGATAGTTCTCCTGAGAAGGGTATATGCCTGAGTCCATATCTATGGTAACTGGGAAATTGGAGAACAGTTTTTTTTCTTTTTTCTTTTTTTTTTTAAAAAGGGAGTCCGGGCATCTGGTATACCAGAGCATGAGATTATGAGCTGAGAACCCACATATATTATTGAATCATTTCCTTGTAGCAGCTCTTGCACATCAATCATAGGAATGTGGGCAGCTAAAGGCTCATGAAGAGAGGCCATAGGAGAGCAACAAAGTGATTGAGGGTTTTTTTAAAAATAGATCTCGTGGGCTGAAATTGGAAAGGATTTATCTCAGAAAAGAAGCAGAAAAGAACTTATTCACTGTCTTCAAGTATATGAAGGATTATTAAACAGTCCATCTTTAGGATGTACTGAACAGAGTTTTGTTTTCATCTCTACTGAGGCAAGAATAAAAGGAAGTGAATGAAGACTGCAGCTGGAGGAGACTTGGATTAAATATAAATGTTCTTTATAGTAAGCACTCTTAGAATTGGGAACATTTTAGAATTGCTCACCATGAAAGTCTTTACAATAGGATAAGCATTACCTATTAAAGATGGTCATCCCTCTAAGAATCATGTCATAGACTTCAAGTATGAGAAAACTATGAGACTTGGGAAAAGGGGATGTGAAGGTAGAGTTCCTCCTGAGACAGACAGATGGACAGACAGACACCAACACACATGCTCACACACACCCTTTAAAATGCCATTATTTAAAAATTCCCAGAATTAAAGTAAAGCTCCATAACTTTGCTTTAAAATACGCACATTTCTCAAATGAAAATCATCAATCGTCTTTGGGAGCAGAGTGGATTATAAGAGAGTAGCTAGGTAAATAAAAACCAGGCTTTTTTCATTGTAAAATGTTAAAGATCTTTTTTTTTTTTTAAGTTAGGAAGTTAAAAATCAAGGTAAATTTAGATAGAGCACAAATCTGAATGTTTATCAGAAGCACGTGGGAAATTCCTTGGTGGTGCAGTGGTTATGACTGTACGCACTCACTGCCAAGGGCCTGAGTTTGATCCCTGATTGGAGAACTAAGATCCCACAAGCCATGCAACCAACAAATGAATTTTTTTTTTTTTTTTTTAAGAAAGAAGAAGCACATGTACTCTTAGGCTCCAAGATAAATGATGGAAATGGACAGATAGCAAAAGAAAAATGTTGTCTGTTTATGATTAACTGGGAAGGACTTCGTTTTGTTTTCCTAAAGATGAACTGCTTATTTAGTGCCTCCGGGAACTTGGGGCTAATTTGAGTAAAGTATGGCAGGGACCCTGAAAAGCAGATGATAACCTCCCTTTTCAGAAGGCAGCTGTTTTGCTCATACAGGAAGAATAATGCACTTCTGGAAAGGAAGAGCATGCTAGTATGTCACTTAAGTGTATTATAGAGATTAGAGCATATCAATCCCCCTAATATACTACAAAGATTAAAAAAATATTAAGTGCCTGAATAGCAGAAGTTCAGATGTCTAGAATTGATGTGAACTTTGAGCTCTTTTACCTGAAACCACAAGGGTGATAATAAAGTGTGTATGTTAGTCAATTAGTTGTGTCTGACTCTTTGCGGCCCCATGGACTGTAGTCTGCCAAGTTCCTCTGTCCACGGAATTCTCCAGGCAAGAATACTGGAATGGCTAGCCATTCCATTCTCCAGGAGATCGTCCCATCCCAGGGATCGAACCCACGTCTCCAGCATTGGCAGACAGATTCTTTCCCATCTGAGTCACCAGGGAAGCCCGATAATACCGTCATCATAAGTCTGTTGCAAAGGGTGCAGTATGTTAAGCTTGCTGTGTTATCTTACTTTTTCTAATAATAGTCCTGTGAGACAGTTTATTGTCATCACGTTTTCCATGTGAAGGAATTGAAGCACAGGGAGGTTAAGCTATTTGGGAACCCTTGCTTGTTAATATTGTCTGCCTTACCCAGTCCATTTCCTGTCACAAGTGTGCACAGAGAAAAATTTCAAAGTGGAAATAAGGCTTTGGAAGCTTGCCTTTTTTCTAGTAGAATGGCTTTGCTGCATCCACACAGCTCCAGTGGTAAAGGACAGTCCTCATACCATCTCCTGGGCTGCTAGGTCATCTTGTTTCTGTTTTTTGGTGTCTTGATTCATGGACCGTGATTTTATCAGCGTCTTAAGTTTGTATCTAAAAGCTGCTTTATAACAGAATTTTAATGCAGCGACAACTTAATTGTATCATGCAGACAGCTAAATTTCTACCTGTTTTTAGGAAAGCACCTGGAACTTCTCACATTGCCATTCAGAAAGCGCGTTCATCTACTTCTGCTTGGTTACATTGGTTAATTTTCTGTAATACCTCATTTGTCAAACTTTAAATGTCTCTGAACATATTCAAAATATATTTTTCTCTTATCCAGAGGATCCCAAATAAATCCTATAACATTTGTAAGATGATAACATTGAACTGAATTCGAGGCAGTCAGGACAAGCAAGCAGTTTTTAAAAATCACTTTCTGGCTTCCACCTCTGTTTTACTAAAATATCCCAAGTCTACACTTGGTGGGTTCTACAAGGAGAGGTAATACAGAGGCCAGACTACAGGCAGTTTCTGTTATCAGATTTCCAATTAAACTGAGAAAGATGAGTCTTGATGTTGGAGGGTGTTGGAGAAGGAAAATCAAGGTTCTTTTTGGAATACAGAATACAAGAAGTCCGTTGTGTTTCTTGGTTTGATTTAGATGCAAAACTTCAAGACAGGGCTTGTATCTTCTTTCTGTTTGGGGACTTTTAGTCTTTGGCTGGCACTTGGTCACCAACAGTGGTGTGAAGATGGTGCCCAGAGTATTCTTTCTGCTGCTCGGTAGACAGTCTGGGCCATTATTTCCGTTTCAGTCTTCCGTTTTCTCTTGTTGCAGCTCAAGGAGTACGAGGCCCAGCACCGGCAGTCCACTGCCTTGGACCCTGCCGACTGGCCAGACGGTTCTTACCCAACATTTGATGGCTCATCAAACTGCAATGTAAGTTTACTGTCTCTTTGAGCATCTTAACTGGTTCTACTAAAAAGGGACAGCCTCCACCATTTCAGCCTTTGGGCTTCTTTTTGCAATTACCACCTCCCACCTGGATCTGAAAAGAGGCGTCTCTTCTGAGGTGTTATTCTTTTCTTTCCCTGATAATCTGCAGCTGGAATAGTACTGTTCATGCTGGTTAGTTTGGTTGCTTTATCATGGTCAAGTACAACTTAAAATTTACCATTATAAGCATTTTAAGTGTTCAATTCAGTAGCACTAGGTACATACACTTTGCTGTACAACCATCTCCTCAACCCACTTCCTGAACTTTCTCATTATCCAACACAGATATTCCATAACCCTTAAATAGTAACTCTTCATTCTCACTCCACCTTCTCCAAACTCCTGGCAACCCCATTTTACTTCCTGTCTCTATGAATATGACTCACCTAGGTACTTATAAAGTGCCTATAGAAGTGAACTCAGACAATCGTCCTTCTGTGTCTGGTTTATTTCACTTAGCCCCATGTGTTCTAGACTCATCCCTATTACAACTGCACTAGAACTTCATTCCTTTCTATGGATGAACAATATTCCACTGCATGTGGATACCGCTTTTGTTTAATTTCTCTGTTTAACTTTTTGAGGCGATGCTGTTCAGTTTTCCACAGCAGTTAAACCATTTCACGTTCTTGACAGCTACATGGAAGTTCTAATTTCTCTGCTTCCTCACTAACACTTTTGATTCCCCCGCCTAGCCATTCTGAATGAGTATAGATTGATATCTCATTGTGGTTTAGATTTGATTTCTCTAGGATCTACAATTTGATTTCTCTAATGTTTAAGCATCCTTTTTTATGTGCTTGACCATTTTAATATATTCTTTATAGAAGTGTTTATCAAGTTATTTGCCCATTCTTTAATTGTGTGTTTTTTTTTTTTTTCTGTTGGTTGTTGAGTTGTAAGAGTTCTTTATATATTCTTAATATTAATCCCTTACATGGTACATGACTTGTAAATATTCCTTCCCATTCTATGAGTTGCCTTTTCACTCTTTTTTGTTGGCCATGCTTCATGGCATGTGGGATCTTAGTTCCCTGACCAGGGATATAACTCACGCAGACCACCAGGGAAGTCCCACCTTTTTACTCTCTTGGTAAAATGTCCTTTGAGGTATTAAAGTTTTAAATTTTGAAATCTAATTTGCATTTGCTTTTGGTATCATATCCAAGAAATCATTGCCAAATAATTGTGGTGAAGATTTTCTCTTTTATTTATTTATTTATATATATATTTTTAAAATTTAAATTCATTTATTTTAATTGGAGGCTAATTACTTTACAATATTGTATTGGTTTTGCCATACATCAACGTGAATCTACCACGGGTGTACATGTGTTCCCTGTCCTGAACCCCCCTCCCACCTCCCTCCTCCTGTATTTTCTTTTAAGAGTTCACAGTTTTAGCTCTTAAGTTTAGGTCTGTGACCCATTTTAAGTTATTGTTGGTATATGATAGAGCATATGCATCCAACTTCATTGTTGTGTGGATAGATTCCTTGTTTTCTCAGAACCATTTGTTGAAAAGACTGTCCTTTCTTCATTGAATGGTTTTAGTACCTTTTTTGAAAATTAATTGACCATATATGTAAGGGTTTATTTCTGAGCTCTCTTATTTTATTCATTGGTTCATATGTCTGTCCTTTTTGATTAATGTAGCTTTATAGAAAGGTTTGAAATTGGGCCTTCCAACTTGGCTCTTTTTCAGACTGTTTTAGCTATTAAAATCCCTTGAGATTCCATATGAGTTTTAGGCTGGATTTTTCTATTTCTGCAAAAAGAACCGTGAGATTTTGATAGGGATTGCGTTGGATCTGTAGATCAATTTGGGTACTATTGTCATCGTAACAATAGGAAGTCTTCCAATCCATGAAACAGGCTGTCCTTCCATTTATTTACATCTGATTGGTCTTTCAGCATTGTTCTGTGGTTTTCAGTGTTAAAGTCTTGCCTCCTTGGTTAAGTTTAAGTATTTTATTCTTATTGTTGTTTTTACATATGATAACATTAATTTCCTTTTCAAAATGTTTATTATCAGTATATAAAGATGGAACTGACTTTCATACATTAATTTTGTACTCTGCGACTTTGTGGAATTTCATTATTATCTCCAGTAGAGTGTGTGTATTACATGTGTGTAATCTTCAGTGTTTTCTACATGTAAGACCATGTCACCCAAGAACAGAGGCAATTTCATTTCTTCTCTTCCAGTTTTGATGCCTTCTATTATTCATTTTAAAGTGACCAAAACAGTACTTCCCAAGAGTTCCACCAAGATCACAGGAATTAAAGATCCAGAGTTTCAAATAGACATTTCATGGTGTGATCATCAAACTTCATGACTTGAAAAGGAAGGGAGTTCGCTTTTTTCCATCTGTTACACAATGATTTTGTTTATTAGCACATTTCTTCCTTAAATTCTGGAAGCAACTCTGCCTCCATGTTTTCAGTCTCTTGTTTCCTCTCATTAGTGCTCCATACAGCCAGTTATCTTTCCAAAATATACGCCTTTTCTTACATTCCTATGTTTCACAAAAGGCTGAGGAGCTTCCCAGGTGGTGCAATGGTAAAAAATCTTCCTGCAAACGCAGGAGACATGGATTCGATCCCTGGTTCGGGAAGAACCCCTGGAGGAGGAAGTGGCAACCCATTCCAGTATTTTTGCCTGAAAAATTCCATGGACAGAGGAGCCTGGCAGGCTACAGTCCACCGAGTCACAAAAAGTTGGACACAACTGAGTGACTAAGCTTGCATGCATGCACAAAACGCTGATGGTTTTCCAGTTTTATAAGATAAATTTCAAAATTTTTGGCAGACTCAAGACCCTATGTGATCTGGCTTTAATCAATTTCTCTACTCTCATCTTTCATCCTGTGCCCTAACAGCCTCCACTCCATCCACACTGGAGCCTGCATGCATTACTGACCATAACTTGTATTTTCATGCTCTCTGCTTTAATTTGTGCATTTCCTAAAAGATCTTCCTCCATATTTTCCAGGTAAAAATCTATGCCTCCTTCAAGGTGATGTCCAATTGCCACCTCTTCTGAAACTTTACCATCCTCAAGTATATTTTCATAGCTTTCTGTTCTGCACTTTGTTAAATTAGCTTGCAACACAAAATCTAACTGGTGTCCTGGAGTATCTGAATTAATTGTATATCAACCTCCTTGAGGTTGAAATTATGAGCTCCTTGAGCAAGAAAGGCATGCCCAGCACAGTGTTCAGCTCCTATAGCCTATTTGAGAAATATTTAGTGCACAAGCTTGTATTTGAGTGGTCATTCTTCTTGACTGCTTTTAAGAGCATGTTTTATGTCTTCCAACTCCAGACTCAGTCTTTATACTTTCTTTGCATTTAAGTAACAAATGATGGTATATCTGTAGTAAATATAACCCTCCCACTATCTTCTTGTCCTTGATTTCCTAAATCAAGCACCAGATTCCATTGCAGCTAAAACAAACAAACAGACAAACAAAAGGCCCACAGGGTAATTCATTTGAAAACACTACATGGTATGGTGTTGTGTGCAAGGTTCTGAGACTTTACCATTTATAATAATAAATGTGTCATATACTAGCCAACAGCATGTCCTAGGACTATGAGGTCATCAAAGGAACTATATCTATGGTTTTCAGTGCATCTTTTGGGGTCTTTTATCCTCTAGTTCTAAAGACTAACATAATATAAATGTAAATCATGAATCCAAAGAATCATGAAGAATAAATACCGTAACTCGGGACTCATTGTGATTCAGACCCAACTCGGAGGAGAGAGAACACAAAACCCCAGTCATCCATAGTGGGTCCTTTAGTGTCCGTCTCACTGGATACTATCCTGATTAATAGCATCTGCATCAAGGGAGAGGTTATAAGACTTTATCCATTCAGAGAAACAGGCCAGTGGTAGAACCTCACATAGTTAGATGGCAAGGAGAGAGGCTTGTCTCATTTAGGAAAAAGTTACTATAAAACAAGTTGCTAAGAAAGCATTATATTAAATATTGGTTTGTTGAGCCCCTTTCAGAGGGTAAATCACAACCATCACCTTGATACCAGCTGTCAGAATGAAATGGGTACTTCTTAAATGGGTACTCTCTAGCGCATTTGTTTGTTCATTTCGGTGACATCTGTGGAGCACTTGCTATGTGCCAGACTTTGTGCTGGGTATTCAGGTTGCAAAGGTAAAAGGGGAGACTCCGCCCCCGTAGCATTTACCCTGGGATGCAGAAGTTAAAACCCCCTCACTCCTGCTCCCAGAGATTCATGCACACACTTAGTTTTCATTTCCTCAGCAAACTGTTTCTTCATAGACAGCTCAAAAATATGCTCAGCCTTTCCCAGTTGGACGGAGGGCCAACAATACCATATGCTCCCTCCACTTTCAGCACAATTTCCCAGAAGCTCTAGAATGACTTACAGTTCTGGGATGTTCCTGGCAGTCCAGTGGTTAAGACTTAAGGCTCCCTATGCAGGAGTCACACGTTCCATCCCTGGTCGGGGAACTAAGATTCCCCCATGCCCTGTGGCATGGCTAAAAACAAACAAAAAAATAGAATGACTGGTCTCTGTTACTGAAAGATGTTGGCGAATGAAGACAGTCTATTCAGCAGTGGAGAGAGTTTTCTGAAGAAAGGCTGTCTACCCCACGTACTTTGCTAGCTGTCTCTGTGCGAACAACCCACACCCATGTTCGGTCACACCGTTCATTACTGTACCCGACTACCACTAGCCCTGAAGTTTGCTTGCACTTGATGGTAATCCCGACGTGTGTGACACTCGCCCCTCTTACCCTGACTTTAGTCTGTCCTGTGTTTTCCTGGAGACTCAGCAAGAGACTCCATCCAAAATACTGCTTCTCACTGATGCTCCATTTGCCTGATAGCGAGTAATTAATTTCAGATAATTCCCACTGTGTACTACTCCAGCCGCCTTGGGTTCAGGGCTTTGATTATCTTTTGTGCCAGGGCTTATACTGAGATGTAAATAGCTCACTGGCCCTAGTCAGGAATGCCCAGGCCATGAACATTTCAGAGATCATAAGGTCTTTGTCACCAGACCTCAATGCCTATATTGATGCCTGTCGTGCTTTAAGATTTCATTTGCGTTGATTCATAGGTTCCCCCACCCCCAGAACTGGCAGTCGATAATTGCATGTTGTTTCACAATAAATCCATATGCACATTCTTGGTTTCCAAGAGTATAAAGTACTAAAGATAGTTACCAGGGGAAGTGAAAAATAGCTTTCTCTTTGCCAGAGGGGAATCTGTTCTCTGCTGTTATTCATTAATAACAAACTTCTGTTGTGAGTGTCAGAGTTTTTAAAAAGAGTTTCTGGTTGAGAACTTCACGGGATCCCTTGTTGGACTTCTGAACGTCTATTTTAGTATATTTCATTTTATTTTAGTAACTTGTGTTTTCCTTTACCTCCTGCAGGAGGAAGGTTGTAAGAGTTCTCATTTTAAGCTTTCAGCTTTCTGCGTTGAGGTTCAGTTTGCCTTCTGATTAAGAAAATGTTTAAAGGTATTTGTGCTCTCTGTCTTTCTGGGATTTCAAGGTTTTACTTAAGGAATACATTTTAGTAAATCATAGTGTTTGTTTTTACAAAATTGGTAGGTAAGAGTTGGTGATCTGTGCCTGAAATTCTTGCAGTGAAATCTCTTTTCAAAAAAATTTCTAATTGTCAATTATTTGATTATGATGCTATTCAGCTTCTTTTAAAAAATACAATGTATACAGAAATATTAAAGCACCAGCAAGGAAAATAAAGCACAGAGCTCTTAGAGTCCATTGCAAGCATCTATTTCAGTCCTGTTTAATTGTTTCACTTCATACAAACTGTGTTCCGGAAAAACTTGGAATTATGTTTTTAAAGCTGGAGTTCCTTATGAGGATGAAGCAATTCTGGTGAAATGTTTTGTGAAGTGAGTTATTTTGTAAAGCAAGTCATCGTTTCATAATTGATAACTTTTTACATTTGGGGGAATTTAGAGTTGGGAAATATTTGTGCAAGGAGAGAGCTATGTTATCGCTGTGGCGTTATAATAATACCTTACATCCGTATGTGCATCTCCGCGTAGCCTTTCATTCCATTTCTGAATATAGCTTTGCCAGGAACCTGGGGAGCCATGTGGCTGAACTGTGTCCAGATTTCGGGTAACGGAGACACAACATCAAGTGGTCATTTCTTTCACTTTTTACAAAGCACTATTTTAAGTGTTTCCTTGATTAAGGACTTTCAAGGTCACAACTAAAATATCCCCATGGTGTTGGCCTGATACAAAATTGTTAAATCTTTTGGAGGCTTTCTAAAATTATAAACCAGAAACTTGGCTCTCACCCCTAGATGGCTTTTACTGAGATTTTTCAGCATCATTTCACCTGCCTGAATGACAGTCATTGTCTTCCAGCCAGAACATTCAGGTCTGTTGTTATGCATAAAGAGGTAGCTAGCTTTAGTCTAGTCTAGAACTTTCTAAAAAATAATGTACTGAAAGCCAGGAGAACATTCCACGAAGTTAACTTTTTTAGTGGTTCTTAGGGGCAAATGCCTTAATTTCTATTATGGTCAAAGAAAAGGGCCACTTAATACAGAATACAGTTTAATCACTTAATACAGAATGCAGTCAGAGAACAGAGGTCATGCTCTTGGGGTGTCTCTCCATGGGCAGAATGATGCTTCTGCTTGTCCAAGAGGCCTCTATAAATCCCAGGTGCTCCATTTAGAGTCTAAGACTCTGGGTGGAACCAGATTTTTTAAAAGAGGGCTAAATTCTTAAGTATAACTGATAAAATGAAAATGATTCTTACTTTGAATATGTTTCTTTTATTAGGGTGAACTTCTAGACAAAGTCCACAAGTTAAAATTTATCAGAAATTTTAGTTTTGCTTTTATATTACAAAGGCATCAAAAGAAAATAGAAGCTAGTGTTAATAGAATTGTTGTTTGGGGAAATCCGATTCCCAAAGAAGACCTTTTTTTAATGACAATACATGATGAATTTACAGGATTTTCTCCCACCTATAGATAGTACTAGTGTTTTTAAAGAATGCAATTTTCATATTTTTGCTAACTTTGAGTAAATATTTATTGAAAGCATAAACTGTGAAGATTCAAGCAAACCTAGTTTTAGAGTTGACATTATAGGTCCAGTAAACGTGTCTTTATGGAAATGTTTGACCTTCTTTCTACTGTCATTTTGCTCTTAAGTTATGGTGGTTCATCAGTAAAGAATCTGTCTGCAGTGCACGAGACCCCGGTTCAATCCCTGGGTTGGGAAGATCCTCTGGAGAAGGAAATGGCAACGCGCTCCAGTATTTTTGCCTGGGAAATCCCATGGACAGAGGAGCCTGGCAGGCTACAGTCTATGGGGTCGCAAGAGTCGGACACAATTTAGTGACTAAACCTACCTACCTTGAGATAATAGATTCCAAGCATAAAAATAACTTACATTTCTAAAAGTTGTTATTGTTTGCTTTTAATGGTATTAATATTTTTTCTTTTAGTCTCTTTTCCTAGAGGATTTGTTTTTCATACCTTTATGGATTTTAGCTTAAAAGGATTCTAATTGGCAGTTAAATTTTGATTTGTGGCTAGAAAATGGTTCTGCTTGTTGTACCTTTAACGCTTATACTTGCTAGGCTTAAATACAGGATGGTTGGATGTCCACTTTGGATCTTTATTTCTTGAACAGAAGAGCTTTACTCAACTTGTTTGACTTCTGATTTGACCAGGAGAAAGAAGAAAAGCTTGACCCAGCCTTAATTTGCCAGAGGGCTTTTGTACCCTGTAGCCTTGGGACAGCATGTTTATGCCATGCTGTGTTACACTGTGCCCGCCCCCCCACCCCCACACCCCCCAAAATTAACACTTTTCTAAATCTTGCTAAATAGCTTTTATTGATTCTGGTCTTTTAATGCATACTTGAGGTCTTGAGATAACTATTCAGACTTTTATGGATACCTTCTATAAAGTTCCTTTATATTTGGCTGGGTGGGAAGACCAGGATTGAAATATTCCTCAATTTTAACAGAAGTGATTTTGCAACTGAAATGATAGTACAGTAGAGACATATTAAAATTCTCTTTAGAAGAACAGAAATAATGATTCTTTAGACTTGTAGCTTATGGTGAGACCAGAGATAAAATCAGTCTGTTGAAATGACATGTAACAAAGTCTGTGAGAAACGTGAACTTTGTTCTCATTGGACGTAAGCTGACCAAGAACCACGGCTTAGACGACTTCTTGTCATTTATTCCACACCACCCTCTATCCCCAGCCTTCTCCCTGGGAGAAGGGCCAAAGTTTGAGCCATGTTTTTGCTGTGAGCCCTTAAGATCATCATCTTTAAACAGAGTTAGGCAGGAAGGTGTCTCTGGCTTGGGGAAGGCCAGGCATTTGCCCAGCGTGGGCAGGCAAGGGGGCTGGTTAAACTCACAGACGTGAGTCAGACTTTGGGTTCAGATCCCAGCTCTGCCACCTATTAGCTCTGCAAGTTTTTTCATCTCTTTGTGCCTCCAAACCCGAGCCAAGTATATCTGCCCGACACGGGTGTCTCAAGTATTAAATGGCACCAAATAAACACCCAGTGAACGCCAGCCTCTATTACTTTGTGTGACAATCTTCTGCCTTTCCCTTCGCTGGCATTCTTGAAATGCTTGAGTTCCTGTAAAAGTTTATTTTTGTACGTGCCATTAACATGGTAGCAGTGCTTATGCTTTTGCATATTATGGCAGATGGCTAGAGTTTTCAGAACAAGCATAATGTAAATAATGTGTGTTTACTTGGTTATGCCTTTACCCAACATACAATCAGTTTATTTTCTGTTTCAGAAGGCATAAGTGTACGTGGGCTGAGTAGCGGGTCTCGTATGATTTCAGTAACACACGTGACCTTAGGATTAGTGTCTGGGAAAAATGATACTTAATCGTTTTGAGATTATCTATGACTGTATCGTGACAGTGAGATGGGCTGACTGAGCATGTGGCTGTGTGCTCATCAACCTGTTGTGTTGGGGGCTGCTCTTATCGCAGGCCCAGAAATCATTAGGAATTTGGCTCTTTGCACTTGGCAAACTAGGGCTTCCCTGGTGGCTCAAAGATAAAGAATCTGGCTACTAATGCATGAGATGTGGGTTTGATCCTGGGTTGGGAAGATCCCTTGGAGAAGGACATGGCAACCCACTCTAGTATTCTTGCCTGGGAAATCCCACAGACAGAGGAGCCGGGTGGGCTTCAGTCCTTGGGGTCACAGAAGAGTCACACATGACTGAGCGACTAAATGACAACAACCTGGCAAATGACCCAGGAATATCTCTATCTTCCCTGGTCTGTACGGTCACAGGGAGCTGAGCGTGCTGCCTGCAGACCCTCCTCAACACGTCAGAGACCACACAAACAAAAACAAACAATGACAAAAGATCCAGACACAACGTAATCTGAGGATTATGTAACCTATTGTTAGCATTTTAAAAATTTAAGACTTTGGAGGCACATTCTGGTCTGTTTTTTCTTTTCTAAGATTTTCCTTTCATCCTCAGCTTCATCTTTATTTACTTTTTTTTTTTCAATTTAAGAAAATGTTGGCTGCACTGTGCAGCTTATGAGATCTTAGTTGCCTGACCAGGGAATGAACCTGGGCCCTTGGCAGTGAGAGCAGAGTCGTAACCACTGGACTGCCAGGGAATTCCTTGTTACTTCTTTTATTAGGTCGAGCCATGTGAACTGGAAATATTGGCTTTTGACCTATAAAAATGGCAGTTTCATCTGTCCAACCTAATGAATGCATAAATACCAGACAAGATATACAACATTTTCCCTGCTAGCTGATTATATGTAAATACAGATACTTGTGATATAATATGGGTTAAAGATTGGCATTTAGATTTGCAATGCCAGTTTCTTTTGCTTTGGGGATGAACCTCAGGGAGATTGAGGTAAGAGGATTTTCATTACTTGCTTAATGATATTGTTTCATTGCATGTTAATTCCTCATTAAATCTTCTGCTCTGATCCCAAATCTTATGATAATGGGTGGCTTGGTGAGAGACCCAAATGCTATCATGGTTTATAAGTCAGATTCAGACTGAGGGTCACTTCCAGCGTAAGCCAACTTACTAAAGTCACAGGCTGCCCATCACTTGTTCAGAGTTCATTTAACTATAAGTTAACAGTGACCCATTATATCAAAGCTCTTAGAACTATACTGAGTCACCAAGGGGATTCATTTGGAAAGTAGTATTTTAATACAACCAAATTCTAATTCAAATCCCAATCACAAAATGATTTCTATAGAAATATCCCTTTATTCTCTTCTCTGCCCCTGTTTCTCTTTGTACTACACTCTCTGTCATACCTTGTTGACTGTACTATTCCTCGTATAATTCTAATAGCATTGCATAATTAGTTCCTACAAGGACACTTCGTGCCCTGTGCTTTTGACCCAGATGAAAGAATGTAGATGAAAGAATGCCACCTTGAACATTCTTTCACTCATTCATTGTGTAAACATTATTGAATACCCACGACAGGCCAGTCCCTATCCACAGGGGTTTATATTTGAGAAGAAGAGACGGAAGTGGACAGCATGATTAAGGGCTTAATTGGAATATTTCTACTGAGCGTGTGACGTGCACACAGAAAGTCCATTAGGCCTCAGTGAGGGGAGTGTAGAAAGCCCAGAAAAGATGATTGAAACTGGGCAGTAGCTCACCAGGAGAAGGAAGAGAACTGTGTCAGGAAGAGGGAGCAGCAAGCCCAGTGGGCTTAGGTGAGTGAGAGAAAGTCACTCGGTCATGTCCGAGCCTTTGCGACCCCATGACTGTAGCCCGCCAAGCTCCTCTGTCCATGGAATTCTCCAGGCCAGAATTACTGGAGTGGATATCTCTTCCCTTCTCCAAGGGATCTTCTCAACCCACGGATTGAACTGGGGTCTCCTGCATTGCAGGTGAATTCTCTACCAGCTGAGCTACCAGGGAAGCCCTGGGCTTAGGTAAATAGGTGGGTAAATCTTCACACTTGGATCATATCAGAAAATGGATTAAAATAATTTGATTGTTTAGTTAAGTTGTATCCAACTCTTTTGCAACCTTGCAGGTTGTAGCATGCCAGGCTTGTCTTTGCATAGGATTTCCCAGGCAAGAATACTGGAAATGGTTGCTATTTCCTTCTCTGGGGAACTTCCCAACCCAGGGATCAAACCCTCATCTCCTGCATTGTCAGGTGGATCCTTTACCATGAGACACCTTTAAAATAATATAGATTTTCCTCACTATTGATATTTTTACTTCCACGGTATTGATTCTATTCTTTGCTCATTCTTATTAATATTTACAAATTGGTTCTGTGATAGGTTGTTTGGTTCACATTTCCTTATAACTGCAATTTTTTTAAATTGAAGTATAGTTAATTTACAACACTATGGTAGTTTTAGGTGTACAACGAAGTGATTGGATTTTACTCACATATTCCTCTTCAGATTCTTTTCCACTCTAGGTTATTACAAGATCTTGCAATATAGATTATAATATAGTTACCTGTGCTATATAGTAGGTCCTTGTGGTTTATCTGTTTTATACATACTAGTGTGTATATGTCAATCTCAAATTCTTAATTTATTTCCTCACCTCTTTCTCCTTTGGTAACAATAAGTTTGTTTTCTATGTTTATGAGTCTATTTCTGTTTTATAAATAAGTTCATTTGTATCTTTTTTAGATTCTACATATAAGTGATACCATACGATATTTGTCTTTTTTCTGATTTACTTCACTCAGTATGATAATCTCTACACCCATCTGTGTTGCTGCAAATGGCATTATTTCATTCTTTTTTATGACTGCATAGTATTCCATAGTGTGTGTATGTGTGTGTGTGTACACACACATGTACGTACATACATACATACATATATGCCACATTTTTATCTGTTCCTCTGTCAATGGACATTTAGGTTGCTTCCATATATGATTGCAGTTTTAAAATTCATATCATTATGTTTTTCATCTTGTCATTGAGGCCTCATTTAATTGAATTCATATTCTTCTTAAACTGTTTATAGAGAAGCAACTGTTGAGGATTTCTTCCTGTTCCTTGAGTTTTGTTTTCTTCTGATAGAGAGATGGGGATCAAAGATAAAATCACTGAGTTGGTCCATGCCTTTTCCGTCTCTTTCCCCTCCTTGTTACAGTTGGGGTGGATTCATGCATTTCTTTTCATTTTGATCATGCTTGGGTAGTTCAGGTCACATTTTCTGTTTGTTCTGATATAATGAGGACCACTTTTTGACCCATTTGCCATACTGTCAGATGATGCAGTGTTTTTCTTATTTATTTTGTGATCCATTCATGTTGGTTGTTGCTATGTGTGTGCGTGCCAAGTCACTCAGTCACGTTTGACTCTGCGACACTATGGACTGTGGCCCGCCAGGCTTCTCTGTCCGTGGGATTCTCCGGGCAGGAATATTGGAGTGGATTGCCACTTCCTTCTCCAGGGAATCTTCCTGGCCCAGGGCTCGAACCCTTATCTCCTGTATCTTCTCATTGGCAGGCGGGTTCTTTACCACTAGACCCACCTGGGAAGCCCCTGTTGTTGCTATAACCTGATGTAAGAGCCCGAGGAGGGGGAAAACCAAACTGAGGTGGAATGTGGTCTTCACTGGGATACCTGGGCTCAGACTTCCCCCTGCTAAGAGTTTGCTAAACGTTCTGCATCACTGTTCACGTTGCTTGCTTAAGGTTGGGGGAATGGGTCTGCCAGAATCAGCCTGCTTTTAATTTATTCCTCCCATCCTTGGTGAATTTCTAGAGGCTTCATTCCAATCAAGACCAGCTTCACACTTGACTTTCCATCTTTTCACTCATTCCTCTCCTGAAGCAGTTTCTGCTATTCTAGAGCAGAAGATAGAGAAGGCCACACAGTTGACTTCCTTTTCTTTGTCTTCAGAAATTTGTTTCTTAGCTTGATCATGTAGTTCTGAAGTTTAATATATTAGGTTATATATCTTTGGATGCTCTTGGTGTAGTATTTTTGCCAGTTTTTAGTAATTGTGTTTTTTAGGGCACTGTTGCTCATTTTGTTACTTGTTGTGGGAAGGATATTCTGTGATTTAGCTTTCAGCAGTCATCATGACCTGATTGTTTTGCCAGTTAGATGACCACAAACAACCTTTCTAGCTCTAACTGATTCATTTTCTAAGGATTCAGCCAAGATTTCTTCGGTTTGGAAGTAAATTTACTTATTGTTTATTCAACAAACATAAGGAGAAGTATGTTAAGGTCATAGATCATGACTCTGGGAGGCACCGTTGGCCCACCTGCCTCCATCTTCAGCAGATGCCCATGCCGATTGGTAGCCTAAGTTTGGGTCAGAGGAAAAACTTGGTGTCCGCACCTTCCCTCCGTTGCCATGCAGGCTCCATCAGTTCTCCGTATTTTTACATCGTCATGTGCCTAGGCAAGGTTGTTTAGCAGCCCTGTCCAAGAAGTCATCATGCCTGATCCATGAATCAGTTTGTCTAAGATGCCATAAAAGCAATGTGACTTTGCAAACACCACCCAATCCCTTGGGAGACTTAGCACTTCTGGGATGAAAACTTCCATCAGCTCTAGAAACTAGAGCCTCAAACGCCTATGTAATTGCCCTAGTTGGCAGTCTTGCTCGGAATCATCCTTTTTCCACGGCTCGGGCTGTGTGAGAATTGAAGGCACTTGGGGATGAGTGGGTTTGGTGTTTGGCTTCAGTCTTCAGTGTGCCTGACACCATGCATGTGTTTTGGGTAACACTCCCCCACTCTTTACAGAGAGACCTATAGAACTGTTGCCTACTCTTGCATAACTTTTTCATCCCCACTTCCCTATTTTGTACGACCAGCAGGGGTCTCTGACCTATGGGCAGGGTGACGTAATCTCAAGCAGTCAAATCTTCCGAAGATTTACAGAATGAAGGGAAAGTCGGTTCCTTTCCCATCACTTAACATCTCCCTTCCCCCAACTCCTTTCACGAGAAGGAAAGGCGTTTTCTCTGCTCCATGGAAACTTGCAGAATCATGATGGGTGAGCTTACTTGTTACTGAAACTCCCTAGACTTGGCCGTAAGATTCCTGAGGTCTTATATTTTCTTCCTTCCTTACAGTGAAAGTAGCAACATTATTTGGGGGTAACGAAAAGCAATTTAGAGTTTGTGAGTTTTAAGCAAAAGAAGAGAGTTTATCGGGGATTGTAGTATCCCTTCATTGTTCCTTTGGCTTTACAGTTCGTTTTTCACTAGTTTCTTTCAATGAATTAAGTGCTGACAAGCGTTCGCCTCTAGGGGATGGTAACATTACCTCAAATTCTCACATACTTTATACAAATACGAGTATCATGTAATTATCTTCTCCTCCTCTGCCTCCTTCTCCTCCGCCTTCAAATCTGGCGACAACTAGTTAATTTTGAAACTGCCAGAGAGATTATTTCAGTGTTACACTGCACCTCTGGGAGAAGAATGGAATTTCATCTTTTTTTCCATATGCTGACTAAAATCTCTTCATTTCAGAGGACAATGATGTCACCAGCTAATGAACAAAATATTTCTTGCTGAACAGATGAGCCCTCCCCAACTCCTTTGTGAAATAAGGGGGGGAAAACCCCACAATGTGTTTCATATTTTATATAGTTACTCTGACAACTCATAAACACTTTTGAAAGTAATTCTAACTTCTTCAAAAAGTGAAACGAATTTTTCTGTAAACATAAAGAATAGCACATTAACTGGATGGCTGTGGCCAGAAGGCCCCCGCCATGGCCGGACGATGATGACTGGTAATGCTGATGTGAAGGTCCCAGCCGGAGCCAGTATACCGCCCCGAAGGTGGGGAGTGACCTCAAATGCATCACTCCTTGGACCCGTGGAGGGACATCAGGCACGCTGGAGGGATTATGAAATCAAGCTTGGAGAAGAGGAGAGCCGTGAAGCTGTTGTTGATCGGTGTCACATGCTGTTTATCAAGGGAGCTCAGCTGAGCTCTTTGAGTGTCCAGATAGGCGGGCATGCGAGGTCAGTGGCAGCCATGTAGACAGCAGACTTACAGGCTCATACAGGAACTTGGAAATGTCCCCAAAGCCATGGCGAGTGCCTGTCCCCTCACTGAAGCATGTCTCAGTTTCCCCAACCAGAAGTGAGTTCACCCATTTCTGAACCCTTGTTTCTCTTGGGACCTTCCTACCCCCAGACTTCTAGATTATAACCTTTGTTAAGTCCAGGTCAAGCCAGCTTACTCATGTACTTTTGATTCTTTTCCCTTCCTAGTGCTTTGAATCAGTACATCCATTCATTGATTCCAATGAGGAAATATCTATTTATTGTAAATGGAAAAGAATATCGTGATGTTCAGTGTTAGCAATTGTGTGCAGAAATAGGTATTCTTTTTATACTCCTTGTGAGAATTTAAAATAATAAAATGTTTCTTATGAGCAAATTAATATGTATCAGAAGACTTAGCAATATGCCCATTCTTCACCCATCAATTCAACAATCTAATCACTTATTCTAAAAAAAATATGTACTAGACACATTGAAAATTTTATGACACAGTGTTCATCAGAGTATTTTTATAATGCTGAAAAATTAGAAACATGGAAATGTTTCAGTGATTGAGAGCATTATTTAAGTAAATTATAGTAGGTATCTATGACTGAATACCATTGAATCATTAATGCAGTGTTATATTTTATTTGCTAAATATTTGTTGATGTTGGCAGATGTTCAAAACATATTAATTTTTAAAAACAGGTTATAAAACAGTTTGAGCAATGCACATTAAGAACCCCAGTGTTTCTCCAAAGGAAACCTTGAGCGCAACAATGCCTCTCAAAGAGGGTCACAATTATAAGTGGGCACTTTGTTTCTGTTTACACCTGTGTTCATGTGAGGGAGGCTTTGGGGACCTTGATAGTGACTGTGACTGTGGGGGCTGGAGCTGCTAACGATCACAAGGTCATTCTTTTTGTTTGTTTATTTTAAAAAAAGTAACAGAGGTGTATTGTGTGTGTGTGTGTGCATATGCGCACGCACACGAAGAAATAAGCCAAAATATTACTGATGTTTCTGATCAGGAAAATATAAGCATTTTCTTTTTTCCTCTATCTATATCTTCCAAAATTTCTAATGAAAAATAGATCGTGTGTTAATAGAGATAAACAATAAATGTTGCTGAAATACAGACAGAGAAATGGAAATGACAGTGCTCTTTGTCTTCTTGAAGTTTAGTGAAGGGCTAGTAATAGTGTGATAACATACTGAGCTCAGTCCCAAGATACTCTGTTGGCTGGTGTGCAACCACTTGGCATAAGGAAGATGAGGAAGAAGGCCAGGAAGGCTTTCCAGAGGAGGTGACACATGAACTGAATCTTGAAGGATGAGCAGGAGCTAGGGAAGTAGATGGGGCAGGCAGAGATCATCCCAGAAAGGAACCTGCAAGTGCAGAGGTATGCAGGCACATGAGAGATGGGGTGTCTGTGAGGAAGTCGGAGGATAAGAACCAGGTGCTGTGAGTGGCTGTTCCCACATAATATCCACATAGCTGAACACAGCATACACAGACGCTGGAGATGAGAGCTCTGACCTTGCAGGCCTACATTTCACAATATGGCTTTGAACTTTGCTCTGGGGACCTAAAGAGCATTCCCTTAGGTTGGGAGTCAGATGCTCAAATCTGTCCTCTGCACATGAGCACACCTCTTGTGTGCTGGGTGAGTTCAAGTCCACTACCCAGCGAGCAAGACCAGCAATGCTCCTCCTTCGTGAAGTGGATCCTCCCTGTTTCCTTCTTGCTTCCACCAAGACACTTCCCAAGGGTGGCCAGGCTCAGCCTAGTTTTTCAAATATCCTGAGATTTCCTCTAATACAGAGCAAGGGCTGGGAGCTACGGTACTGGAGAGTCTCAACTTCTTCAAATTGTGCGTGGATTATCTGCCAAAGGCCCACCATGGGCACCCTGCATACGTGGCTTTCCACATGAAGTGTCTCCATAAATATCTGATTTCTCCTGTCGCCATTAAAAAGGGTGAGTAAGGAGTAGGAGGCCACTGTGAGGACAAATAGGAGGTAGGTCCTATCTTCAGCTACCTCCCAGAACCTGGCTCATCAATGCCTGGCTCATCAATGCCTGGCTCCTGCGGTCTTACACTGTAGAGGCTTTGCAACCTAAGGGGCTCCCCTCCCAATTAAGGTTTCCCTTCATCTTCTCAGGAACCCGAGGAGGCTTGCCACTGCCTATTTGATAAATGATAGTTTACAAGTGGCTTAAAGTCCCCCTGTGTCTGTGGGACTCCTGTGTTCTGGCTCCGAGTGCCACTCAGCAGCATCTGTGCATCTCAACAAGCTGCTCAGACAGCCTCAAACGTTGGCCATCATCACTTGCTTTCACGTGTTTTCCTTGCCTTTGCTTATCTACACGGGCACCTAAAACAGCAGTTTGTAAGAATTAAAATAGGTCTTGTTTGAATTCCGATCAGCAATAGAGAGAATTCAGCTGTAATAAGCACTTATTACCGAGCTCCAGTGGTCAATTGTATGCAGTTATGTACACCATTTGTAAAAACAGCAGCACTTTAAGACAAATGTTATTAGACCAAATGTACGTGGGGGTACACCAAACCCCATAGAAGCAGAGGGATTTGCTGGAGGACTTGGAAATTAATCCCAGGCTGTTTTAGCTCCAACGTCGAGGAGTATTTCCCCACCATCTTTGGGGCGTACACATTTTCTTAGTTTTCATGAAATGACAGAGAAATTCAAGTGAGATATCTACTGACAGCCTTAAGGAATTCTAAGCACAATAATGCATGCGGTGTGGTTGTCAGTCTTGGGTGAAGAAAGCCCGGGTAGAGTTAGGGTGGTTCAGGAGGGAAGCCATGAAGCCTCCCAGTCGTCCGCTGCCATTTACCATCTGGGAGACCAGGTCACACGTGCAGATCCTTAGCCCAGAGCCTGGGAATTGCGAGCGTTTGATAAATCCAGGTGTTTGAAGTCTGATATTGGGAAAGCACCTGTCACCATTTGTGGTACACATGGGGCTTCCCAGATGGTGGTGGGAAGGGGGCGTATGTGAAACCAGAGAGGGCGTCTGGGAAACGGCTTTGTGAAATTGGGAAGAAGTAGCCTAGGGAAAAAAGTTCCAAAAATGATGAGAGGAGACACTTTTGGAGGGCAGAAAAGTTCAGGGAAAGGGAGTTTCGTGAAGAGTACACGTGTGTGTGCTAAGTCGCTTCAGTCATTTCCGACTGTTTGTGACCCTATGGACTGTAGCCCACCAGACTTCTCTGTCCATGGGATTCTCCAGGCAAGCATACTGGAGTGGGTTGCCATACCCTCCTCCAGGGGATCTTCTTCACCCCGGGATCGACCCCGAGTCTCTTATGTCTCCTGCATCGGCAGACAGGTTCTCTACCACTAGCGCCACCTGGGAGATCCTCATGCAGAGTGGGAGAAGCCCAAGACATCCAAAGGAGGAGGACAGGAAAGGTGCCCAGGAAAAGGAGCTCTGGTGGTCAGTGGTACCCGCCTGGGATCTCTGCTATGTGATGACCCCCAAAGAGGTGGGGGGCGGCCCTCGCATAGTGTAAATAAAGATCTGCACGGTGGGAGAGGCACCTAGGAGAGAGCAGCTCAGACTGCAGTGGGAATACATGACTTCCCCAACTGAGTGAATTTAGCCCTGAAAATACAGACACGACCTGCAACCCATGTCTTGGATTCTTCGTAAGGGTTTTCAGTCCTGCCTTTTGAAATGATGTTCTGTTTAAGTAGCAGCATGTGATGTCACTCCCTAGGACAGCCCTGAGAAAATTAAATGACCATCTTTTGACAGAGTCCCCATGCTCAAATTTTAGAATCCAAGAGAACTCAGCTGCTCCGAAACAACGGATCATTGAAACAGGTAAGACAGTTTTAGAAGCATCAGGAAGGAGAAATGTCCTACATTTACTCTAGTGGCTAAAACGGAAAGAATAAAAAGCAGGGAGAGAGACAGAAAGTGACAACTTTAGGAGAAAAACCACAATCATAAGTTTCGATTCAGGAGTTTCAAAAATAGCCTTTGGAAGGTGTCTATTTTCAATCGCGACGACTCCCTTCAGGGGGTGTTGAGAAGACTTATCTGCAAAAGAGATCTTTTTTCAGTTCAGTCACTTGTGAGGGTGAGTCCTTGTCCCGGACTTGCTCAGATTCGCGCGTTTTTTTTTTTTTTTTTTTCTTTCTCTGGAATTCCATAGACAGTAATTAAGGAACTGGAGGCCAGCAGGAGGTCAGGGAGCCTTCGTCAGTGAAAACAGGGATTGTTTGCCACGTACAACACTCCCTTTTTTCCTTGTGGTGAATAGGAGATTTGCTTAGAGCTGATGACTTATGCCTTTCTTACAAGTTAGGCAGTGAGCGAGGAACTGGGAGATCAGTCAGCAGGCAGCAAGCGGCTAATTGAAACCAGTGTCTTCACTTTCTTCTTCGGATCGTAAGCTGTCCCGGCGGAGCCTGCCCGATCATGTAACTCCCCGGGAGTGGAGGTCAGGGAGCCTTCGTCAGTGAAAACAGGGATTGTTTGCCACGTACAACACTCCCTTTTTTCCTTGTGGTGAATAGCAGATTTGCTTAGAGCTGATGACTTATGCCTTTCTTACAAGTTATGCAGTGAGCGAGGAACTGGGAGATCAGTCGGCAGGCAGCAAGCGGCTAATTGAAACCAGTGTCTTCACTTTCTTCTTCGGATCGTAAGCTGTCCCGTGGAGCCTGCCCGATCATGTAACTCCCAGGGAGCATGGTCCGGGAGAGCTTCACCATCACTTTGCGATTACGGAGGGGTCGAGCGGGAGTGAAGACGCGCTCCGAGTGGGGAGGGGGTGGGGGTCCCGGACACGCTCAGCATCACCCCCGAGGCCTGCTCAATGCCGAAGCCGGTAAGTTTGCTGGACTCATTTCATGCCGAGGGGTGGGGGGGCCTGTGCTTCTGTCACTTCAAGTAAAAGCTTTTCTCATCATTCCTGACTATGGTGCTTCCCCCTTTCCTGATCAAGTTCCTCTTGATTCTTCCTTCTAGTCCCTTACTTACTTCGCTACCTCGTAAGCCAGAGCATTCTTTCCTAGCTTGCTCATTCAAGACTAAGCATAGGTTTTGGGGGGAGAGGAGTGATTAATATTGAGAATAAAGCAGGATACGAGGGGTTGGGTGTACATGGGTTGGGAGCTTAGTTGCCACTCGTGGAGGCTTTTCACGCAGAAGACTTGGCTTCGGGAAGTGTTGCAAGCGGCTTTTCTCCTAAAGAAGATCAGTTTCCTTCTCCTAACATGAAGGTTTAGTACCATTGACATCGTGTGAATTTCACAGGCGAATACCTTGCCAATTTCAGAATACTTTTCAGGAGTGCATAACTGTAATGTTCCCTGCGTGGCTCCAGGGGAGATACATTGACTTAGTCAGGACATGTTTGGAGCTAGGGAAGCAAGCTGAGTGTGTTTCTGCAGAAGGCGCAGTTGCAATCCTGTGCTCAGCAAGGTCTCCAGCGGTCCCCTAAAGGGTTCTAGTTGCTCCGTGCAAGTTCAGATTAGTCTTTATTACAAGAGGTTACTGCTTTGCCTGCAGGACTCTGCCATGCAGCTTTTGGAAAGCATTTGTTCTAGCGCATCACCGTTTACGAGAACTGTTTGTTACAAGGTCAGGGGCAAGTGAAGCATCTGTTACGACCTGCAGTGACAGGCTTCAGTTTGATCAGTAAGGCCATGCTTTCAGTTTGCTCCAGCACACGCATTTTTGTATTTACAGATGCTATTAATTGTGTTCCCTTTTGTTCTGATTATCCTTAATGTAGCTGTGTTATAAAAAGTTCGCGCTGGCTCTGTGTCTTTCCCATTAGAACATTGCACATGTGTCAAGGACGCACATATTCCAAAAGAAGCTGAGAAAGAGGGAGGCTCCACCCTCTGTTGCAAGCCAAACGGGCCCCATAGTCTCCTCATTCAGCACCCTGGCGGGAGAATGGTGTACTCTCTCTTTAAAGCAGCTATAGTTTTGTGCCTTGGCTTGGTCAATTTGTTATGGTTTAAAACTGTGGAGCCAGCTGTCTGCAATCTGATGTAATGTTGCCATGGAAACCAGAAATGAAACACTTAAGCATTCACCACAGAATTACTACATATAGCATTAGCCAAAGTAATTAAAAGTTGAGCCATATGGGCTTTCTGGTGGAAAAATCTGCAAGACGGAGGTTGGAAATCAAATGTTTCTATTTACAATATTGTAAGTCCACTTTTCCACACTCTCTGGTGGGATAAATCTATTGCTTTTTCTACTAAAGGTTTAGAGGTGAAGGGTTGTATACAGATGATTGAGTTTCCACCTTCTAATTTAGAATCTGGTCAAATTAAGGTTTATTTTAGTACTCTGACCTGGGCCAAGACAGGGAGGGTAGGCGATACCATCTTGTGTTTGAATGTGTATAAACATATACTGTTATTTTTTTTTCTCTTTAGTTTATTTAAAGCCTGGTTTTATAATAGCATTGAGTCTATTTCTTGGAATCAGTCATTCATTTTATATTCAATGCAGATTTCCTTCATCTTCTACAAAGTTCCTCTAAGTATGAGGATTTCCTTTATATACACATATCTATTTCTTAATTTTAAAAAACCTAAAAGAGATTCTCACACCCCCATCTCACACGTACATTTCTGGGGGCGTATTTTCTGAATAAAAAGACTAGAAGTCTCTTTTTTCCAACATTTCGGAAGTGGCACATGTGTATTTAAAAGGAGAAACATGAAATGAGGAATTTAAGCTTTACTGCCTAGTTTAAAAGAAAAATGTATGCCGTTTACAGAGTCTTTATGTTGAAACAGCTGGAGAGGATTTTTTTAAGGCAAATATTTCACAACTCTTCTTCCTCTGGACCCAGGAGGAAGTGAGAAGTCAACACCTCTCTCAATAAAAAGCATCCTTGGGATATACTGTTTACCTCCAGTGACTTCTGGGCTCACAAAGAGGAGATTTTCTATTTAAAAAATGATAATAATAAGATATACATATATTTCTTGAATGACTGATTTTATCCTACATTTCTCTTCTTATAAATAGTACTGCGTCATCTATCTTGTCTAGTATCCCCAAACATGCTACTTCAAAGAAAGTTATTGGTTGCCATGATTTGTGATTTGTCAGTGGCAATTGCCTCCAAACTTTTTTTTTTTAAGAAAAATAAAAATAATAATTCAAAATGCTGAAGAGTTTGTTCTCAAAAAATAGATGGAACGTGTGAAAGTAATGAAATGAGTACCTGGAATATGTTCTTTTTCACCCCAGTGAATTTGAGAAGAGGAAAGTAGAGCTGGTGGGGATGGGGAGGTGTCATTGCCTTTAAATCTGTTTCCTGGTTTAACTATTTTGATTTCTTCCTGAAAATTTCCTTCCGATAGTATGTTTCCTACAAGTGATTTGTATCTTTACGACTCAAGATTTTTGTATTGTCCCTTTCCAGATCCTCTTTCTCTTTTTACTCCCCTTCCCACCCCTACACACACCCATGCACACCGCCACCAGCAACCCCAAGCTAGGTATGAATGATATTCATTCTATGATGTAACTTCCTGAATCTTGCTTATGAACAACCTGTGCTTATTTTGGGGCTTCCCAGGTGGCGCTAGTGGTAAAGAAGCTGCCTGCCAATGCAGGAGATGTAAGAGACATTGGTTTGATCCCTGGGTTGGGAAGATCCCCTGGAGGAGGGCATGGCAACTGACTCCAGTATTCTTGCCTGGAGAATCCCTTGGGCAGAGGAGCCTGGCAGGCTACAGTCCATATCCCATGGATAGAGGAGCCTGGCAGACTACAGTCTATAGGGTCGCAAGAGTTGGACACGACTGAAGCAACTTAGCACGCACACACACACATGCTTATTTCATTTCCATGCGACTTCAGAATTTTTAATGTGAGGGTTATAGACAGTCTAGATTTGTAGGTACAGAAACTTTCCGTGGTTGAATGTTGACTCTTCTTCTATTAGAAGTAGTTGGTTTTTGAGAGATATCATCAAGGAGGCAGAATGTTTTTCAGTGTTTATGTGTAATTCCATGCACTGTGGTTTTGTTCAGGTGCTGATTACCCAGAATGAGGGGTTAACCAAGTTCTCATTCCTCTGGTTGATCAGTCTGACTGTCCCATCATACACCAGCAAGTCATGCAAGAAAAAGTAAAGTTCCAATCAGACAATTATGTAGTATAAGCTGTACTTATTATTTTATTTTAATGTGTTACCTTTTAAGTTTTAGACCAAATGCATTAAGCATGATGGCCAGCATGCAATGTATCCTCCTTCCACGATTATCTGGGGGCCTAATTTCTACTCTTCATTACCAGCAGTTAACTTTAATTCTGAAATGTGTATGCAACATTTTACCTAGGACCTTTTTTTTTAGAGAAATTGAATGTAGATACTGAAGGAAAGTCTGAGAAAGAAAGTCTGAGAAATATCCCTCTCCTGATGACTTGCCGTTTCATGGGTTGTAATAATTATTCTTTAAGGAGTGAATGGTTTACTTATAGTCTTGCAGGGAGAAAGTACCATGGCTCCAATGCGGGGAACCCCAGGGCCAAGACAGAAGCCAGGAAGTGGGTCGTATATCCCTGACGGAGGGCCAGAGTGCTTACAGAAATATTTGTGGACTCACAGCAGACACTATTTTTCTGCCTAAGTAATTATTAGAATCCCTACCTCATTTCCTCTTGAACTGTTCTCTGCTCACTCTTGCTTCCCAATATAGCTTCTATAAAATTGGAATTCGTGAGAGCATTTCTTCGAAGGGGGGAGGTCTCCGTATTAGACTCGGGTTCGGAGACGTGGTTTGGTTTTGGTTGGAGGCATGTCTCTCCCTGCTCTGTCATCGAGCTAGGTTGGAGGGAACCGAGGGAAGGTTGTTGGCAGGATGCGCGGGGTGAGCTGGAGCGGCTCGGAGCGGCCTGGGCTGTGCCGAGGCTGCGCACTTCCTCCCGGCTCTGCGCCCCCGAGGATGCCGGCGCACCCGGCCCGGGCAGCACGTCCATTGACTTGGAGCCGTCTTTTGCTTTTTCCACATTTTGAGCAGATAAAACAGAGGAAGCTGCCTGTTGAACGTTGGAGCTGACTTGGAAACGAAAGCCTCATTTTGTTCACAAGGAAAGGATTGTTTTTCGCTTGGGTCATTGCTGCAGAGACTTTTTTTTCCCCCCTCTCTGTAATGTTTGATACTTGAGGGAAAACAGCTGGGCTGAGCATTCTTGAATCACTGCAGAACTGAAATGGGATGCTGGGGAATATGGACTGGACTGTATGGCTGAAAAGGTCAGCTTTTTCCCTTGTCCCTCGTGGAGGAATGCAGGCTCTTTCCCCAGGCTCTCCTTGGGAACTCTTGGAAGGAGCTGGGAGAGGTGGAAGGAGGGATGGGAGACAGTCCCCACAAATGGGACTGAGGATGGCTTTTTGCATTTCTTCCGTTTTCCTGCCCTGCTGTTTTTGATTTTCGGAGAGGACTGGAACAAGTCAACAGAATCTGGGTTTGGAGAAGTAGTCGATGACCACGTTAAACAGCAAGCCCTGATGGGCCAGGCAGAGGAGAGGCTGGCCCAAAGCACAGCGGTGTAACTGGAATTACAGGGCCTGCCTAGGGCAGCGTCCTGCCGGAGCTCTCTCAAAGAGAACCAGGAATTCATTGAGACAAATGCACCCCAGGCCAGGCCAGGCCATCGGTGTGTGTGGGGGTGCCTAGGACCTAATTCTCCACCAAATTAGACCTTAAGATGATGGTACGTGTCTCTCTATGAACCTGTTGGGCAGCTTTGTTGGTGCCCCAAGTTCAGCTGCAGAGCTGCCAGAATTCAGACTGGCAGTGAGGCAGAGCTCCGCCCAGCAATTATCTGATTAACTTTTCCTTTGTTTCTTTGCCAGTCAAGAGAACAGTCGGAGGATGAGACCGAGGAGTCGGTGAAGTTTAAGAGGTTACACAAGCTGGTAAACTCCACTCGTAGAGTGAGAAAGAAACTCATCAGGGTGGAAGAAATGAAAAAGCCCAGCACAGAAGGTAACAAAGCAAACTCTGCCCTACTTATTCCAAAGCAAGTCATCCGGGGTCCGTCTCTCAGTAGAAAATATGAAAGTGGAAAAATGGGTTCTGGCTGAGCCTGGCAGAGGGGGAATTTGGGACTGCATGTGAGCAAGGCAGCGCTGAGTACCTTCTGGAATGTAGGATCCTGGCCTCCAGCATTCCGGAGGCTTAGTTATTTAAATATTACAAAGATGGGGCGTGGCTAGTGTATGGCAATGAAATCTTCTCAAGATGTGGTCCAGCCTTCCATTTGTACCTTATACCATTTTATATAAACTTTTATTTTAGAACATCTTCTGAGTGTAAGCCTCAGCTCCTAAAGGACTATGATTCTCACCCAGTGAATTTAGTCCAAATTTAATATATCTCCACCTCAAACATCTAACAAACAAGGCACTTAATGTCCTTTCAGATTTCTGAGGGATGATTTCTTCTTCCTGTTAACGATCTCAAGTCTCAGTTCCAAAGAGGCTTTAAGGACCTCCCATTCTAAGTGCTTTAAGAGCCAGGTTCCTGGCCAAGCCACTCATCAGATGAAGCCATAAGGTCAAAAGGGACATGAACTTAGATTTATTATATTGAATAGTTAACCTTTGAAGTGTAATTATGACAGTTTAAATCTCAACCGTGTCTGTCTGTCTTATTGTTAGTAAAGTGCATTTGCAGCACCTTGTAAAAGTCTCCCCCAAAGTTACAAAAGAGTAAGATTTCCTGTTTGGGAAACAATTAGTGATTGAAAGAAATGCTACAACGAATTTTTTATTCTTTTTAAAAGCACATGACTTGTTAAAATGTCACATTGACATTGTGGGGAAGTTCAAAATTTTAACATGTAGATTTAAAAAATGCCATTGTAGAGGCTCTTTTGTTTTACCTAAATCAAATCGCACCTTGGAGGGAACTGAATTCCCTTTATTTACATAAATGAGGGTTTCTGTTGCTGTTTTTGGTGTTTTGAAATTTTTTGTTTGATGTAATTATTTATTGGTTTTAATCCTCTGGAGGAATATTGAAGGCCGGGGGGTTACTGTGGGAAAGTGGAGACTGAAAGGAAAGGGGAAGGAGACAGAAGCAGGGAAAGAGACACTATCAGCTTTATAGCCAGTTTCTTAGAGTTCTGTTTAATTCCAGGGTTGCATCTGGATGTCTTTTGCATGGTAATTCCAGGTGCAGTGCTGTTTACATTTGGCTGTTTTAATACCTGCCTGTCTGTCATGGTTCCACAGAACAGAACACACAGTCTGACTTCCTCTCCCGTGGCGGGTCTACTGAAATCACACACAGTGTCATTTGGTAATATTAAGTAGGAACATATGGAATTGCCATCATTCAACCTTGGGAGCATCTCATTTTAAAACAAACCTCATGCATAGTTGCCAAAATTAAATCTCATCTACCATGCATAAATTGGTGGGTCTTGTCCATAAATGAGATAAATGGGTGAAGTACATGGTCCCGTGCCTACCACCCAGGAGCCCCTTTGTATGTGATAGTCGTGTGTTGGGGCTTATAAAGCACAGAAATATTCTCACTTGTGTGTTTATGTCAGAATCAGTCAATTCATCTATCTCTGAGAGGCATAGTTGAGAAAAAGGGAAAGGGTACCAAAAGAGGTCGCTATAGGGTAAAAGGTAGTAACTCTATGGACTTTCAGCATAACTCACTGGGCATGAGTTAGATGTCATAGATGGAAGATGGATTTGGTGAGTTTAATCCCAAGTGGCAGTCTGGGGTCCAGCATCTGGGCTGCTACTGACCAGGCTTGCCGCTGTCACCAGGAGAGGCCGCAGGTGTGTGTACAGCTCAGGGCATCCGCTGCAGGCTGCCCCCAGCATCACCGTGCACGATTGGAACTCCTCCATGCTCTACATGGTAGAACTCTTCCTCATTAGCAAGAGAGCTTGTGCTGGTACAGAGAGGCCACCTGGGCACCTTCTTTGCAAAGCTGGAGAGATTCATGGTCCCCACAATCCCTCCTTCCGCCCCTGGACCTTCAAAGAGTTGATCCTTTTGACTTCCGCATGTCTGTGCCAATACTAAGTTGTCTGAATAATAACGAGCATTTCCTGAGAGCCTTCCGTGTGCCAGCCGCTTTCCTAAACACTTCAGATTTTATGGTAATATGTCATCTTACAGCTCCTTGTAATATGTCATCTTCAGAATACTCACCAAAGGCAGACACTGATGCTGCCCTCATTTGTGAAATGAGGAAACTCAGACGGACAAAGAGGGGAAGTAATGTACTCATGGTCACCGAGCCAGCTGGACAGAGCCCTGGAATTAAGTCTGAGCAGCCTAACTCCTCTAGATCCTGGGTGTGCTCTCTGCTCCCACCCCATCTCTCACTCCCCAGCTTTGGAGTCTTGGAAAAGCCCAGAGAGTTACAATTTGTCACTCAGGCTTACTCTTGTAACTAGAGTAGCGAGTCCTTATCTGGTGCGTGGGTGACCCCAGACAATATGACATTGCAGGCCAGGGCAGTGCCCTTTATCCAGTCATTTCTGTGTCTTTTCCCTTCCTTCATTAGTCCAGTTCACCTGTAACCTGCTAATGAATCACTAGCTTTTGTACAGTGTTGTTCAAAAGTACCTTTAGGTATAGGTAAAGTACCTTTACCTATCTCTTTTCATTTAATTTTATCCTCTCAATATCCTTGTAATAGATATTACTACAATAGGTAGTATTGTAGTACCTTGGGAATTCTCTGGTGGTCCAGTGATTAGGACTTGGCACTTTTCACTGCTGTGGTCCAGGTTGAATCCCTGGTCAGGAAACTAAGATCCTGCCAGCTTCATGGCATGGCCATTAAAATAAAATAAATACAGGTAGGCATTATTACAGGTGAGGAAACAGACTCAGAGAGATGAAGTAATTGTCCCCGGTGGTGGAGATGGTGAGTGGCATGGCCAGAGCTAGAATCTGTGTTTTTGGCTTTAAGTCATCTCATACCTGCCTCCTTCCTTCTGTCAAAATGACCTACTCTCATCTCAGCTGAGCAAGAAGCAACTCCTACACCAGATGATGATGAAGTTGAGCCCATCTTGGTTGTTGTTCTTCCAGTATGATAGCTGTACTTTCAAGTCAGAGGTGAATGGGAGAAGTAATACCCTAAACCCCAAGGACTCCAGTATGGACTGAGATTTCAGGCCTTGGCTCTGGCAAGGATGGAAGAACCCATACCACATGGGGACTGCCCGTAGCACAGGCTAAGGTGTCCTCTTTGGAACTGTTTGCCCTGTTTCTCTGCACACTCTTTACCAGATGCTACCGTGCCAGAACCAGGAAGTGGAGCTACTTACGTCAGGGGCATGTGTGAACCAGCTGGTTCCAAACTCATATGTGACACGGAAGTATTGGAATCTCTGATGACAACCCCAAATACAGAATCTAGAAAATTTCCAGAACAGTTCTGAGTGATAGGTCCTTAACTTCCCCAAATCCCCTTAAGACCTTAAGGACCTTTGCACACCTCCATGGACATTTGGGCTATTGTGAAGTCATGATCCGTTACTGGACTATTTTTAGGGAGCGGCCTGCTGTTGGGCTGCCCCTGTCCCCAGGCTGTGCCTTTCAACCCGATCACTTCACCCCTGGAAGTGGAGGGTAGATTGTATCTGGGGGAGGTTGCTGTATTTTACTTCCAGCAACATATGGCCGCTTGGTCTCTACTCCACGTTACTCAGGTGTCCTGAAGAGAGAACGGGAAGCATTCTAGTCTGATCAGTGTCCATCAGAACCATAGCCCTCGGTTTTAAACTTCCTTGAAAGATCCAAGAATAATTCTCGAGTGAATATATTTATGCTGCAGATTGTGGAGAACTTTGAACCGGATATGTTTTTAGTCTCTCTCTCCCCACCACTATCTCCTTGACCTCAAAGTCAGTCTTGGGCTGTATTTAATTGCAGCAGTGCTTTTTTTCTCTTTATATTTGTAACTGTAATTCCCATCAGTTAGAAAAATTAAGAAATTTCTGGAACTTTAAAAGCCTGTTACCGGTCACTCATCTTTACCCCGCTCTGGAGAGAGCTGTCCTTTTCCTTTATCACTGACATTTAGCCACACACTGGCACCCTCGTCCCAGCTGGTATATTTAGTGCCATCCTTCTGTTCCAAGGAACTTGGTATTTTTTCCTCTTCACAATTCAGCTGGCAAGAAGCCGCAGTGCTCAAAAGTTTCCTTATATTGATAATTAAAGGGACAAGAGCCAGTTAGGATCACTACACCCAGAGTTTGACCTACTTCTTTTCTCACATCTGTTCACATAACACATGCAGAAAAGAACTCCGTTTTCCTGCCAGCAAGTCCAAACCTTTCCACTGTGCTCTGAAAGGCTTGGCTGGATACCTGGCTCCAGTGAAGGCTTCAAGAGCTGGAATCCTCGAGACGAAATGGAACACTCCATGAGGCTGCCTGCGTGTCCAGGCCCTTAAACGCCCTTACCGCTTTGTAGCAGGGCCTGCGTCGATGGGAATGCCTGGCTTGGATCATCCAGTTCCCCAGCTTTTAGTGTTCAGCCTGTCAAGCAGGGACCATTTGTCAGTTGCGTTTGCAGGCTGTGACCCTTTGTGGTGCTTCTTCACCCTAACTTCTCCCTTGGTGATTTAATTACTTAAATGGCACGTGTACCAATAAAAAAAACTGCTGTCAGCCACGTGGCATTCATCACACTGACTGTAAAAAGCCATCCAGATCAACAGGAGTACCTTTCAGAAGGGAGAATGATTCTGATTCTTAGCTTCCGAGGACTGCACTGACAAACTGGGGAGGATAATGATCGTTAAATCCTAAGGAATATTGTGTTATGGATGGGCTTAGAGTTTCCAAGTGGCATTTTTAATAGGTCTGTAAAGGTGTTTGGTCTACAAAGACACTGAGAGGAGGAGGAGGGGGAGAAGACACATCTGAAACCTTTTAACATTAACCTTGCTTGAAACCATTTATTTGCTCAGTTTATTTTCTTTTTTATATGCATTTATGTAAGCGGGAAGCAGGTTTATGGGAGGTGAGTGATTGTGGAAGTGGGTTGTACTGGCTGTGCTGGCTGGCTGGACTAGCTGCCTTTTTGTGGGGGCTAGGGGATCTAAAGACAAGTCCGTGAGAATGCAAGGGTGTGTTGACAGGAGCCTCTGACCGTGTGTGTGTGTGTTTCCCTCCAGGAGGGGAGGAACAAGTGTTTGAGAATTCCCCGGTCCCAGATGAAAGGTCCGCCCTGTACTCCGGCGTGCACAAGAAGCCCTTTTTCTTTGATGCTTCTCCTGAGAAACCCCCAGAAGATGACTCAGACTCTCTCACCACTTCTCCATCATCCAGTAGCCTGGACACCTGGGGTGCCAGCCGCAAATTGGTCAAAACCTTCAGCAAAGGAGAGAGCCGGGGCCTGATAAAGCCCCCCAAGAAGATGGGGACATTCTTCTCGTACCCAGAAGACGACAAGGCCCAGAAGGTGTCCCGCTCCCTCACCGAGGGGGAGATGAAGAAGGGGCTCGGGTCCCTGAGCCACGGGGTAAGTACCGATGGTCTCTGCTTCTATGACAGCCACCGCCGGCGACACCACCTCCTGGCGTCCCTGGAGGAGGTGCAGAGTGTCCGGAAGCAGATCCGCTTGAAGAAGACGGACGCCAATCACTCGTGTTCCAGAGCTTTCCTCTGCCAGCGCCCCTCCAGGAAGGGCGTCCACAGTGCCACCTGCGACCTGCAGCTGCTCCGGCAGAAACCCAAAGGCGGCGGGGGCTGCGGCGGCCCCGGCAGGAGGGCGCGCGGGCGCCCTGCCGTCAGCGAGTTCAATGTCACCTACGTGGTGGAGCGCAGCCTGTACAGCCACCTGAACCTGACCCAGCTCGTGCGTCCTGCCTCGGACAGGACCCTGAGCAAGGCCGAGAAGCAGGACCTGAGGCGGTGCTTGCTGGAGGAGGAGGAGGAGGCCAAGAGGAAGTGGGCCGCCACGGTGGACCGCTGTACTAAGAGGGTTCTCTTGAGAATCCACCAGAAGTCCGTGAGTCACCCAGACGGTCCCGGGATGGCCTTGTCATTTCCGTGACGTTCAGTCAAGCATTATGGTCTCTCTTGCCGGGAGCCTGGCTCCCTCCCCCTCTTCTCCTGGACCCTCACTCCATCACCGCCATTCCGAACCCCACTTCTCTTAAAGGAATCGCTCCGCCCTTCTTTCTCATCTGCCCTCTTGCCAGCTGAAGCTGTTGGATTTTTAATGCAAGTCGCTCAGTCGTGTCCGACTCTTTGCGACCCCATGGACTGACCATACAGTCCGTGGGATCCTCCAGGCCAGAATCCCGGAGTGGGTGGCCGTTCTCTTCTCCAGGGAAATCTTCCAAACCCAGGGATCGAACTCAGGTCTCCCACATTGCAGGTGGTTCTTTACCATCTGAGCCACCAGGGAGGCCTTAAAACTAAACATTGAAACTGATTCAGAGAAGGGCTCTCAGAGAACAGGGTGGGGTTTGGCCTTCTAGAAGTGGCTGCCTTGAGTCCCAGCCATCCTGTCACTTGACCACAAGACGCTGATTGAAAACAGAAGGACGTTTTGCCCTACAAGGAGGTGTCTCTTCTCCAGTTAATTAGAACAATAAGAACTAGCTCACAGTAGATTGGCATCACCGTGCTCACCAATTTAAAAAACATTGTGAAATACGTTTATGTCTGGGGGACAAAGGGAAAGTTCTCCAATCTAAAAGGAAAGAAAAATTAGAGCTCTTTTGTTTTACTTAAGTATATTTGATGTGCTTATCTTTTTAAACAAAAGGGCCTTCCACTGCCCCATAGATTCTTCTGTACCTAGCAAGGAATAAAGTACTGACTTTCAAATAAGAAAATGGTCTTCAATTTCATTACTGAATTGAGACTTGGTGAAATTTATTTTTAGGGCAAGACTTATATTGAACTGGAGAATATAAGTATTTCCCCGTGGAAATTACCACTCAACTTTTAGTTTGCACAAGAGCCTATATAAAACGGCACAGGATGAGGCTGAACTGTGGGCTTGTGGCCCCTGGCGCCCTGCTTAATCCACCAGGGGCTGCTGGCCTGTCCCCTTTCAAAGGTCTGAAGGAATAGACTGTGTTGCTGCCTCCCATGGTGGCTTCTCCCAGAGTTCTTCACATTTGTAAGATGTACTTCCCAGGGTGGTTACTGTAATCTAAATTCATTCAATCAAGTTCTGTTTCTGGGGTCAGTGCCGTCCTTATAGAATGCTTACATCTGTACCAGCCCTTAGGTCTTCTAAATATCCCCACGTGTTGACTTTCTCACTAGGTCTTGCTTTCCATTTTTTTTTCACCTTCTTGTAAATCTTGCAACACTTTTAATATTATCAGTAACAGCTTTTGCTCTGGTTCTGTGTCTTGGCAGCAGTTGTGGTTGGTTTTGTTTTTGTTGTAAAGTAATAGTTCTTTGTTACTATTTCTTGTTATCACCCCTTCAGTTCTGACCCACAGATCTTTTGGAAAATACTTGTGGCCGCCTAGTCTTGGTATACTTTGTTGTTTTTTTTTTGTTTTGTTTTCTTGTTTTTTACCTTCAGAGGTGTTCTGCCTCGTTTATTTGCCTCTACCTTGACAGATCAGATCCACTTCTCTGTGAATTGATGGCTCACCCCTGTGAGTTTAAATCAGATAATATGGAGGAGTTTTGCAACTGAGTGACTTGAGTTGCTCGCTCATATATCCCTTATATTATTTATATTGTTAATGATACAACTTCCTCAGAACCTTCTCTCTAGAAGTTGTATTTCTAAGATTTGTGCCATTGGTGGGCCCGTGATTAATTCTTCATTGACGTTGAGTATGGACATTTGGACAAGCTTGTTTTCATGTACTGACTCCGCCATTTGTAAAAGTGGCACTCTGTAACCTCTGTCCCCAGCATCAACCTGATACTGGGTATTTTTTGAAATACTGTGAGTTTGAGGCAGTACTGGACAGTTTTAATACTCACTGAAATACATGTTCAGTGCTAAATTAGAAATTTGAACATACCATTTATTGTAGTTGTACAATCAAGAAAACGAAATTTAATTATTCAGAGAATATCAGTTCAGTTCAGTCGCTCAGTCGTGTCCGACTCTTTGCGACCCCATGAATCACAGCACGCCAGGCCTCCCTGTCCATCACCAGCTCCCGGAGTTCACTCAGACTCATGTCCATCGAGTCGGTGATGCCATCCAGCCATCTCATCCTCTGTTGTCCCCTTCTCCGCCTGCCCCCAATCCCTCCCAGCATCAGAGTCTTTTCCAATGAGTCAACTCTCCGCATGAAGTGGCCAGAGTACTGGAGTTTCATCTTTAGCATCAGTCCTTCCAAAGAAATCCCAGGCTGATCTCCTTCAGAATGGACTAGTTGGATCTCCTTGCAGTCCAAGGGACTCTCAAGAGTCTTCTCCAACACCACAGTTCAAAAGCATCAATAGGGGAGTATTAGTGTTTTTGTTTTTCCTGTTGTTGTTTTTGGCCGTGCTGTGTGGAGTATGAAGTCTTAGTTCCCCAACCCAGGATCAAACCCATGACCCCTGCGGTAGTAGCACAGGCTTTAACCCCTGTTGTTAAATATTTTAACAACAGAAGAAGGGTTTTCATTTTTTTTTTTAAGAGGTTAAGATAAGTTCTTTGCTTAGTTCATTTAAGTCTTTTCCATTCTTGTCATATCTCTCTTTCATTTTATTCAAAAGTATACTTTCCTTTACTCTTCAACCTTGATCTTTTTGTCTTTCAAATTATGCCATATTTGCTTGATGAAACCTCAGGGAAATGACAATGCTTTGTACTCACTGGAAATGGTCATTTGTCTTGCTTTTTATTTGGTCATTCAATTTTGTTTGGAGGAACAGACATGCATGACATTTTGGAACTTTGTCCATTTAAAAAAAAATCCAACCTCCCCCCAAAACATGTTTTCAACTGCATGACCATTCCATTGACTGGCTCTCCTCATCCACAAGCATCTATCTAAAATTTTCTTGTAATTTCTGTACAGGAGATGTTTGAACTTGAAAAGCTTCGTGTAAGCTTTATTTATGTAGATCACTGAAGTCAAAGATTGGTTTACTTTCTTTTACTCTTCTGTTTTCTCTGTTGAAAGAGTGCTGCTTCAAGAACCGCTTGATATAATAGAAAAAGCTGTAGATTAGTTCAAGCAGTGCTGTTTTATCTGGTTCATCCTTCATACAGAAGAATCAGTTCCAAATATCTTAGCCTATCACTGGGAGAAGTTTTAGTTGGCAGTTAAGAAAACCAGTCCACTCTTTATTCTAAACTTCTTATTTTAGGAAAAAATGCATGCAGCAAGCTTATGGAGACATAAATAAGCTTCTAATTTATTGCAGTTATAGTTTCCATATAAATTCTTTGTCAGTTATTTCATGTGCATCAGAAATAGCATGCTGGGCTCCAGTGGTGCAGTCAGCGTTGGAATTCAAAGCAGGGGGAGCACGAGAGACATGAAATGATGAGGCATCTGGACGCCATACTGTGTCTGTGGAGCCCCAGTCACAGGAAAGCGACTGGAATGAAGTGACTGCCTTTGTAGAAACGAGAAAATGTATTTGGCACCATACACTGGAAAGGGGAAGTTAAAGTTAGAAATCAGCCTTGAGAGATGGTCATGACATTGCTTGCAGATGAGGGGGTTTGGTGATGATTTTGTTTACAGAGGTATTGTCTCTTTTTATAGAATTGATACAGGTCTGAGTAAGTTGACTGTAAGGGAAATCACATTGTCCATTGATATTCATATAAACTGAAAGTGATGTCTGTTGGAAGTAATGTCTATTGGAAGTCGTGTCCATGGTAGACTATTTAAAACAGCAGCCCGCAGCTTTGATGAAGGAGAACAGTTACGTGCTATCCTGGATGTTGGTTATCCTGAAATGCCTCCTGTAGCACTTTCTTCTCCCGGCCTTTCTTTCTGTCATACCAGCTGTCGCTCACTTTTGGGTCCATTCTTAGGATTGCTGTGGTTTTACAGTTGAAGAACTCAGAATATAAGGCCCAGAACTAAGCTCTAGTTCTTCACTCGCATATTTAGAATGTTAACTAAATCTCGACTTTAGTACTACAGTTGCTGGGACAAGCTACCATATTCTCAGGGTGGTGTTGGTGTGGTGGTTGAGTCATTCAGTCATGTCCAACTCTTTGAGAGCCCATGTACTATAGCCCACCAGTCTCTTCTGTCCATGGGATTCTCTAGGCAAGAATACTGGAGGGAGTTGCCATTTCCTTCTCCAGGGGCTCTTCCCAAACCAGGGATCAAACCCATGTCTCCTGCATTGCAGGCAGATTCTTTACTGCTGAGCCACTGAGGAGTGTCTGCTTTGTGCCAGGCAGTGTGCTAAAAGTCTCAAATATAGGATATAGACAGTATTTTACTAGTGAAGAAACCAGAGCTCAGAGAGTTTAAGTACTTTACCTGTGGTCACACAGCAAGTTAAGTGGTAGATCCAGGATTTGGATCTGTATCTTTGTGATTCCAAAACCCTAGGCATTTTCCTTTTTGGATGTTCCCACTTTCTCACTTCAGTTAATGTATACCTGAAAGTGAAAGTTGCTCAGTCGTGTCCAGCTCTCTGCAATCCTATGGACTGTACGGTCCATGGAATTCTCCAGGCTGGAATACTGGAGTGGGTAGCTTATCCCTTCTCCAGCGAATCTTCCCGACCCAGGAATTGAACCGGGGCTCCTCCATTGCAGGCGGATTCTTTACCAACTGAGCTACCAGGGAAGCTGCAGAATATATACCTGAGGTGGATTTATTTTCAATAAGCAATGTCCATAGGATACGTTGTGCTTTTCTGTTCATTTCTTCCATTTAATAGCTGCTAATTAGAGTTCTCTGAGAAACAAGTAATACAAAACATGGGCACCCAAATCTGTTGTTCAGATTTTATTACCAATTGCTTTAGAAGATAATAGATTGTAACAAAAATTAGTATGCTTTGAGTTTCTCCTTTTTCTCAAAGATTTGGGGGTTGCAGGGGGTGGGGGTGGGGATGGGGACGCTTTTCTAGAAACGCAACAGAGAGTTCAGAGTTCTGGGGATATAGCAGCACTGAAGCATAAGCAGTTCTGTTCAATTTGAAACCAACCAGAAGGACAGTAAAGTTTTCATTCTTTATAACATCAGTGGTTTTCCTGTTGAAATTAAAGAAGTGTGGTCAAAGGCAGTCACGGAATCAGCTTTTTCTTTCTGGGCAAATGTGGTGTCTTTACTTCATACACTCTGAGGGAAGGGTCATAAGTGATTAAGTTGGGCAGTTAGATGGGAGAGTTATCAGCATTTTTGGCTAGGTCACGAAAGCAATGAGTGAGTAATCCTCTGGGCCTGATTGGACTTTACTTATAAACATAACCTTTTCCTCCATCTGAGTGATTTAAAACTAAGCAAAACAAGAGGCTATTAGAAAGGCCTGCTTTCAGTGGACTTCAGATTTGGGTTTCCAAGACTGCTTTGAGCACATGGGTTTTCGAATACGTGTTCCCTCGTAGCCAATATTAAGGGGAATAGAAGGGAAATTCTGTGGCTAAGAGACAGGGCATCTTGAGCAATTAACATATGTTTGGTATTTTTGCATTGTGTGTATATATATATATATATTTTTTAAACCAGTTGGTTTTTGCATGTGAAGGGGACTCTGAACCTGTGGCGCAGGCATAGTTCCAGCAGCCCGTGGAAGGGCAAAATGAGTGACGACGTCTCCTTATAACATGAACCATGTGTTTTTTTCATCATTTCTCCTTTCTTACTCATCCTGTAACACGTTTGTGGTCCAATGACATTCTGCAAACGGGACACGTGTTGGGTCAGTGCCCTGTTCGGTGACTTAAACATAACTGGATTATTTCTGCCCTGCCTTCTCCTTTCCACAGAGAACCTGCAGTTTTGGAGGATTCGACTTGACAAATCGTTCTCTGCACATCAGCAGTAATAATTCGGACCCAATGGTGAGTACACGTCAGAAGGGAGGGAAAAGGTTTGCATTCAAGTGACGTGGTGGACACAGTTTCACATTTAGTATTTTTGAGAATCGATACTAGGTAACCATCCTCCAGGGATCCTAAATCATGTTTGGAGAGAAGCCTTGTTTCACCATCTTAAAGCCTCTTTTTGGGTTCATATGGAATGGAAGATGACCATCTCTCTCTTTGCAGGAGCATCATTTCTTTACTGTCTTGATTCCCAGGTTTTTTCAGGTCACAAGTCCAGAGGAGTTTGGTTTCTGCAGTCTTAGCCATTGGTGCTCCCAAGCTTTCTGTTCACAATCGTTGCATGTGTATGTGACTATTACACGTGGGTAGTGCCATAGGAAAGAGCCCTGTGATTTGGGTTTCAAGAGTATGAGCCAGCATTTCTGAAAACCAGCTTATCATAGGCCATGTGTGTAGCTCTGCACTAAGCTTAGAACTTCCTGATCTGGAGTGTCCTGAAATGAACCTGGTCCCCTTGGGGCCAAGGCAAACCAGACTCCTCTGAGCCGAGGTTACTGTCTTTTCAGACTTGTCCCTGAATCACAACCTGGGGTCAGGCCCCACTGTGCTGTACAGGTTTTCCTTCAACTTTACCTTCTGAGATTCCCAAGGATGTCAGTGTATTTTCCATACAGCTTTGTTTTCCCCTTGTGCATTTTATCGTGAGGCTGTGAAATCAGGATTCTGTGCTTTATATTTGTTATGATCATGTGTCAGCTAAAGCACCCATCTATATTTTTGTAGTGTCTGAGAATTTCCTGGGAGAATAAAATTATTTTATTTGGATATCAAATTTTATTGATTCATAAACCAATAATTTTATCTGGTCAATCTTTTAAAAAATAAAAGTATAATTTTTCTTTCTCCAAGGGAAAGCCCCCCCCCCTCACCCCACCCCCAATGTAAAATACAATGAGAAGTGACTATAGTCAAACTTGTTCAGGGAAAAATAAATTTATGCACGGTTAGGAGCTGACCACACGAAATGCTTCAGAGATATAAATCTGTTCAGGTGATGGACTTCTAATGATTAAGATTTGCCGTTTTGTTCTTACCACTTTCTTGGGTGACTCAGTAGTAGTATCATTTTTTTTTTCTTCCTCATGCTGGGATTAAGTGAACACTGGTTCATCTAAATCATTCTTTATTGATGAAACACAGTCCCCTTGGGTATTTAAACTGGTGGGAAAAAATGCAATAGGAGAAGAATATATCATACTAAGTTTAAATAAAACTAACTCATATTCCACTTTAAACAAATAAACATAAGCCAGTTAGTCAGTAGCTTTAATTTTTAATCATAAAGATAAACAACAGCACTGAGTTAACGTAAGAAAAATGTAGAGATCCTGGGGCATGCCAACATTTTGCTGAGAGGTAGGACATTCATGCTTTGAATAATAAAACCTGTTTGGGGGCTTCATTTTCTGTGATTAAAGATCCTTAATAAATTTTGTTTTGCAGGGTAAAGAAGGAGATTTTGTGTATAAAGAAGTAATCAAATCACCCACTGCCTCCCGAATCTCTCTTGGAAAAAAGGTGAAATCCGTGAAAGAGACAATGAGGAAGAGAATGTCTAAAAAATATAGCAGCTCTGTCTCTGAGCAGGTATGTGACAGTCAAGCAAATACCCTCTTGCTTCTTTTGCATAACAAAAAAGGCTGGAGATGGTCTGTCTTGAGATTTTCAGTGGTGCTAAATACATTCATTGGCATTAACCAGGCTCCAGGGCCATGCCTAGTTTGTGTAGACAAACAGTGGATTCAGCAAATATTTATTAAGCACTTAGGGTCATCCGAACACCAGGCTTGGTGCTGAGAATACAAATCAGGTCCTGTGTTCTATGTACGGATGAGCAAAAGAGACAGACATGTAAAGAAATGATTATTCTGTAGTAAAAATAAGCACTAAAATTTAGAAAACAAAGGAAGGATTTTATTTTCTAAAATATCCCTTCCTTCAAAATGGATGTCACCAGAATCAAACCTTAAAGAGACCCTCAAATTTTGTTATGAAGCAGACTTTTCAAATAAATGAAGTGTAAGTTGTTCTTAGGAGCACACAGCAAGTCTCAGAAATAAACTGAGAAAGTGTTTCCTAGCTGCAGGACTTACATAATAATCGTGTTTCTGCAGGGGTTGTGTGTGTTCACTAAATAGCTTTATCTGGAAACATTAAGATATCAAAGAATTGACAACGCCTCCTCCCCCCGGTTCTATAATTTCATCACTAGGAACATGACCTTCTTTTTATGGGTGGAAGGAATAAAGACACTTGGAAAGCTAGGCCGGAGATAATTCTGACCATTAAAATTTCAAAACACTCTCCTCTGACACCTTTATAGTATTCTTTCTGTAGTCTGTTGAAGTCCCCCTGTGAGAGCTGGTTGTCTAACTTGAAATACCTAGGTAATGCCGCTTTAGCTACAAAATGAAACAGACATTATTGCTCAGCTGCTGCCCTCTAGTGGACATGGTGAGCTAAAATCCATGTCTGAATCACAGCACCAGCTAGCCCAGCCTCCGCACTGGGCTTCAAACAAAGCCTGTGCATCTTCTGTTTATTACAGTGGTTCTCATGGGGTATTGGAGGTGGGGGTGGTGATTTTGCTCCCCCCTACCAACCCCAGGGCATAGGCTGGGGACAGTTTTGATACTTGCAATGGGTTAGGGTGGAGTGGTGTTGAGGATGCATCTTACAATGCATATGACAGGCCTCTGCAACAAAGAATTAATCATGCAAACTACCCAGAGTGCCCAAGTTGAGACCCTGTGGCTTGTTATACCTACAGGGGATGTCTGGCTTCCTCCAGACTCCCTGAATGTTACCCTTATTCTTTTCCTTTCTCATCCCTATGGATGTGGGAGCAATGGAAAGTCTATATTTCTACCCAGCTGTGAGGCAGACTGCAGATGCTTCTGTGAGACAGACTACATGCCAATGGAAGCATGGATTTAAAGCACTTATTATTTAGTTGATTTTTTTCCCTCAGATTGAAATATCTACTAAAAGCTCTTATAAACATATTCCTGGGTTTTTGTTTTTGTTTTTTTTGCTTTGTGGATCATTAGCATATAGCTTTCATGTAATTTTGAGCATTTCTCTGTAATTTTACTGCTACATAGACGCCTTGTATTTTTATTTTCCTGTTTATTTAGAACAGTCATTTCACATAAGCAAAAAAAGAAGGAATCATTATAGTGCTTTTTGGAGAAAGGAAATTAACATTGTAAGGCTTTAAAAAAAAATCTGTTTAGTAAATATATCAACTCTTCTGGTAAGGATTTTTGTCTGCTCTGTCCCTGCTATATGCCCAGCATCTGAAATAGTACCTATGGTATTCAATAAATGTGATGAATGAATTAATAATTTTTAAGAACCTTATGAACATACATTATCAGAGATGTATATTTCATATTGCTGTTTTTCAAAATGTGAGTTTTTTTTCCAGAAGAATTTTTAGAAGATTTTAATTGGATAGGTGGTTTATTTTATGATTCAGAAAAGAGGAATGAAAACCAACCTCCTCAGGAATTCATCCTTTGCAGCTTCAGTAACTTCCTAATAATGCGCCTCTCTTTATTGTTGTTGCTGAGGTTGTTTGCTCTCTTTTCTTAAATGGAAAGCAGAAGTGTGTTTTGGATCAGAAGTTGCCCTTTTGATTGTCCTTAAAAGTTTGCAGGGCCCCGCAGAATCTCTCAGAGCCCTTCTGATGATTCGGCACTATGCAAATAACAGGTTTCGTTTAGATGGTTTTGTGTTCACGTGGCTGTGTAGTATGACAGAGACTGTTCTGTTTGGGCAAGTAGACCATTCTGACTGCAGACTTTTAAAAATGTGATAGTGTCTGTCTATATAGCACTTCAAATCAAATGAGCATGTTACAGTTACACGTGCAGATGAGGGCCTGCCAAATTAATGGATAAAGTGAGTTCTGCTGAGTCACTTCTGTCTGCATTCAGATCTAAAAGAGGCTTGACAGCTTTTTACTAACAAACTAAAAGAAGTCAATGAAGCTAAACTCGTAGGGTGACTTATGGAAACTGTATTATAGATAGAAAAATGGTATGTTTGAGGTACAGTTGACCTTTGAACAACACAGGTTTGAACTGCACAGGTCAGCTCATGGGTGGATTTTTTTCAGTGGTAAACACTACATCACTATACAAACTATAGTTGCCTGAATCCACAAATGTGGAACTACAGATAAAGAGAGCCCACTGCACCCCTAACCCCTGTGATGTTCAAGGGTCAACTGTGTATCTGGGTCCTAAGTGGGTATTTTATTAGCCAATTTCAATAATTTGTGTAAATAGAAATATAAAAATCTGATCTCTATTTTTAAAAACAAAAACAAGGAATACACTTTTTTTTTTATGTAGAAACTTCCCTTCAAATAGATAAAATATTTTCTGATAGTACTTCTGGATACTACATCACTAGTGGATTGTATTTGATCTACATTTGAGGTCCAGCTTTGTGACAGATGGTAAAAAATATGCCTGCACTGTGGGAGACCCAGGTTCGATCCCTGGGTCGAGAAGATCCCCTAGAGAAGGGAATGGCTACCCACTCCAGTTTTCTTGCCTGGAGAATTCCATGGACGGAAGAGCCTAGTGGGCTGCAGTACATGGGGTTGCAAAGAGTTGGACATGACTGCGCTGCTAACACTTTATTACTGAACTAGAGAGTATGCAGAGTCTCTAAGCCTTTAACGAATTGTTTTGTCTCCAAGGTAGAGAGATTTTTTTTTTTCAAGAACATCTATTAGAGCATGAAAAACACTTTTTGAGTGCTTAGTTATGTGAGCTACAACTTGAAGATGAAGCAGGACATAGATTAAAAAGAAGGTGTATTTTGTGTAAAGCATCAGACATGAGTATAAAGATGAATTTGATTGATTTCGTTGCTAAACAGCTGTGTATTACAAAAAGATACACACCCCCTCTGATGAAATGTAATTTTGTCGAAACTCCTTTCAGGATTCAGGCCTTGATGGGATGCCGGGCTCCCCTCCGTCCTCTCAGCCTGACAGTGAACATGTGGACAAGCCCAAGCTCAAAGCTGGAGGTTCTGTGGAGAGTCTGCGAAGTTCTCTGAGTGGTCAAAGCTCGATGAGTGCGTCCAGTTTGCAATCATAGATGATTTCCTTGGCGTCTAAGTCAGACTTTTGCTGAGTGTCAGGTTCAGGCAATTTAAAGATAAATAAGACTGAGTTCTTACCCTTAGGGTGCTGTTACGGAGACAGACCTGAAAAATACCTGGCCCTAGAGTCCTATTCGTTTAGTAGCCGATGTCTAGCAGTAGCATAAACAAGAGGGTAATGATTTTGGTCGGAGGGGAGAGAGAGGAAAGCATGTTAGCGGAAGATATGGAGACTGAAGGGAGGAAGTCAAGGGGAAACTCTGATAACAATGACCAGCAGAATAAGGGGAGATGACCAGGGTTCTGCAGCGCACACGTGGCTTTGCTGACCTCTGGGTGCATCCTCCACCTGCAATAGCAACCAGCGATCTTCTGACCACTTTTTCGTCTTAGAGAATTTGGTAGAAATCTCTCCTCAGTGCATTGCCCTCTGCCACGTTCGTTGTCATGGTGAATCCAATTCCTCTATTAGCATGTTAGTGGGGGTTTAGTAAAAGAGAAGACAAATGCTTCCCTCCAATTGGCAATCTTTAATCAAAAAAATGTTTTAGTGCAGAATTCAACACAATAACGTGACATTATTTTCCCCTGATGCATTTGGGGTAGTGGGGACGTCCCGATAATTCTCTTCTGGTTTTACAAAGAAAGCTAATGTCTTCTTAACTTTTATGAATACAAAATGTTGATGAAAACTTTATTAGTAATCTTAGTTTTAGTCAATTAAGAACCAGGAAAAAAAAAAAAAAAGATGAGAGGAGAATGGCAAATGTCCCTGAAACACACACTGTTCAACCACTCCTAACCCAGTGGTGGTGTTGGCTGAGCACTATGGGCGAAGAGACCAAGTTTAAACCCACGACTTAAAAGAATTTGGCTTTGGGCAAGTTACTTGACCTCTTTGAGCTTCCTCATCTGTAAAATGGGGTAAAGACAGTATGCCTGACAAATGGGAGGTTATGAAGGTTAAGGCTGGTGTCCTCTGTCAGAGAGTTTCCATGTCACCTGGCTTCCCTGGTCATAAAGATAACTTGCTAGAGTCCCCTGTCCAATTAGGGGCTTGGTTAGGGAGAACACCCAGAAAACTCAGATCGTCCCCTGGCCTCTGCTCAGGTCAGGCTCATGACTGCCTTCCTCTGGCCCTTACCTTCCTAGTCTGTGATAGCTTCAGAGTTGCCAGCTTTGCTGTGCAGGAAATTTGCGTTGACCCAAGTTCTGCGTGTGTTCCCTACAGGTGGTCAGACAGTGAGCACTACCGATTCCTCGACCAGCAATAGGGAGAGTGTCAAGTCGGAAGATGGTGATGACGAGGAGCCCCCATACCGGGGCCCGTTCTGTGGGCGTGCCAGGGTGCACACCGACTTCACGCCCAGCCCCTACGACACAGACTCGCTCAAGCTCAAGGTGTGTGTTTACTTGACCTCAGAGCAGTCACCCCGGGTGCCTTGTGGCTTTAGGAGCCGTTCTCTTCTCCTCTGTGTTGAATGTGGAGCTCTTGTGGTGCAGACCTGCCACGCCTCTGCTCCTTTGATAAATTGGTCTCTTCTGCAGTGAAAAACCAGAGAACCAGCCAGCCTTTGGGGATAGAAGCAGGTCTGTGTTAATTCTGTCTTATCACCACGCTGGCCCTGTCCTCTGACCCCAGCTTCCCTCTAGAATTCCCACTGCCCTTCACCTTCCAGTCTCAGTGCTTTTGCCAACTGAAAGGACATGACTGACTTCACTGATGTGATCAGTGACATCCTTATGGAGCTGATGGGATTTCACAAAATGTATGAAGCGAGTATAGAGCAGGGGTTACCACTGACCTCTGATTGGTGGGAATTTTTTTCTCCAAGAAGTAGGAGCTCTCTGGGTGAGGGCAAGGCCTTCAGAGAGCCAGGTGCCCACCCAGCCGTGAGCCCTGGTGGGCACCTTGAGCCACCATCCTCTGGGGCAGGAAGGTGGAGGGCATGGGATCTCGGGCCTCCGTGGGATCCTGCACAATCAGGAGTTCTCTCTGGTCTCTGCCATACTCCCCGTCACATCAGGTGACTCGTGAGCCCTGATTCTAGTCTTCACAGTGTCTTCACATCGCATGATTGACACTTCTGATGGATTGATGGTTCATGCTTGGAAATGTACCTAATGGAAAGATCCCTCTTCCCTGGGCCACAGAAAGGAGACATCATTGATATAATCAGCAAACCCCCCATGGGCACCTGGATGGGCCTGCTGAACAACAAGGTGGGCACGTTCAAATTCATCTACGTGGACGTGCTCAACGAGGAAGAGGAGAAGCCCAAGCGTGCCACCAGGAGGAGGAGGAAAGGGAGACCCCCCCAGCCTAAGTCGGTGGAGGACCTCCTGGATCGGATCAACCTCAAAGTCAGTTCCGTCCTGTTCTGGCCCCACCCGACCCCACGTTATCTTCTCCTAAACTAAGCAAGCAAGGGCACCTTCAGGGAAGGGTGGGGTGATCTGTGTCGTCCAAGAAGGATGACCCATGGTCATGATGAGTACCATTATCCTATAGAATTAGTATTACCAGCACCATAACACTATCCTTTACCTCCCTTGAGGGTGATGGAATAAACTCTGGGTTGAAATTTCCTCCTAGTCCAAAGAGCAACTTTCAAAGAGCTGTGCGCTTCAAGCCACCACCAGGAAAGGCAGTAAGCACAGGCTCCTGGCATCCTGATTGGCCTCACAGAGGTCTTGAGGATTCTCCCTGCCCCCACCACCACCACCATTACCCCCAGATCTAGTAGGGTGGGTCTACATGGTATGACCTGTTTCCTCCTTGCAAAGCTGTCTTGCTCCTGGGGAAGTCACAGGTCTCTCTGAGCTGGGTTTCAGTGGCTCCAGATGAAAGAAGTGTCTCCTCCACCACACGCTGGGTGGCATTGCAGCCATCAGCTCACAGCAAGGGCATAATTAAAATGCAAGCCAGTGGAGTCCACGTCAGCTTTCAGTGTACACTTTCTTAGCCCAAGGTTAGTGAAGTACCCCGCTTGCCTACTGAGCTGTAGAACTGGGGGGGTACAGACTGTTAGAAAGATACTTATTAATTTTTGAATTAGCATAAAAGTGGCTATGGAAAAAGAGTTTAGGAGTTTGAGGATGGTTATTGGTCATGGACCATGTGGCTGAGCTGCTGACTCTCTTCTGTCTTATTTCCCTCCCAGGAGCATATGCCCACTTTCCTGTTCAATGGCTATGAAGATCTGGACACCTTTAAGCTCCTAGAGGAGGAGGACTTGGACGAGTTAAATATCAGGGACCCAGAGCACAGAGCTGTTCTCCTGACAGCAGTGGAGCTGTTACAGGAATATGACAGTAAGTCCCTCTCAGCACAGATGTGTTCAGTGAGATCCATAACATTCTCAGGTCACCAGGAGGCATCCCATAAGCTGCTAATATGTGCTTATGTCCCTGGAGTCCCTCATTTGATCTTGCTCTTTGCAGAATGTGTTGGTCACTGAGTCATGTCCAACTCCTTGTTACCCCATAGCCTGTAGCCTACCAGGCTCTTCTGTCTGTGGAATGTTCCAGGCAAGAATACTGGAGTGGGTTGCCATTTTCTTCTCCAGGGCATCTTCCTGACCCAGGGATCGAACCCAGGGTCTCCTGCATTGCAGGCTCATTCCTTACCATCTGATCCACCAGGGAAGCCCTACTCTTTCCAAAGCCAAGGTCAATTTTGTATTATGTCAAACAACACAAAGACATAGATTCCCAGTGCCAATGCAGGAGCAAAAGAAAACCTTACTACCCAGTACTTTTTCACTGAGAATTGAATTGTATTTTTCTTTCTTTTTTTTTTTTTTTTAAGACTTTTCTTAAGACACATAGTTCACGCCACCTTGGGGGCTGGTGGGATATACAGCCTTTCGGAGGTCATTAAGATACCCAGGTGCAAAAGTGACTGACAAACTTGGGGTATCCTGTCTTGCCAAGGGTTAATTACTTCTCAGAGCACATGAGGAGTTGTTTTCTGATTGAATGAATTAGTTAATGAATAAATGAAATTCATCAGCTTGCATTAAAGAAGCAGGGAATCATCTCCAGTGAATATGTAGAGCAGAGAATTCCATATTGCGATTTCTCAGCCAAAATGATAGCTCATTTTTACAGTCCATGAACAGAATTCAGTGAGCTCACAGCTTTTATGTAGTCTATTTGAATACACTGTATCCTTTGCTCCATTAACCCAGTCTTATCTTGTGCTTTATTCTTCACTCTGACATCAAAAATATTCCTGAGATTATTCATCATGAAGGGGGAAGCATCCTTTCCAGTGATTGAATTCAAATGTATTTTCTTTCGTGTGCTCTGCTTCAGGGATATCAGTAGCTAATAGCATTTCCATTGCTAAAAGACACACCAAACCCATGGTTAATGGTGGAAAAAAAATTGTGCATTACTGAATGTACCAGGCTCAAGAGACACAGAAGTAAATGTCTCAGTACAGTTAAATTCACTTTTGATTAATAGGTTGTCCCTCTAAATTAACTGATGACACACTGTCAAATAGGTGTCTGAACCCTAGATAAACACTGCCTTCGGGGAAAGATTTGGAAGGAATTGTGTTCCGTAGTTAATATTAGTTTATAACCAGGTCTCTTTAGGATTGGAGTTTCCCAGCAGACACCATGGGTGAGGGGTTGCCCTGTGATCAGGTTGTGTCAGAGCCTGGCCCGGTGCCTGGTGAGGCTGACCAGCTATATTAATATCAATTAATATCAGTTAATGTTTAATTATCTAGTCTCTTGGACCACACCTGCTCTATAAATAGTTCATTTGCTCTTCCTCAGCCACTGAGAACAGCTGGTTGATAAACCCCGTCCGTTATGTTTCCTCTAGCATCCAAACATAGAAGGAGCAAAGCTGAATTCTGAGTATATAAGGCAGGGTCTGTCTCAAGGGCTGGGGCTCCTTGTCCTTCCTGGGATCATGTCCTGAGATCCGCCCCAGGAATATTTTATAGGTAAGGGGATCTTTGCCTGTCATGATGCCCACCCAGCAGTCTAAGGAAGCCTCACTGCTTCTTCAAAATGTCTTTTTGAATCTGTGCTGTGCCACTGTTTAGAACATCCTTTATATATAATGTGGTACTTCTTTTTAGCGGTTCTAAAATAAAGGCGTTAGAGGACTCAAGGGTGCCAGTGAGCACCAAGAGCCTGGATCCAGGATTATCCCAAGATGAGAAGATTCTACACTCAGCAATTCTAAATTTGTTGTATTTTAGAAGTACGCTAAGTAACTGATAACTTAGAGGAACACATCAGTTTCTGTTAGAGTTGACAGATCCAGAGATCTGCTGAGATCTGAGATGTCTCCCTCATCTTTCATCTCAGCTCCCACAGATGCAAGAGACACACCTGCATTGCTTGGCAGTCAGGAGGGTCCAGCTTCTCTCACTGCATCTATGCATGGGGAATGCCAGCCTTCCCACAGGGTTCCTCCATTCAGGAAAGAGTCTCATTGTGCCAGAGCAATTCCTTCCACTGATCCCAAACCCATTCTCCTTGATCTGCCAAATGAAAGCTGTCTTTTAAGAAAATCATTTTCATAAGAATTGTAATCAGGAATTATGTCAAATAGGCGGGAAAGTACAGAGAAAAATAAATCCACATATCCACTGCCTAAATCCAACTAAAGTTAACATTTTGTTGTACTTCAATCCTTACTTTTTAAAGACAAATTTTCAAGGCCATTGGAAGGCCTGCTATCCAACAATCCCATTCTTTTCCCAAGAGAACTACGTTCCAGAAAAATGGCACGTGTCCTCAGGGCATAATTACATTTTGATGTTTGGATGTCTCATCAATGTCTTAGCATGTTTTTCCTTCCTGTGTGTGTGTGTGATGAGATGGAGGAAAGCTTTAGTCCAAATTCAGGTCCTGTCCAAATGAAGTTTTAGCCCCAAGCCCAGTGCTTCATTCTCACTTGACTGTGAGAATGTTCATGGGTCTAGCTCACTTTTTTCTTCCTTTGTGCCTTGGCATTAATGTTAGTGAGTGTGGGGAGAGGAAAAGGCCTTGATTTGCAGTCCATCTAAGAGATACCCCTCCCCTTCATTCTCCCTAAGGAAGGACAACCTGCCTGGGAAACACTGGCTTTTAGTTTTAAGGAATTTTGCTAAATTTGATAGTGGGATTCCTGCAAGTCGCTGCTGATTGGATCCTTCAGGAAGAAAGTGGCTCTGTCTCCTTGAGAAAGGAGAAGGTGGCTCTATCTCCTTGACATATGTCTCCTGATTTTATAAACTGATTTGCCATTTTCAGGCACTGCAAAGGACTCCTTCACTCCCCATAATAACTTCAGGTTATTATGCCGCTGTGTGGTAGGCTGGCATCCCCAAAGTTGCAGGCACAGTCCTCATTTTCCTGCAATGGTGGGGACAGCTTTTCTGTTTTATTCCCATCGGTCAGCACTTTGGAGTCTGTTTTGGCCGCTGCAATGCACTGACCTGTCTCACTAGGGACACACTGCATTGATTCCTCTTCCTGGGTTGTAACTGATAGCTCAAAGCCCTCATTTTACAAGTATCATTTTCCTAAATAACATGCTAGGCTAGAACAGGGTATTCCAAATCCGCAGACTCTTCCATACAATGAGGACACCATGCTAGATGTTCCAGTTTCAGTGTGGAAGAGGGGAAAGGGTTTGCTCTTGTGCTACCAATTAGTTAATTTTACATTAATCACTTTTAAAATAGCATTTCTTATTTTGGTGCTCTAATTCAAGGGCTTATCTACCAAGATTTCTGTTATAAAGTGCTTTCCTTGTGAGAAATACAAACAGGAAGTGGTCAGTGGACAGTAGGAACCGCTGGTGTGTATCTGGCAGCCCTCAGTCTTCCCACAACTTTTTTTTAATGATGAGAAGAGACATCAGATTTCTGGTTTTGTGTGTGTGTGTGTGAGAGAGAGAGAGAGAGAGATGGAGGAGGGGAAGTGAAGAGAAAAATAAAGCCATTCATCATTAACTACTTATTTTATGTAGAAAATGTTTTGTTTCCTGTTTTATCGACCAAGCATTTGGTCTGCCTTATGACTGAAAGACGATCTCCCTGTAATCTTGAACCTACATAAAGTCAGCTGTGCCGTTTATAGAATGAGCAGAGCTGCACAGTTTGGGTGATGAAGGCCCACGTGACTTCCCATGTGATTTTCTATAGGCTGACTTTCAGCAGAAAGCATCCGACGCTTCTCTCTAGAAGGATTCCTTAGGATGAGGACGTCCAGCCTTCCGGCACCCACCTTAAGGGTATTCTGTACTCAGTTTCCAAGTTGGAGGGTGTTTTCAGCTTTTCCTGTCATACCTTTTGTGTGTGGTAATAGAAATGCTAGCCCAAGACAAAGGAAAAAGGAGGAAGAACCCTCCAATCTATTCACAGCTAAAGGATTTGCCCCTGGCCCCTCATGGGTTAACCTCCCTGGTGCCTCAAACGGTAAAAGCATCTGCCTGCAATGTGGGAGACCTGGGTTCCATCGCTGGGTTGGGAAGATCCTCTGAAGAAGGAAGTGGCAACCCACTCCAGTACTCTTGCTTGGAAAATTCCATGGATGGAGGAACCTGGTAGGCTATAGTCCATGGGGTTGCAAAGAGTCGGACACGGCTGAGCGCCTTCGCTCACTCACTCCTCAAGGGTTTAGGGATTTGGGTCCCCTTTGTGGCAGCCTTGCTCCCTTTGTGAGAAGCTTCTCACTGTGGTGGCTTCTGTTGTTGCGGAGCATGGGTTCTAGGTGTGCGGGCTTTAGTAGTTGTGGGGCAGGGGCTTAGTTGCTACACAACATTGGGATCCTCCCAGGCCAGGGATTGAACCCATGTCTCCTGAAGTGGCAGGCGGATTCTTACTCCACTGTACTACCAGGGAGGTCTGACGCTCACTTTTATATCCGCTCCCAAACTTGGAGAGGTGGGAACTTATTTGAAGCACAAATCTTCTAGACCTCTACAAAGCATACAGCCTAATTCCTCCTTGTGAAAAGGCCATTTATTTACTCTCTGCTCCTGCTTGGTGGTATCAGCCCTTAGAAAGGACTGGTTGCTTTTCCCCCACTTTTGATATGGTGCTCTGAATTTCTCCTCTCCCTGGTTGACCTGAGGCCAGTTATCCTCCGAGTGACTTAGAAGGCATTGATGTATTTCACCTCTGTGCTCTCTCTCCGGCCTTAGCTTCCCGTGATACTTGATTTGAAAAGAAAAATGTCCTGATCTCACTCACTTAATTTGTTTTCTTCCAGGATGTAAGTCTTCAAAAATGTATGGTGAGAACTGAGGATAAAATTGGGATGCAGTGGATTTGAAAACTGCTTTTTTTTTTTCATTCCCCTTACAATCCCATGCCATGTGTTCATCTTCTCTAGGTAACAGTGACCAGTCCGGATCCCAGGAGAAGCTGCTTGTTGACAGCCAGGGCTTGAGCGGATGCTCTCCACGAGACTCAGGATGCTATGAAAGCAGTGAGAATTTGGAAAACGGTACTGTCAGCACAGATAATCACAACTGCATGGTCATACACAAGCCTTCTGGGCCATTTCTTGGTGTCTGTGCTTTGGCTAATGACTATCTTTCTTCCTCAGCCTGAGCCATTGCTTTTGAGAAAACTAGAATTAGGGAGAGGAGCTTTTCCAGGGCGACTGGAGCTTGATTCAGATCCTTAGGTGGGAGGAAAATTTCTCAAGAACCTAGGCAATGGATTATGCTGAGAGATAAGTAGAGAGATCTTTTCATTAGTTACTCTTCCATCCTGCAGTAGCACCTAACTGGAAAGGGCTTAAACTTGTGTGTTAAAGAAGGGGACCCTAAACTTCCCATTGTCTTGCAACTCTCAGAGGTTAGCCCTCCCTCTCTGTCTGGACCATGAAAAAGTCAAGGAGGTTTAGAGTGGGGAGACCTGGAGTGCATAGCCAAAGACTTGGGTCAGATTACATCTCCAGCCATCCCTTGCTCTTAACCTCTGAAATTGGTAATATGAGTTTCTCTTTTATAGCTTGTTCTAAGACTTAAAAGTAATAATATATCAAAAATACCTAGCATTTTGTAAACACTGATTATGAATGAAGCAGTGGGCTAGGTGCATATGTATGCAATTTGCTAATTATCACTCAAATCCTGTGGTGCATATTTTATAAGTGAAGATGCTAAAGAGAAACTGAACAATAACTGAAGCTCTTGTTCTCTTCCTCTTGGCACCGCTCTGGCTCCTAATGGTCTTTCAGTCAATGGTAGACAATTTTTTTTGTTTTGCCACACGATATAGCATGTGGGATCTTAGTTCCCCGACAAATAATGGAACCTGAGCCCTGTGCATTGGAAGACAAAGTTTTAACCACTGAACTGCCAGGGAATTCCGAATGGTAAACAGTATTTTAGACCTGATTTTCCAATACCATAGCATTTTCAAGTCCAAACTCTTAACTACTTCATGTCATCATACATCAGCGCGGGGTATCTGGGCTTAGTTGAACTTCAAGCCAGAAAGGATTTGTTTGTATATGTTATGTATATAATTTGTATATGTTATCATAAGTACCTTCACAAATCATGGATTGGATGGAAGAAGGTGGACCTATTTGGGGAACAAGGAAAAAGGCAACATATTCCATAAAAGATCTCTTTGCTTATTTGTTTGCTTATTTGTTCTGAGGAGCAGGAATATCCTAGGGCTTAGGACTCTTGTTCATGAGTTTCTCATTTCAATATGAGAATTTCGAGACGCCCCGCTGAGAACATTGTTACAAAACTAGGGCATGAAAGTTTGGTTTCTTCAGATCGTTATCATCCATCACCTCAGTTTTTCTTCTTAAATAGAAAGTAAACCTAAGCAGGGCTGGCCCTGAACATTCAGATCGGGGACCGTAGTAGCAGAATGACTCCTTCCATAAACAGATACATCATGGCAGCAGTATGTCATCCTTTCAGTAGGAAAATATCTAAATTCATATTAAAATAATGTGAAAAGTCTGACTTTATTCAAATATTGTTTAATTGTTATGAAAGCTAGATCTCTAAATGAAGGGTACATGATTAAATCATAAATATTACATTTTCATTAGACAAAAAAAATCTCAAAACTTGAGACCAGCTAGACAGAAAGAATATAATTACCCACATCTGATATGGTACTTCCTTCCCACTCAGAGAGCATGCATGACTAGGGGCTCAGAGTTATGGTGCCCAAAACTTCACACATTGGGCCAGCCCTCCTCATGGTCTAGATTTTGAAAGTTACTGGAGAATATGTATTTTTAGTTCGCGGAGTAGGTCCCATACCCACTACAAATGATGGACTCAGTTTGAATCAGTGGTTTACTTATATCTTCCATAGTTTAATGCATTTCATAGTTTAATGAAAAGACATTCAGTAAACAGGTTTTGGACCAGTGGGATCAACCATCAATTACACTTTGAAAAGCAGAGTAGAAGTATACAGTGTAGATAGGAAATGGCTGGAAGTCCACAATTCAAACCAACTAAAATCACTTTAAAAGGAAGATGTTTTTAAACTAGATTTTGACATTTTCTGCCCAAACTTTTCTGCTTTATCCACAAAATAGTTAAGGATATGGTACCTCTCCCAACCTTTGCTTTTTTACACATGAAACCAAGCTGCACGATTTTGCTCTGGTTTTACTAGGAAAGTATTTTCATTGAGTGGAGAAGTAAACGGTGGGTTTACAGCAGCAGTGCCTCTTGTGCAGTTTGTAACTTCTGATTCGGGAGCTCATGCTGCTTGAAGCTCTGATTTCTATCTGTGATCTTTGGGATCCTGCAAGCCCCAGAGGCCCGGAGGCAGCGCTTGGTGGCATGAGTGATGGTGGCCACTGTAGAGGGGCTGGGCCTCAGCCTTGAGCGACCTCCACACTTCAACTTTGCTGTTTTATAAATGAAGCTTCATTACAAAGGATCCTCCTGCTTTGAAAATCACTGATTTCAAACGTACAATGTTCTGAAAAAAGACAATTCTCTTACCATTATGAACGCCATGGTAATCTTTTCCTTTCTGACCTCTTCACCATTCTCCTTTCCAGTTAGCCTCTGCTGACTGCGGTGTTAGGCGAATAAATTCCGTCTAAAATACCTGCAGCCATAAAACCGAAATTGTGTGTCTCCTATGTCCTTTCCTTTTCGCAATAAAAACCAACATTTGAGTGTTGGGAACTATTAGGTCCATAAGGAAAACAATTTGCCATGTAGACCATCCATCAGGGCCACACGAGCAGCAGTATCTTAAATGCCTCAGCTGCATGACCGAAGAACAGAGTGATATCAAGGGAGAGGACCATTTGAGGGCCGTGAGTCTTGTTCATTGTTTCCCTGTCCTAACAGCCCAGAGGTAGGAAATTCCAGATGGCTCACTTGTCTCAAACAGAAAGGGAGTCCTAAGTGGATGGGGATCAGATGCACTCAGTGTTACTGTGGGCAGCTCTGTTCATCAAGCAGCAGAAGCAGTATCAGTCAACGATTGTTAATTAAGTATACTGTGGCTGGTTGATAAGTTTAGTTATCAGCCTGACAGTTAGTTTACTTTAATGAGGTCTGTTGCTTCACTTGTTATTAGAACCGTATTGGTATCTTAAAGACTCTGGCAGTAGACTCCCCTAAGCTTGTTTACTCATTGTTACCAGGATTGGCTGACGGTTTGCAGGATACATTTATTTTACACGCTTGAGCAAAACACAAAGTAGTGAGGGCTTTAAAGACGTTTTGAGGGTTCAGTGGTCACCAGTGAACTTGGGGGAGATATCATTTAAAGCAATGGTTCCCTACCTTTTTTGGCACCAGACAATTTTCGTGGAAGACAATTTTTCCATGGACGAGGATGGAGGGGAGGGATGGTTTGGGGGTGATTCAAGTGCATTATATTTATTGCACACTTAATTTCTGTTACTATTACATCAGTTCCACCTCAGATTATGGGGCCTTTGATCCCGGAGGTTGGAGATTCCCCTATGTAAAGAACCTGTCCCTTTCGCAACCATGGTCTTAGGAAACTGTACTCTAATCAGAAATCCATCAGTGTAGTTCCTTAGTGGGATATGGATAATGCCTTCTTCCACACTGACTACAGCTGCGAACAGACATTAGGCCTAGATTTATATTATTGCCTGACACAGCATATTTTCTTTCCAAATAACTCAATTAACTTTCATTTCCCCGAGTCCCTTAATAAGACTAAGAATTCTTTCTAAAAAATAAAAATGGAACCACAGTAGCTCTACATCACCAGTGGTGATTTTATGTCCTTAGTGTAACTCCACAACAGGATATGGGAGTTAGAGATTTCAATAACGTTAGCGCACCTTTTACATCAATTTGATTGATTTGCTTTTTAAAATGCAATTGTAAAAAATCTCTCCTTGCCTTGTAGGCAAGACTCGGAAAACCAACCTCTCTGCCAAGTCATCAACCGAGTCCAGCTTGAAGTCTTTCAACAGGAACCAGCTGGGCAACTACCCAACCTTGCCTTTGACAAAGTCAGTGGACGCTTTGAAGCAGGGAGGGGAGGGGAGGCTGGGCGGTGGTCTCACCCCTCTTGCCTCCAAGAGCTGTGATCCCCCATGTGTGACTGATTTGAATAAAAACCGAAGGAGTCTCCCCGTTTCCATCTGCCGGAGCTGTGAGACCCTGGAGGGCCCCCAGACCGTGGAGACTTGGCCCCGGTCCCACTCCCTGGACGACCTTCAAGGAGAGCCTGAGAAAGATGTGCCTGGCGAGGTGACAGAACCCTCCCCTCAGATTGTGCCTGAAGTGCCACAGAAGACAGCCCCCTCCGCCACAAAGGTTCCAAGCCCCAAACAAGATTCTGCTGTGGACAATGCATTGCTACTGACCCAAAGCAAGAGATTTTCTGAACCTCAGAAAACGACTACTAAGAAACTGGATGGCCCGACGGGGCCCTTCTCACGGGGTACATCCCCCCCTCCGTGTTTGCCCAAAACCTTTGACACCCAACTGCCTGCCATTAAACCCAGTTTAACACGGACGCCTCTGGAGGGTCACAGGAAAGGACTCGATTTCGAAGGAACACATCATCCCCCGGGCACCAAAGAAGGCATGGATGCTGAGCAGAGGGGCCCTGAGGTCAGAACGCAGGCCAAACCTCCTGTCCAGCCTCCGCCTGTTCCCGCCAAGAAGAGCAGGGAGCGCCTCGCCAACGGGCTGCATCCTGTCCCTCCTGGTCCCCCCGGCATGCCCAGCCCCGACGCACCCGGCCTGCCGCTTAAAAAGGGCAGCCCTGGTGGCCCCAGCGACTGTCCCCCGGCGGTGGCGGTGGCCAGGGCTCCCCCGGGGCCGGAGCCGGGCAGCCCGCCAAGCACCAGGCCACCACCCTGGCTGTCGGAGCTGCCCGAGAGCGCCAGCCTCCAGGAGCACGGCGTGCGGCTCGGGCCTGCGCTGGCCAGGAAGGTCTCCTGCGCCCGCGGGCTGGACCTGGAAATGCTCACCGAGAACAAGCTGCGGGCAGAAGGCATTGACCTCACCGAGGAGCCCTATTCTGATAAGGTATCCGAGGCCCTGGCCCCCCACCCTCGTAAGTTGGGGGTGCCAGGCAGGAACAATGTCATTGCCCCCCGACAGCAGCTGATGGCAGACAGTGGCAGGGCAGGGGGCCGTCGTCACCCTGCGCTGGGCGTTCAGATGAACAGGGAGCACGGTGCCCAGATTAAATGCAAACACAGCCTTGGGGGATTTCTTTTTCTTTCCCTTCTCTTCTTTCACTTGTTTGTATTTAATTTTGGCCAACTGTTCTTTGCAAGGAGAACTGTCAGTCATTACTAGAACCAGGTCCTGAAACAAAGCTCCAGTTTCCATGTGTTACTCAACATCTTTGTATTTAAAACTTTAACAAATCCCCATTTCGTTTCATTTTATGTAAAATTGAATTAATAATAACCTTCATAAGTACCTCTTAGAAGTATTAATAGGAGCAAATGTTAATAAGTTCAATGTAAACCTACTTTGAAAACTGTGGAGCTCTCAGTTAAGTTCAGTCGCTCAGTCGTGTCCGACTCTTTGTGACCCCATGAATCACAGCACGCCAGGCCTCCCTGTCCATCACCAACTCCCGGAGTTCACTCAGATTCACATCCATAGAGTCAGTGATACCATCCAGCCATCTCATCCTCTGTCGTCCCCTTCTCCTCCTGCTCCCAATCCCTCCCAGCATCAGAGTCTTTTCCAATGAGTCAACTCTTCGCATGAGGTGGCCAAAGTACTGGAGTTAGTTCAGTCGCTCAGTCGTGTCCGACTCTTTGTGACCCCATGAATCACAGCACGCCAGGCCTCCCTGTCCATCACCAACTCCCGGAGTTCACTCAGATTCACATCCATAGAGTCAGTGATACCATCCAGCCATCTCATCCTCTGTCGTCCCCTTCTCCTCCTGCTCCCAATCCCTCCCAGCATCAGAGTCTTTTCCAATGAGTCAACTCTTCGCATGAGGTGGCCAAAGTACTGGAGTTTCAGCTTCAGCATCATTCCCTCCAAAGAAATCCCAGGCTGATCTCCTTCAGAATGGACTAGTTGGATCTCCTTGCAGTCCAAGGGACTCTCAAGAGTCTTCTCCAACACCCCAGTTCAAAAGTATCAATTCTTCAGCGCTCAGCTTTCTTCACAGTCCAACTCTCACAGCCATACATGACTGCTGGAAAAACCATAGCCTTGACTAGGTGGACATTTGTTGGCAAAGTAATGTCTCTACTTTTGAATATGCTATCTAGGTTAGTCATAACTTTCCTTCCAAGGAGTAAGCATCTTTTAATCTCATGGCTGATTCAGATGTAAATGGGGCTTCCCAGGTGACACTAGAGGTAAAGAACCCGCCTGCCAGTGCAGGAGATAAAAGAGATGCAGGTTTGATCCCTGGGTCAGGAAGATCTTCTGGAGAAGGAAATGGCAACCCACTCCAGTATTCTTACCTAGAGAGTCCCATGGACAGAGGAGCCTGGTGGGCCCCAGTCCCATGGGATCGCAAAGAGCTGGACATGACTGAAGCGCTCCTTAGCATCATTCAGATGTAATAATTATACTATGTGATATCTGTATGGGTAACTGGGGATAAAAGATTATGTAAAATACCCCATTGTACCAAAAACATTGAAAACTATAATGAAAACTCATTTCTTATTTGCAAAAACCACAAACAAGCATGTCGAACTGTGTGCTCAGTCGCTCAGTCCTTTTCAGCTCTTTTGAGACGCTGTGGACTATAGCCTGCCAAGCTCCTCTATCGATGGAATTTTCCCGGCAAGAACACTGGAGTGGGTTGCCATTTCCTCCTCCAGAGGATCTTCCCCACCCAGGGGAAGTCTGAGTCTCCAGCATTGCAGGAGGATCCTTACCTCTGAGCCACCGGGGAAGCCCAGAGTACATCTACCAATATCAAAATGACTTTGAAGACAAATACATGAAAATAGATGTAGCTGTATGTTAGTCCTAGAAATGCATGAATTGTTCTAATGCATTCCTGAGAGTCTTTGTTATAAGCGCCTTATGACCCTGAATGCCTTATGATAAAATACTCCTCCTCTGCCTTCTTAATATTTAGTGAATGAACCCCTTTGAGTGGAAAGTAGTGGAAATTCTACTGTACAGTAAATGCTGGCCTAGTATAACTCTTTGTAGCTGAGGGACTAACAGTAGAGGATCTATAGAGCACAAGTTTGCTCTTCAGTAACCTTTCGCAAAATGATCACATAGAGTGAGGTGAGGACCTTAGACCCCACAATGAAGGGTGATTGTGTTCTATTTTAACCATCTTTCAAGACGTATTTCCAGAGCTGATCACTACCTAAAAGATAAAGATGTAAAATAGTCTCTCTAAAATATTTGTCCTGACACTAAAGAAAATAGATTCATTTCAAATTAAAACTGTTGGTCCTACTTTCTAGTAGCTAAATGTTTGCTGTTCTTGGAGAAAGAAAGATCCTTGCAACCTTTGCTAAGAGATTTCTGTTCTTGCTCACAGCACGGCCGCTGTGGAATTCCTGAGGCCCTGGTGCAGAGGTATGCAGAAGACTTAGACCAGCCAGAAAGGGATGTCGCCACCAACATGGACCAGATCCGTGTCAAGCTGCTTCGGAAGCAGCACCGCATGGCGGTGAGCGACCCACGGTTCAGGGCTCCCCTCACCCAGCTTTCTGAAGTCCATTCAGTTATAGGGCTTGATGATGGGCATACTGGTAGCCCAGGGTTCCTTATATCAAAGGGAGACACCTGGGGGAAAGTAATACGTATTCAGCCTGCAGAGTTTTAAAAATAGAGTTTCAGAAAGAAAAAGATGAAAATTATCCATAATCCCAGAACTGGAAAAAAAAAAAAAAAAATCCATTTGGTTATTTCTCTGCCCGTAGTGCATGTAGAGTTTGGAAACCTTAATGTCTTCAGTTATCAGATTGTGAACCTATTTCTTTGTTATTGAAAACTTTTTTTATATTATTCATGTTTCAAAGTGTTGTAGTAGGTGTGTCTTAGTTCAGCCAATTCCATATTATTAAGACATTTAGATTTTTTTTCCAAACTTTTATTTTAAATAATTGAGTGAAGAATGCCCTGGTTAATAAATTCGATAGACTTTGTTGACTAATTTCTGAGGATATAGTCCTTCAAGAGGATTTGCTTCATTGAGACTTCAGAAAATCTCAAGAATTTGCGCATTTGGTGGTAAATTGCCTTTCTGAGAGGTATCTCACTTGGTCTTCACAGAAGTCAAGTATAAATGTCCATTTCCCTGCCCTAGCCAACATTTATTATTGTATTTTTAATTCTTTATAATTGATTAATTTTAATTAATGCTTAATTTAATAAATGCTTAATTTTCTGGATGTTAGTGTAGATTCAAAATACAGAAGAAAATCCACTTTATATGAGTGTCATTGCTTTTTTGGATATCTTATTTTTTCACACTGTCACATAGGTTTGCTTCTTCAGTCACCATAGGGATCATTGATTGAAGAGTGTGACTACCATGAGACAAAATAGCCAGAAACATAAGTGGTGATGGGTTGGAGACTTCCACACATAATTGGGGTTAGATCTAATTCCAAGTACTTTCTGGGACCTCAGACACTTTCTTGAGGATTTGTCTCACCTTGAGAAGCCAAGAAAGAATTCTTGATGCTTTGACATCTCATGGTATTATCCCTTTCTGATAGTGTAGTATTAAACATAATATTTCTGCCTAGCTCTCCTCTTAGGCAGAGAAGGAGGAGCTCTCCAGTGGCACTGGTCAAATCTTGATGAAATCGCTTTCTTTGTTTTCCTAGATCCCAAGTGGTGGACTCACAGAAATCTGCAGGAAGCCCCTCTCTCCCGGCTACGTGTCATCCGTGTCGGATTGGCTGGTTTCCATTGGTCTGCCCATGTATGCCAGTGCCCTCTCTGAGGCAGGCTTTAGCACCCTGGGCCAAGTGCCTTCTCTGTCCCACACTTGCCTTCAGGAAGCTGGCATCACAGAGGAGAGACACATAAGCAAGCTCGTGTCTGCAGCCAGACTCTTCAAACTGCCACCAGGCCCCGAGGCCATGTAGCCAGGCCTGAAATGGGCCTCCCTGGACAAGAGCCACCCGTTCACTGTGCTCATGATGCTTGATGCAATTCCTCCTTGGCTGGACATGCAGACCAGACCCAGGAGAAAGGCCCAGTGTGTTGCCAACAGAACTCGGAATCTTGGCACGGGACTGATGACCTTCCCTTCTCCAGAAAAGCCCCTTCCAGGAAATTGGTGTGGTTCTCTGTGACCCCCAAAGGAAAAACAAGCACTTAGTTTTGTTTTCAGGATACAGTAGAACCAAGATGCCGATTTGCCACAAATGCTTTGCCCACAGTCTGTCTTGGTGCGCTGGGCAGGGGCAGGGGGCAGGGGGAGAGGCTGCCTGTCCCGTTTCTCAGCGTGCTCCTCACCCTTCCGTCACCCTGCAGGGTTGCTGAGGCCCAGACGGGCTTTAGCCAGGCCAAAGTAACAGCCTCGGGAGTGATTGTACACTATTGACCAGGCTCATGTGTTCAAAAGTAAGAAAATCTGGCTGCACTGGAAAAAGAAAGCCCTATTCTCCTTTAGGTAAACAAGAGACGTTTTAATAATTGCTTTCTAGCAAATCAGCATTTATTTGCCTTAATGTAAGCTTTTAAGCAGTTATCTAACCTAGTGTTCACTACCTTGTAACCGCAGTTCCAGATCCTCAGCTTAGACTGCCATCTAACGTATGTGGGATGTTTCCAACAGAAATGGGCTTTTCTAATTGTCTCACTCTAATGTGGCTTATTTTATAGGGGTGTTTATCAGGCCAGGATTCATGCTGACTTTCAGATTTTAAACTAACTACAAATCTGGTAAAAAGCTCGCTGAAATTCACAAAGATATCCTGTGTGAGAGTATGTTTGTGTGTTTGAGGTTATGATCTTTAATTTTAATCAGTTTAGTGTTGTTACCATGTTGGTCTTTGTGCTGCAGTATTGACTTGGAATCTTGACCATGTCCATTCCAAAACTCAGTCATTGGATAAAAGATCACCTTTGCAAAAAGTCATTGTAAGTTGAGTATTTAAGGAAGATGTTTGTTAAAGGGAAATAGTTTATAAGATATTTTAAAAGATTTTTTTCCTGGTTTTATAGTTAAAATACTGTTTTCCATCTTATTTAGGTAATTCACTTAAATATAATAAAGGTTCGTTATGGAGCCAAACAGACTATATTGGCCATGTATTAAATAGTTGCATATTTTCAGTTCTTTTCCAACTGATTCAGCATTCTCTTTTAATCTATTGTCTGATTTTCTAGCAGACAGAAATTATTGTTTCCAGTTGCTTATAAAATTATTTTCTTTTACATTCTTATCATGAGCCCTATTTTAAGCATTGGGTATGATCATTTATGGTAGAAATGCTTAGAGTCGTGATTTAAAAGTTCTGTAATGTTTTATCTACTCGTTAAAACAAATGATGTCCCTCGGGGAAGGGGGGAAAAAAGGTGTTTTCATGAATTACAAAGCCATTTTACCGTTTGCTTTAAAATAGATCTGGATCCATATTTCTGAGGAAAAGGACATTCTCAGGTAATATTTTTTTTCATGCTTTGGGTATGCATTTTAAAGAATAATATATATTTCTTCAATAATAGTCACCTTCTATAAGATGCCATGTAAGAAGTTGTGGAACACTAGAAGAAAAAGCTAAAGCGGCCAAATTTCTGTTGAACTCTTCAGCCCATTATGACATTCCTGTGGGATGTGACATTCCATGTAAAGGGTAAGGAGCCTGCAGGCTCTCCTGTAACTATGTCATTGGAAGGGATTTCATGTGTGAAGGAGAGGATGCTTTAAAATGGAAGGGCTCCTCACCCCACGTTTTCGGTGCCTCATCGTGACTTGTGAGAGAGCCTGCTCAGAGTTGAAGCTGAGCTAAAAGACCACACGTACCAGGAAGTCCTATAGTCAGGTGATACATAGGAGCAGAGGAGAAGGGAAGATCGTATGTGAATTTCCTGGTGTTAGTTCATTTTCACCGTAAGATTTTCACTTATGTAAAAGAGGTGCCAGAAAAGTGAACTCTCTGAATATGAGTTTTTAAGAATGCCAAATCGTATTTTTTTTTTTCATTCTTCTTTGGAAATCATTGCCTTTGCCTAGAAGTGAAATTCAGGGACCATGAATCATTTTCAGTGGAAGGGCTTCCTAGTCTGTGGAAGGTGATTTGAGGTGATTTTTACTTTATTGTGCTTTTGATTAAAATCCTTTTGTTTTTAAACCTTTAGTATTTGTTTGGTCTTCTTTTGCTTTAAACTTTTAAATTGCCCTTAGAGAAGCCTGAATGCTTGCGTGTGACCTTTGACTGAGATGGTTTGCGGCCGCCTGTGGATGCCGGAAGACAGGTGGCCAGCTTCAGCAATATCCGGTTTTCATCCATTGCACTTGGTGCCGAATGTTAGGAAGGGTGAACACTGTTGTTCTAGGAAAGCACAAGAGAGACCTGGAGAGGCAGTTTGGCTCAGGTAGCTACACATCAGTTGTGTGTCATTTTTCTCTTTGAAGCTGTCTATAAGGAAATGCAGCCAGCCCCAACCACTACTTACATTCCCAGATAACAAGAAGCAGATAGATTGTTCATGGCCTTGCCTTAGTCAGAGGCCCTTTTCTCTTTTCCTGTACCCAGGGATGGGTGAAGTTGGAAATAAGTAGTCTGTTGAAAATTAGTTCCTGACAGAGCGAAGTTTGCTTTCATAATTGCAGCAAAAGAAGTCAGCTCACCAAGTCAATGCTGCTTGTGCGTACTGTATTATTTTCAGAAAAAAAAAAGTCTGAGTCCACGTTATCTCGGTTTTAAATTGATAAACAAACTGTCAAGCAAGTTATATAACAACTAACAACATTGCACTTTCTGTATATGAAATCAATATTTAAATAACTTATTTTTCTCCATTGCTGTTCTTAAACATTGTAAGTAGCTGTAATATACCAGTACCAATATGTTCTTGCGATTGCTTCAGCCCAAGAAAGCTATGTATTGTTTTAAAAATTGTAAAAAATTATTGTGATGATTCATTTAGCAAAAAGAGGTGGACAGAAGGGTTTTCCTATGTATCAAAACTTGTCTATAATTATGTCATCTATGTACCTAGAAAAAAAAGTAAATAAATTTCTTCAGTTGAATCTGTCTCTTTTGTTGTTCCCTAGGTATTTCAAAGGTGAGTAGAAATGAAAGGGAATTAATGAGGTGTGGTTTAAGAATAAAATGTATTGCAAAAATAGTAGTTGTATACAACTATACTGCCACATTATTTCTGCCACATCACCAAAACTCACTATCACATTCAAATTCTCTTTGACAACTTATTTCAGTTTTTTTTTTCCCCAAATATCCCATAGTTAAGTCACATAATCACAGTATCTTAGCCCAGAAAGAGATTTTGGAAGTCATCTCTAGTCTAAGCCCATTTTTTTCAATGAAGACTTTGAGTCCACACAGACTTGCCCAATATCACAGGTATCAATAGTTAAATGGAAATAATCCAAGTCTTCCTCTGAGAGAGAAAAACTTCTAGATTGGTATATCCTAGAAATTAAGCAACTTGACAAAAATCATTTTCAACTTAGTGTACCTCAATTGATTATAAAAGTGTATTTTTAATTAAGAGGAAGTGTGTAATTCAACATTTTGAGTAGCTAATACATGCACTTGATACAAACCCAAAAGCGACCCTTTTCTTCCAGCCACCTATTTCTCACACTACAGGTCAGTATTACAACCACTGTTTGCATGCCTTTTCAGAAATGCTCTATTTACAAATAAAACTGAATAAGCATTTTTCCAGGTAGGAATGACAGCATTTCCCCACGGTTTTTCACTTAGCATGTGGAATTGCTGTGTTATGTATAGAATTTTGATAGAATAGTTTAAATCCACTGGTGGATTTCAATAAAGGTAAGCTTTACCATGATAAGTCTTACTTACAAATCATGGTTTTACTCCCCACTCATCCAATCCATTTTGTAAAGGGGGATATTTAATGTATTCTTAGAGTTCGGGGTTCCTCTGAAGTGAGGCATTATTTTAAGGAATTGATCATAAACCTCAAATCTTGTTTATCTCAAGCTGACTCCTAAGATTCTATAGCTCAACTCATAGAAAATAATTATTTTTTATGATCCCTAAAAAACCTTGATTGGATTCTCGGTATTTGTTATAACTTGGCTTCATATGTGGATGCTTATGTTGTATTCATTTAGAAGTTATAAGGAACATAAATTTGAAGGAGACAAGGAAAGGGTGGTTCCCATCTCACCACACAACTTATTTGGGGGCATCTTAGAATAAAGGCTTTCTTTATTCTGTAATAATGTAATAATAATTCATTGTAATAATGACTGACTTTATTTCTGAGGATCGACTCAGAGGGAAGTGTACACGGGACTTCTAGGGGTGTGTGTGAGGGTGTGAATGAGGGGGGAAAAGGCAGGAGAGGATAGAGGCTTGCTCAAGTGTAGGTCTGGACCACCCACCCATGCATCAGGGGGCCACGGGCGGCATTATTTGGAAGCACTCTTAATTCCTCACATAGTGCCCCTCTTACACCGCGTCAGAGAAGAACACTGAGCCGTCCCCTCTCTGAAACTCCATCGAAATACACGAAGGTAGTAAGCAAACTACGGTTGAGCCCAATATGGAAGGCCCCCCGGATACCTGGGTGGAAGCCAAAGGAGTTAACATTAATCTGACTGCAATTTACTACCATCCTCGTTTATCTTCAACACTCCTCCCAAACCGAATGTCTGATCTTCCCCCCATTTCTCATCTCAGTTAATGATGACTTCTGGTCACTTAGATCAAATCCCTTCGTCATCCTTGACTTTTTTTTTTCTCCTGGTCCATGTCAAACTGTCAGGAAATCCTCCTGTCTCTACTTTCGACATCTCTCCAGAAGCTGACTCCTCACCACCTCCGTTGCTACGGTGGCCACCACCCCCTCACTTGGATTGTTCCAGAGCCACTTGCTTCCCCACCCCCATCCGTGCCATCCAGCACTCGCAGCAGCCTGAGTGACTCAGCTGTGGATGTTTGTGTCCCTCCCAAATTCTAACATTGAAGCCAGTCCCCCAGTGGGATAGCATTAGGAGGTGGGGCCTTTGGGAAGTGATTAGGTTTAGATGAGGTCACGAGGGCAGAGACCCAGGTCGGGATTAGAGTCTTTATAAAATGAGGAAGGAACTATGGGGCATCTTCTCTGTCCATGTGAGGACCCAGTGAGAAGGCTGGCTTTGACCCACCAGGAAGAGGGTTCTCAACAAGTCAGTCCTGCCAGAACTTGATCTTGGACTTGAACTGTGAGAAAATTAATTTCTGTTGTGCAAGACACCCAGTCTATTGTATTTTATTATAGCTGGCTGAAAGTGAAAGTGAAGTCGCTCAGTCATGTCCGACTCTTTGCGACCCTGTGGACTGTAGCCCACCAGGCTCCTCCGTCCATGGGATCCTCCAGGCAAGAATACTGGAGTGAGTTGCCATTTCCTTCTCCAGGGGATCTTCCGGACCCAGGGATTGAACCCAGGTCTCCCGCATTGCAGGCAGACGCTTTAACCTCTGAGCCACCAGAGAAGCCCATGGCTGCCTGAGCAGACCCTTTAAAAACATAGTCCAGGTTATGTCAATCCTCTGCCCTTTCCCTCTGCGCCTTTCCATTTTCTTCAGAGTCAAGTTTAACTTCTCTGCTGTGGGGACTTGCCTGGTGATCCAGCAGTTAAAAGTCATTTCCACTGAAATGTGATGTGGCCAATGTCCACCCCCAGCCCCCTTGCCCCATTATATACCCTCTGTGTCTCTAATTCAGCCAGAGAAGTCCTCGCCTCGGACCACTGTGGGGTTCTTCTCAATCTGGAACGTTCTATCCCAGAAGATCTGCAGGACTAACCGCCTCCCATCCTCCTCCCATGGGTCTCTGTTCAGAGCGACCTTCCAGAGTCCCGATCTGACTTCATCACTTAAATCGACACCACCTCTTAGCTTTACCTTGGCCACCAGTTCTGAGTCTCATACCTGCTTTATTTTCCCCTAAAGCGTTGATCACCTTCTAACACACTGTGTAGTTTACTTCTTTGTTACGCTGATTATTTATTAGCTGTGTCCTCCCTCCAGTTTAAAGTTCAGGAATGCTCAGGTTGCTGTCTGTTGAGTCTGAACTTCTACACTTGACACATAGTATTTGTTAAATGGATGACAGTCCCGAAGCCTGACGGGCTTCCCATGTGGCGCTAGTGGTAAAGAACCCGCCTGCCAGTGCAGGAGACATAAGAGAAACGGGTTCAGTCCCTGGGTTGGGAAGATCCCCTGGAGGAATACGCGGCAACCCACTCCAGTATTTTGCCTGGAGGGCCACAGTCCAGGGGGTCGCAAAGAGTCAGACAGGACTGAAGCGATTTAGCACGAGCCGGAAGCCCTTGAAGCCTAAATATTAAAGCTGGAGATGATTTTACTTTAAGCTCAGGTTAAAGGGGAAGAAGTGGTCTTCCCCGGTGGCTCAGACGGTAAAGAATTGGCCTGGGTTCAATCTCTGGGTCGGGAAGATCTCCTGGAGAAGGAAATGGCTACTGACTGCAGTATTCTTGCCTGGAGAAATCCCATGGACAGAGGAGCCTGGCAGGCTACAGTCCATGGGGTCGCAAAGAGTCGGACTCGACTGAGCAACTAACACACGCACATAGGTGAGGAAATAGACGGAGAGGCGACAAGAGTAGCTAAGGTCATACACAGATAGCCAGTGACAAAGTAAATCGATAAAGAGACAGATACTCTTTACCCATCAAAGGATTCGCAGGAGCACGAGAGCATCTGCGGCTTAAAAAGAAATCACAGTAAAGCGCTTTATCTTCAGCCGCTTCCAGCAAATAAACTCTTGCAGAGTGAGTAGTAGCTGCAGCATCTGACCACCAGAGGGCACTGATGTGCCAGATTGAAGGCCGAAGCAGAACGTGAGGAGGGCGGGAGGTGAGAGCAGGGGGAACGCGCTCGCTCATGCTCCCAGGGGAAGGCGAGCAGGACCTCCGCGACTCTCCAAGTTGTCAGAGAGACCCTGAGTCCTGTAAACCACGTACTGAAACGCCATTGAAGAATGATGATGGAGACCGGTGGAATTCACAGTCCACTTTAATAAGCACGGTGGGGCTCTTCAGTTCAGTTCAGTTCAGTCGTTCAGTCGTGTCCGCTTCTTTGCGACCCCATGAATCGCAGCACACCAGGCCTCCCTGTCCATCACCAGCTCCCGGAGTTCACTCAGACTCACGTCAATCGAGTTGGTGATGCCATCCAGCCATCTCATCCTCTGTCGTCCCCTTCTCCTCCTGCCCCCAATCCCTCCCAGCTTCAGAGTCTTTTCCAATGAGTCAACTCTTCACATCAGGTGGCCAAAGTACTGGAGCTTCAGCTTTAGCATCAGTCCTTCCAGTGAACACCCAGAACTGATCTCCTTTAGAATGGACTGGTTGGATCTCCTTGCAGTCCAAGGGACTCTCAAGAGTCTTCTCCAACACCACGGTTTAAAAGCATCAATTCTTCGGCGCTCAGCTTTCTTCACAGTCCAACTCTCACATCTATACATGATCACTGGAAAAAACATAGCCTTGACTAGATGGACCTTTGTTGGCAAAGTAATATCTCTGCTTTTCAATATGCTGTCTAGGTTGGTCATAACTTTCCTTCCAAGGAGTGTCTTTTAATTTCATGGCTGCAATCACCATCTGCAGTGATTTTGGAGCCCCCCAAAATAAAGTCTGACACTGTTTCCACTGTTTCCCCATCTATTTCCCATGAAGTGATGGGACCAGATGCCATGATCTTCGTTTTCTGAATATTGAACTTTAAGCATTCAGTTTTCTGAATGTTGAACTTTTTCACTCTCCTCTTTCACTTTCATTAAGAGGCTTTTTACTTCCTCTTCACTTTCTGCCATAAGGGTGGTTTCATCTGTAGTTTGAGCATTCTTTGGCATTGCCTTTCTTTGGGATTGGAATGAAAACTGACCTTTTCCAGTCCTGTGGCCACTGCTGAGTTTTCCAAATTTGCTGGCATATTGAGTGCAGCACTTTCATAGCATCATCTTTCAGGATTTGAAAGAGCTCAACTGGAATTCCATAACCTTCACTAGCTTTGTTCATAGTGATGCTTTCTAAGGCCCACTTGACTTCACATTTCAGGATGTCTGGCTCTAGGTGAGTGATCACACCATCGTGATTATCTTGGTCATGAAGATCTTTTTTGTACAGTTCTTCTGTGTAGTCTTGCCACCTCTTATTAATAATATCTTTTGCTTCTGTCAGGTCCATACTATTTCTGTCCTTTATTGAGCCCATCTTTGCATGAAATGTTCCCTTGGTATCTCTAGTTTTCTTGAAGAGATCTCTAGTCCTTCCCATTCTGTTCTTTTCCTCTATTTCTTTGCATTGATCGCTGGGGAAGGCTTTCTTATCTCTCCTTGCTATTCTTTGGAACTCTGCATTCAGATGCTTATATCTTTCCTTTTCTCCTTTGCTTTTCACTTCTCTTCTTTTCACAGCTATTTGTAAGGCCTCCCCAGACAGCCATTTTGCTTTTTTGCATTTCTTTCCCATGGGGATGGTCTTGATCCCTGTCTCCTGTACAATATCAGGAACCTCCGTCAACAGTTCATCAGGCACTCTATCAGATCTAGTCCCTTAAATCTATTTCTCACTTCCACTTGTAATCATAAGGGATTTGATTTAGGTCATCCCTGAATAGTCTAGTGGTTTTCCCTACTTTCTTCAATTTCAGTTTGAATTTGACAATAAGGAGTTCATGATCTGAGCCACGGTGGGGCTCTTGGCTCCCCCTTATTACTGTTTAATTAGCAGAGAGGCCTGACCGCCTCTGTTCACTGCTCTGGGTGGGTTTAAGGGTCTGGAGCCCTCTTGCGGACCATAGGAGCAAGTTGGAGGAAAGAGGTGTTTATTTGACTCTGAAATAAACTCGTAAACTTTCGATGTCGAGCAATGAGATGTAAACCAGGCTCATTTTTGTTCGAATGGCATTTCGTTGCTCATGGCCCAGAATAGCCTGACATTATAAAAAGCAGCGGGCAGGATGCAGTCCAGCTGCTCACTGAACTTTTGACATACAAGAGAGCATTTGGCCTTCACACTGCCCCCCTGCGGTAGACACTGTGATCCCCGTTTTACAGCTGAGAGAGCTGCAGTCACAGAGGTGTAGGTAGAAGAGATGAGATTTGACCTTGGGTTGTTTCTTGCATGCGTTTGTGCTAAGTCGCTTCAGTCCTGTCCGATTCTTTGTGACCCCATGGACTGTAGCCCTCCAGGCTTCTCTGTCCATGGGATTCTCCAGGCGAGAACACTGGAGTGGGTTGCTGCGCCCTTCTTCAGGTGATTTTCCCAACCCAGGGATTGAACCCACCTCTCCTGTGGTTCCTGCATTGTGGGCGGATTCTTTACCACTCAGCCACCTGGGAAAGCCCACCCTTTGGCTTAACCACTACTCAATAACTCTGGTTCTCAGCCTGAACAACATTAAAATCACCTGCTCTATTAGTCGAAGTTCAAAGAAGCAGAACCAATCGGAGGTATATTTAAGAAACATAGGGGCTTCCCTGGCAGTCTGGTGGTTAAGACTCCACACTTCCACCGCAGGGGGCACAGGTTTGTTTCCGGGTCTAGAAACCAAGATCCCATAAGCTGCATGGCTCAGGGAAAGAAGAAGAAGAAAGACAGACATGTATTGCACAGATCTGCTTCTGAGGTCATGGAGGGCTATCTGGGAAAACCTCATACCCATAGGGCACCGTGTCAGGAGCTTCAGGCTGGAACCTTTGGGCAGGAACATCAGCTGTTGTCCACAAGCAGGATTTCTTCATCCTCAGCTCTGCGCTTCACATCTTTCAGTGGACTGAGCCAGGCTTACCCATATTTAGTCTCTCTTACTAAAGGTTAAATGATGATGGACTTGAATCACATCTACAGAACACCTTCACAGCAATACCTAAGGTAATGTTGATTGAATAACTGAGGGCTATAGCTGTCTCAGCCCAGGCTGCCATAACACAAAACTACAGACCTGCTTCTTGACAACAGAAATTTATTTCTCACAGTTCTGAGGGATGGAAGTTCAAGTTCAGAGTGTTAATGCCATCAGATTCCATTGAGAGCCTGCTTCCAGGTTAGACTGCTGGCTTCTCCTTATATCCTGCATGGCAGACAGAGAGAGACAATCTCCCTCTTGTTCTATAAGGGCACAGATTCCATTCATGAGGGCACCACCCTCGTGACTCATCTAATCCTCATCCCCTCCCAAAGCCCCACCTCCTAATGCCATCACATTGGAGGGTAGAGTTTCAGCTTAGGAACCCTGGGGGAACACGTGTGCACCTTCCAATTTGCTTGTGTCCAACTCTTTGTGACCCCATGGGCTGTAGCCTGCCAGACTTCCTCTGTCCACGGAATTTTCCAGGCAGGAGTACTGGAGTGGGTTGCTATTTCCTTCTGCAGAGGGTCTTCCCAAACCAGGAATCGAACCTGTGTCTCTTAAGTCTCCTGCATTTGAAAGCAGGTTCTTTACCACTAGCGCCGCCTGGGAAGGGGGCACATGCAGGCCTTAGCAGTGGCCTGGCCAGGGGGACGCATTGAACACCACCGTACTGTGGAAGGTTTTCAAAGCAGTCTCTGTCCTACCCTGGACCAGAAGCAGAAATGTTGGCTCATATGGTAGTCAGCTCTTCCTAATAGATCAATTCCTTATAAATCAATTCAAAAGCATATTCGAAAGTGCCGCAAATTGTCTGAACTTCTGTCCAAGGACACTGTGCTGCTGTCTCTCATATATGCTTTTCAATTTCCTGAAGTACGTCATTCGTCCAAAGGGCCAGTAATAGAAGTTAAGCGAATACTGCTAACAGCTTTGAGCTTCTTCGTTTTCTGAAAATAACTAATCAATTTGCTCTGTTTTGAACAGGGACCCAGTTGCCACCTGGGATAGTCTTTTTCTGTCAAACTGAACTGCTTCAGTCCCCACTTCCCCAAAGTATAGGGCATCGTGTATCTCTCCCTAAGACATTCCTGAAAAGAGTTGCCCAAGAATCCCAGGATTTACTGACCTCAAAGGAGCCTGTCTCGCTTTGAAACAATAGGTTACGATCAGAGCCAGAGAAGTCTGTGGACTTCTCAGAGAAGCCTACGGACAGCCTATGGACCAGAAAAGCCCGTGGACACGCTCCGGGTCTGCCGAGTTCTTTTGCTGTAGCCTCATCGTGTCCCTGTTCCACTCTCAAAGAACACAAACACCATGGTGACGTTTTGTTTGGAGGGAGGATAAAAGACAGTCTCAGAGTTCCATCTATCTGAAACATAAAGCCTCCAAAGGGGAGGGCTTCCCAGCCGCACAGGTGGCTTTACTGAAGGGTATTTGGGGCTTCAGCCAAACAATCAGCCAAAACCAGCCCCGAAATGGGCCTTCCCATGGGGGCACTCTTCCCAGGTTATCATCCAGATTCAGGTCCCCTGGAACTGGGCATCTTGCCGGGGACCCTGGGTGTCCTTTCCCGTCTGACCCATCTCAGTCTGTCGGAGACATTCTATCATGTTGCATCCTTGAAAGGGAAGAGGTTAGGGGATGACACCTCTTTCTTTCCCAAGTGGCAACTGGGTCCCTGTTCAGATTTACTCACATTCCTCCAAGCAACTGCTTTGCATAACAAGCGATATGAGAGACAGCTGTTTAGGTCACACATGTCCCAGGATAATTAGTGACTTAAGCCAGAACTGAGGTGCCACTCCAGTGACCACACAGGGGCAACTGGTGTATGTACCTAGACAGACAACTGCCAGCTTCTAAAAGTCCTGTTTAAGTCTTCCCTGGTGGCTCAGTGGTAAAGAATCCACCTGCCAATGTGCGAGACACTAGAGACACGGGTTCAATCCCTGATCCAGGAAGCCCATGTGCCACAACTGCTGGGCCTATGCTCTGGAGTCCGGGAGCTGCAGCTTCTCAGCCCACAGGCCCCAGAGCCCGTGCTCCACAAGAGAAGCCACCGTAACGAGACGTCCAGGCACCGTGAGCAGAGAGTAGCCTCCACCAGCCACAACCAAGGAAAAGCCCAAGCAACAAACCCACAGCACAACCACCAGCAAATACATAAATAAAATTATAAAATAAAGTTGCAAGTCTTTAAAAAAAAAAGTGCTGCTCAGTCAAGCTTCTAAGAACTCAGACTATAAACTCTGAGGCGACTCAAGCTTCCCGGAGAGCAGGGCTGTGGTCAGACCGGAGTGGGGTCACATAATGGGAGTCAGGGACTTTCACAGGCTCTCCTCTGACACCCTGAGGTCTGTGTGCAGCCGTGTCTGGAGAGTAGACCGGGGAAGCCCCCACTTGTGACGGGGTGGGGGCATTCCCTTAGAAGGGCACACCCAGGAAAGCGGGCCGCGGCCCCTCACTTCTCTGTCACGTTGATCAGTGGTAGATGGGGCTTGGATGTCACACCGAGGCCACGATGGCGCACCAGAAGATGGGACCACGGCACCCACCTGTCTGCTGCCATAGCTCTTCCGATGGAGAAGGAAATGGCAACCCACTCCAGTACTCTCGCTTGGACAATCCCGTGGGTGGAGGAGCCTGGCAGGCTACAGTCCGTGGCGTCACAGAGAGTCGGGCCTGACTGAGTGACTAAGACGCCGCACACCACCATACCTTTTCCGGGGTTAGTTTCAACCCTTTCAACTTTTGCCAAGGCCGGGCCTCACTTAGACCTGCAAACCCTCCTCTTGGCTTTCATCGCAGGTGCCAAATTAAAATCTCTTTCAGAGGCATGTCCCTGGAGCAGTGGGTGACTGTGGGGCTGGAGGGCAGGAGGATAAAGGTGGAGAGGTGAGACACTGCCCTAGACCCGGGTCCCACGCCTTTGACCTGGGAGTCCCCCGGTCTCTGGTTTGGGCTCCGAGCCTCAGAGTCGCTCTCTGCTTCTGAAATGGCCCGAGCGTCTGTCAAGGCCTCCTCAGGCCGGATTAAGCCCTCACCTCTGGGAGCTCCCCGCCGAGGCCCGCCGTGGTTTGCAGAGCAGATTCAGTGTTGTCTCACCAGGGACAAGTGTGTGAATTTCTTCCCTCGTCCTCGGAGAGGTTTCCAAGAGTTTTCCAAGGCCCCTTTCAGCTGTGGTCTACACGCCGGGCCTGGGCACCTCTCCAGGGAGGAGCCGCGTTTACTTTGGCTCCTGAGTACTTCCTGTTTCGTCCCAGGCTCAGAATGTATGGATAGGGCCTTGCCGGGAGGTGTGCCGCCGAAATTCCCCGTGCTGTCAAGACGGTTTGGATGGAGACTGGCCGCCCCGGCCACGGGGGAGCTCCTATCCTCCCCGCCCTCATTGGCTTTGAGGTGGCAGGGAGCTGCTCATGAAGAACGTTCGATGGTTGGATCGTAGAGGATGTTACAAATCCTCAAATTTTCCCCTCCAAAATTAGAGAAGATGTCTCACGTTCATTTTTGAAAATCTATGCACAAGATGCATGAAAGAATGACTTTTGACAAAGCAAGAAATCAGGCTTCTTCCTCAGGCTCGTGGTTCACACAGCCTAGTGAGGCCAAATACCTGCCTGAGGCAGGGAGACTGGTTCAACTCAGAGCACACTCCAAATGAACAAATTGAACAATTCATCAACTCTTTTATTTTTGGCAGGGGGAGGAGAGGAGGACTTGCCAGAGCTCATTACTTTACCTTAGCTCCTCCCGGAAATGTGCTCATTCGTGAGTGCCATGAATGTGCTATGCCCACGTTATCAGCTCAAACTCCTCTCACCCATTTTTCCACTCAGAAAAACAAGGGGTCAGCGCTCAGAAGAGATCTCAGAGGCGCTTCCTCTGTCAGCATCCGTCCTGGAAGCATATTAAAATTTAGGTTTGCTGTTGTTTAGTCGCTCAGTCCTGTTGCACTCCTGGACTATAGCCTGCCAGGTTCCTCATAGGATGCTCCAGACAAGAATACTGGAGTGGGTTGCCATTTCCTCCTCCAGGGGATCTTCCTGACCCAGGGATCGAACCTGTGACGCCTGAAAGTCTCCTGCATTGCAGGCAGATTCTTTACCACTGAGCCACTGGCCTCCCCATGCTCTATGGAATTTTAAAAAATATATTTATTCGTTTATTTGGCTGTCCCAGGTCTTTGTTGCAGCATGCAGTGTCTTTAGTTGAGTCATGCCAACTCTTAGTTGGAGCACATGGGATCTAGTTCCCTGACCAGGTTTGGAACTCGGTCACCCTGCATTGGGAGCACAGAGTTTTAGCCACTGGACCACCAGGGAGGTCCCTCTATGGAATTTTATAAACTGTTTTATCCTCACATTTTACATCTTGTTCTTTTTGTTAACATTGGCGGTGAGTGAAGCTGGGGAAAGGTAGACTGGCCGTGAGATCGAGTAGAAATTGAGTGCTAAGCAAAAAGCAAATATCGTATATTAAAATATATATATATGGAATCTAGGAAAATAGTATTGGTGAACCTATTTGCAGGGAAGGAATGGAGACGCAGACATAGAGAACAGACTTGCAGACACAGTGGGGGAAGAAGAGGGTGGGACGAATTTAGAAAGCAGCATTGAAACATATACGTTACCCTCTGTAAGACAGATAGCTAGTAGGAAGCTACTATATAACACAGGGAGGCCAGACTGGTGCTTTGTGATGACATAAAGGGGCAGGATGGGGGATGAGGGGGAGGGAGGCTTCAGAAGAAGATGATGTATATATATATATAAAATTGTGGCTGATTCCCGATGTTGTATGGCAGAAACCAACACAACAATGTAAAGCAATTATTTTCCAATTAAAATTTTTTTAAAAAACAGAAATTAATTGCTTTCTTAATGGCTGACCACAAGAAATTCAGTCCCCATTCTCTCCTTTTGATTCCTTGATATCTGTGGCTTATATTTATTTAATAGGTAAACTCTGAGAAGGAAAGTAACATAGAGATTAGTGGCTTTCATTTTAGTAATTTAAAGTAAAACATTTTGAGTTTTTTTTTTTTTTTTCTTTCTTTTTCTTCTCTCTCTCTCTCTCTCTGTAGGTGAGAGCATGTGTGTGTGTGTGTGCGTGCTGTGTTAAGTCACTTCAGTCATGCCCAACTGTTTAGGACCCCATGGTCTGTAGCCCGCCAGGCTCCTCTGTCCATGGAATTCTCCAGACAAGAACACTGGAGTGGGCTGCTGTGCCCTCCTCCAGGGGATCTTCCCGACCCAGGGATCGAACCAGTGTGTCTTATGTATATCTCCTGCTTTGGCAGGCCGGTTCTTTACCACTAGCGCCGCCTGGGAAGCCCATACCTCCTTCACCTGATTCTTTTTCTCCCAGTTGTGTTGAGATGTAATTGACATATACTGTTATAGTAATATTAGTTTTAAGCATGCAACGTGATGACTTGGTGTATGTACACATTGAGAAATGACCACCACAAGAAGTTCAGTTAATATCCACCACTTTGCATAGTTAGCAATTTTTTGAGAGAGAAATGTTAAGGGCTACTCTCTTGGCAACTTTCAAATCTTGTCAGGTGTGTGTTGTTTGTGTGTGTGTGAAGTTCTTTTGTTTTAATGAGGGGAACCCGCCCACCCACCTCCCTGCTTCCACACCATCAGTGTGGGCTTCCGAGCCTGTGTAGCCACCACGGGACACTCCAGTGGCTTGCCTGCTCGTCTGCTTCTCTCGCTAGACTGAGGGCAGGTCTATAGGCTGTTATAACACAATGAAGGCAGTCAGCCTGGTCTCGATGGTCAGCAGCCAAGTGGTCAGTGGGTCAATGGGCCCGTCCAGTACCACACTTGCAAATACACAAGCATTTCCTCCTTAACTGACTCATTTGGCCAAGGCATGGGCAGGACCACGGGACTGTCCACCAGGGACTCTGAAGTCGGCCATTGTGTTGTTCTGTGAGCGGGCGCTGTGCAGCCAGGACCTTTCCCTTTCCTGACATGCATTTGTGTTTTGCATGCTGCCCCAGGCAGGAGGCAGCAGCTACGGTGGGAGGAGGCAGGAGAGCAACTGAGTCGCTTGCAATCCCACAGGAGTTGTATGTGCAGCTGAGGGGCCCACGCCTGTGTCAGGGTGATAGTCTCTGTGGTGTGAGCCTCACGCATACCTGCCTGCTCTAGCAAGGTCTAGCTCAACCTCAGGTTAATGCTGGAATTACCTGTGGACAGGGCTTCTGAACTCCAAGGGTCCATTTGAATAGAAGAATTATGTCCTTTGCCTTCCACTAACCTGTAACTGAAATTTAGCCTTTTCTTTGATTATGAATGCAACGACACCACCTGTGATGTCACCAACACAACTACAGCTGTTTTCCTGTCACTTCACAGGGCTTACAGATCTTCCACAATGTCCTTTCCAGTCATTGGTACTTTAGTATGTAACTATTAGACCCACTGGTCTATCTATCTTTTTTTTTTTTGACTGTGCCATGGGGCATGCGGGATCTTAGTTCCCCAACCAGGGATCGAACCTGTGCCCCCTTCATTGGGAGTGCAGAGTCTTAACCACTGGGCCATCAGGGGATTCCCTGATTCTGTTTTTAATGCACGAATAAGAAGCACTTGTGTTACTATAGTATTCTGTCAGTGTTCTCCAGAGGAACAAAACCAAGTATTTATTGTGAAGAATTGACTCTCATGATTATGGAGCCTGAGAATCTGTCATCTTAAGCTAGAGACCCAGGAAATCTAAATACTATCCAGCAGTGTAACTTTCCGAACCGAAAGACCAAGGGCATCAGGTCCCTGTCTAGGTCAGCAGAAGACTGATGTCAGCTCAGCAGTCAGGAAGACAGTCAACTCTCCCTTCCTCTGTCTCTTTTCTATTTTTGTGTTTTTAAAAATAATAGCTAAAGGTTTAATTTCAAGATGATAGATTATAAAGAAATCACTAAAAGTATAAAGCAATTATTTATTTATAAGAGATTCATTATAAGGTCCTTGGAAGAATAAACTCAAATTGATTTGGCTATCATTCAAATCAGGAAAGTATGATTTACTGCTAACTTTTCAGGAATATGCTGCATGCAATAAAGTATACCTTCAAAGGTAAATCAGCTGATGTGTTTTGATAACCCAGAAGTTAAATAAAAATATAATTCTATGTATTTTAGGTTATACATATAAAAATACTATCTTGAGAAGGTATACCCAAGTTTCACTAGACAGCCAGAAGGGTTGATGACACCCAAAAACGTTAAGGACAACTCTGCCGTGTGGCTGCCAGCCTCTGGCCACTTCACTAGAAGAAACAAATCCTTCTCAAAATTCTGTTGTACATTCTTTCAATACATCTCAAAGAAGGAGGTGTGTGTGCCAGTTATCAATAAATGGTCCCTGGACTCTAAATCCACCTCTTCTGGGTTACTCAGCCACCGAGAAGGGCACGGTAAACTTTTCTCCTTTGTTGCAGGAGTGATGCTAAATCTTGTCAGTAGAGGGCGCCAGAAGGACCACGGCAGCAGGAAGGGGTTTTGCTACTTAGCCGCTGGCGCGAGTCTTTTCTTCTGGCTCCTATTCTGCGTGGCTACGAGTGACAAGGGATGGTTGAGGGGAAATGCAATGGCACTCATTGTAGCATTTCAGTGAATGAATCTGTCATCCACTGAGCTGCAACCGCACACTCCCCAGTAATGCCTGCATTCCAGTTTGGGAAGGAGGTTTCCTGTAGCCATTTCCCAAGGATGCCATGACAAAGTACAATAAATCAGGTGGCTTAAACAACAGGATTTATCATATCAGAGTTCTGGAGGCTGGCAGTCCGAAACGACACTGTCAGTGGGCTTGGTTCCTTCTGAGAGCCGAAGAGAATCTATTCCATGCTTCTGGTGGTTTGCCGACAATCTTTGGTTCTTGGCTTCTAGAAGCATCACCCCAGTCTCTACATTCATACATGCCGTACTCCCTGTGTTCATGTTGGTGTCCAAATTTCCTCTTTTAATATATGACACAGCCATTTTGGTTTAGGGGTCCACTCTATTCCAGTACAGCCTTATCCTATTGGTTCTTGGCTTCTAGAAGCATCACCCCAGTCTCTACATTCATACATGCCGTACTCCCTGTGTTCATGTTGGTGTCCAAATTTCCTCTTTTAATATATGACACAGCCATTTTGGTTTAGGGGTCCACTCTATTCCAGTGTAGCCTTATCCTAACAACTAGTTATTAATACATCTGTAATGACCACAAAGTCATTCCAAAGAAGGTCACATTCTGAGGTTCTAGGTTTTAGGTTTCAACATGCGGGTTTGGGGGACACAATTCAACCCATAACACCTCCCTTTTAAGTTTACCCCTTCCGTCAGTATTTCCTCACTCAGCCTTAGGATATCTTCAGAGATATTTTTTGCCCCTTTATAGCTAACACTTTTGAAGAAGGCAATGGCACCCCACTCCAGTACTCTTGCCTGGAAAATCCCATGGACGGAGGAGCCTGGTAGGCTGCAGTCCATGGGGTCGCTAAGAGTCGGACACGACTGAGCGACTTCACTTCCACTTTTCCCTTTCATGCATTGGAGAAGGAAATGGCAACCCACTCCAGTGTCCTTGCCTGGAGAATCCCAGGGACGGTGGAGCCTGGTGGGCCATCTATGGGGTCGCACAGAGTCGGAGACGACTGAAGTGACTTAGCAGTAGCAGCAGCTAACACTTTTATTTGTTTTATAATTTATTTTTATCAAAATACAGTTGACTTACAATGTTGTGTTAATTTCTGCTGACAGTGAAGTGATTCAGTCGTACATATATATATATATTGTTTTTCATGCTTTTAAAATCTTTACTTATTTATATTTATTTCTGGCTGTGCTGGGTCTTCGTTGCTACATGCAGGCTTTTTTCCAGTTGCAGCAAATCGGGGCTGCTCTCTAGCTGTGGAGCTTGGGCTTCTCATTGCGGTGGCTTCTCTTGCTTTGGAGCATGGGCTCAGGGTGTGTTGGCTCTGTTTTGTGGCACACGGGCTTACTTGCTCCACTACATGTGGAATCTTCCTGGACCAGGGATTGAACCTGTGTTCCCTGCATTGGCCGGTGGACTTAACCACTAGACCATCAAGGAAGTTCATAAAAGTCACATTCTTTTTTTTTCTAGAAAAAATTTATTTATTTGACTGCACTAGGTCTTAAATTAGTTGCAGCACATGGGATCGTTGGCACAAAGGCTTAGTTGCTCCACTGCATGTGGAATCTTCCTGGACCAGGGATTGAACCTGTGTCCCCTGCATTGGCCGGTGGACTTAACCACTAGACCACCAAGGAAGTTCATAAAAGTCACATTCTTTTCTTTTTTTCTAGAAAAAATTTATTTATTTGACTGCACTAGGTCTTAAATTAGTTGCAGCACATGGGATCCTCCATCTTCATTGCGGCATGCAAAATCTTTAGTTGCAGCTTGTGGGATCTAGTTCTGTGACCAGTGATCAAACCTGGCCCCCTGCACTGGGAGTCTTAGCCACTGGACCATCAGGGAAGTCCTTCTTTTCCATCTTCTTTTCCATTATGGTTTATCATAGGATATTGAATATGGTTCCTGTACTATAGTAGGACCTCACTGTTTATCCATTCTATATATACTAGCTAGCATCCTGGGCTTCCCTGGCTGCCCAGTGGTTAAGACTCTACACTTCCAGTGAAGGGGACATGGGTTAGATCCTTGGTTCAGGAATATTTCACATACCGTGTGGTGCTACCAAAAAAAAAAAAAAAAAAAAATTAATAGCTTGCATCATCACATCCTTCTTACTAGGTGATTATTTTCTGTTTAAACTTGTTCTCTCTCCTGACTGAACCCTAACAGATATGAGAGCAAAGGGAACTAAGAGAGTAAGTGCCAGGCTGTTGTTTAGTAACTAAGTTGTGTCCCCCTCTTTGAGACCCCATGGAACTTAATGTTTAATCTTTCCTCAACCTTATGAAATAGGCATTGTTATCAGGAGATTTCCCAAGTGCCATGTTTGGGGAGTGGCAGTGCTGGAACTCAAACCGTGTTCTGTTTTGTTGCTTCTTGTTTTATTCCAAAGGCTGAGTGCCCTCTGCTTCACAGTGCTGCTTCCTACTACAGATGCCTGTGCGAACTTGTACCACAAACACAGAGGTACCTGGTGGCTCAGACGGTAAAGAATCTTCCTTCAATGCAGGAGACCTGGGTTCAATCCCTGTGTCAGGAAGATCCCCTGGAGAAGAAAATGGCAACCCTTATATATATATATATATATTCTTTTTCATGCTTTTAAAATCTTTATTTATATTTATTTTTGGCTGTGCTGGGTCTTCGTTGCTACATGCAGGCTTTTTTCTAGTTGCGGCAAGTCGGGGCTGCTCTCTAGCTGTGGTGCTTGGGCTTCTCATTGCGGTGGCTTCTCTTGCTTTGGAGCATGGGCTCAGGGTGTGTTGGCTCTGTAGCTGTGGCACAAAGGCTTAGTTGCTCCACTGCATGTGGAATCTTCCTGGACCAGGGATTGAACCTGTGTCCCCTGCATTGGCCGGTGGACTTAACCACTAGACCACCAAGGAAGTTCATAAAAGTCACATTCTTTTCTTTTTTTCTAGAAAAAATTTATTTATTTGACTGCACTAGGTCTTAAATTAGTTGCAGCACATGGGATCCTCCATCTTCATTGCGGCATGCAAAATCTTTAGTTGCAGCTTGTGGGATCTAGTTCTGTGACCAGTGATCAAACCTGGCCCCCTGCACTGGGAGTCTTAGCCACTGGACCATCAGGGAAGTCCTTCTTTTCCATATTCTTTTCCATTATGGTTTATCATAGGATATTGAATATGGTTCCTGTGCTATAGTAGGACCTCACTGTTTATCCATTCTATATATACTAGCTAGCATCCTGGGCTTCCCTGGCTATCCAGTGGTTAAGACTCTACACTTTCTAGATAGTGATTGCAGCCATGAAATTAAAAGACGCCTACTCCTTGGAAGGAAAGTTAGGACCAACCTAGATAGCATATTCAAAAGCAGAGACATTACTTTGCCGACTAAGGTCCGTCTAGTCAAGGCTATGGTTTTTCCAGTACTCATGTATGGATGTGAGAGTTGGACTGTGAAGAAAGCTGAGCACCGAAGAATTGGTGCTTTTGAACTGTGGTGTTGGAGAAGACTCTTGAGAGTCCCTTGGATTGCAAGGAGATCCAACCATTCCATTCTAAAGGAGATCAGCCCTGGGTATTCATTGGAAGGAATGATGCTAAAGCTGAAACTCCAGTACTTTGGCCACCTCATGCGAAGAGTTGACTCTTTGAAAAAGACCCTGATGCTGGGAGGGATTGGGGGCAGGAGGAGAAAGGGATGACAGAGGATGAGATGGCTGGATGGCATCACCGACTCGATAGACATGAGTTTGAGAGAACTCTGGGAGTTGGTGATGGACAGAGAGGCCTGGCATGCTGTGATTCATGGGGTTGCAAAGAGTCGGATATGACTCAGCGACTGAACTGAACTGATACAGGTTATGAAACATAAGCAAGATTTAAAAGTATGAGATGATGACAAAATAAACAATTTAAATAAATTGTTTTTACTTTATTAGTGGTGCCAAAAGCCCTTGACCTGTTTCCCAACAGAAACACCATTTTCCATGGGAGCACCACGAATATATATTTACTTCTTTTCTGAAAAATCTTGGTTTGCATTTGGTGATACAGGGACTTGAAGGTTTATTTATAAGCTTAGTCTTAATGGCAGTAGCAGCTGAAGTAGATCCTTCACCAAGCTGCAAATGGAAGAAGTCATGCTTGCCTGAGTTTATGAAGTTAAGATAACCACCAGCATCTTAGCAAGGCCAAATGGTGCCTGACAGCAATATAATGATGCCCTGTCTCTTTCAACTTGCCCGAAATGAATAAATACCTATAAAACTAGGGTGCATTCATGTGTTCAGTGTTCAACAAATCTAAAAATATTAACTCAGTGCAAAACTGAAAAAGTTTCTGGTGTCTTTGCTGCTCCCCGAGGCTGACACTGAGAACAAATGAACCTTTGCACCACCTTTGCGGACACTGGCAGGACCTTCTATTTAATGCGACAGCCGACTTCCCGCAGAGCAAGGGAGGGATCCAGGAGAGCGAGGCAGGAGCGGCAGGCGCCTTTCCTGACCCGCCTCCCACGTCACACACCATTACTTTCATCGTATTCAATTTGCCGCTCAGGTCAGTGTAGGAGGGAGCCACACAAGGGCACGAGAAGGCCAGGAAGCGTGGCTCTTTGGGGACTGTTTGAGGCTGGTGACCACAGAATAGGCTGAAGAAAGAGACAAGGTGCTGAAAAAATATGTATCTCTATGACACGGCACTAGTGGTAAAGAACCCGCCTGCCAATGCAGGAGAAATCAGAGATGGGGGTTTGATCCCTGCATTGGGAAGGTCCCCTGGAGGAGGGCACGGCAGCCCACTCCAGTATTCTTGCCTGGAGAATTCCATGGACAGAGGAGCCTGGAGAGCTACAGTCCATAGGGTCGGAAAGAATTGGACACGACTGAAGTGACTTAGCGCACACACATGGCAGCCATAGGACAGAGAATCCAACTTAACAAAGTAACAGAGAAGCCCGTGAATGACAGTGTGCAATGGGCTTAACAAACAACCAGACTAGACTGTGAGGAAGCTGGAGGCCGTGGGGAGGCAGAGGCAGTCTCCAGGAAAATCAACAGAAAAATAAAAAGATAGGAAGGCCATCTGATGTGCTTAAGTGGTTTTAAAAGGTGATTGATATGAAAGATAAACTGAGGTATATTACAAATTTCAAGAGTTTCTTTGAGCAAGAAACACTTGGAGTCTGGAAGCACAAGACAGGAAGCAGTTAGGGACCCTCCCCTGCAGGAGCAGGGGGGACTTAGACAAGCTGCAGCACCGGAAAACAAGGTAATTATTTGATTACAGTTTAAAGCCAGGCTTCCCTGGTGGCTCAGATGGTAAAGAATCTGTCTGCCATGCAGGAGACCTGGGTTTGATCCCTGGGTTAGAAAGAATAGCGGGAGAAGGGAATGGCAACCCATTCCAGTATTTTTGCCCAGGAAATCCCATGGACAGAGGAGCTTGGCAGGCTACAGTCCACGGGGTCCCAAAGAGTGGGACTAGACTGAGCAACTAACACTTACACTTCACTTAAAGCCTACTTGACTCTTTGAGACTGGTTGTCCTTAACACTTTCGTAACTTTGAGACGTTTACAGGCTTAGATTTTGGATTGCTTATGTAGGCTGCCATAGTTGATTCACCAAAATGTTTGCTCAGGTTTTTCCTTAACATCTTATGGGAAAACACAAATGAACTATTTGGCCAACCCAATATGAGTGCCACCCAGTCTAACGGCCTCCTTGTTTAATTAAACAATATACCAAATTATTATAAAAAATTATAGTGTGTAAAATTTTAATAATTACATGGGAAATTCAAGTTTTCAACGTGTAAAACACTGTAAAAGGGAAAATAAGACAAAATAAGTCCAGAAGAACAAAACATTTTATAAGAAAGAGAACATAATAATTGTAGGTTACTTAGGTTTTACAATGAACATTATTTCCATGAACATACTAATGTCAAAACCTTTATTCACCTAGCTAAATTAAAATGGAATATAAGTGTTGGGAAGATACCAAGAGAGGAAGTAGGGGTAGAGAATTCAGAAGCACCAAATCTTCATCCAACATAACAGAAAAGCAATAGGTAATGTCCAAGATTTAAAAAACTCACATAAGCATATTAGTTAGAAATCTAGAATTAAATAGCAAGCAAAATGGTTAAAGAATTTAAAGGCTTTGCCTCTGGGGATCAGACCCAGGGATGGGGGAGGTAGAGGGGTAAGGCAGGGACAACTTTTTTGTCATAAACCATTTAATACTATTTAATTTTCTTTGCTTCTATAAAAAAGAAGACTAATTTAAATAATATGTATAAAGTAGATGTCCTAAAATCTAGGAAGCAGCATTTCTGAATTTCTACATTCACGATTTAAAATTACAAGATTTCTGGCTGCCAATATATCTGGAGAGTAAATTGCCACTGTGATGAATATAAAAACAATTTTACCATACCACATGTTGTCAATTATAGGAATTAAAAAGGATTACAATATACAAATAAATGACTACTTAGATTATCCAGGAAAAATCAAATATTTTCTAATAAAAAATAAAAATAAGGACCTCCCTGGTGGTCCAGTGGTTAAGACTTTGCCTTCCAATGCACAGGATGTGAGTTCGATCCCTGCTTGGGGATGTAAGATTTGATATACCTCACAGCCAAAAAAAAAAAAAAAGAAACCCAAAACATAAAGCAGAGCCAATATTGTAACAAATTCAATAAAGACTTTAAGAATGGCCCACAAAACAATCTTTTAAAAGATCCAAATATTTTCAGCTCTTTCAGAAGTCATTACTTTAACCCCTTGGTTGCACATTTCTTCTCTTTTTGACCTTTCTGGATGTCCTAGTCCCGTGGCCTGGGACCTCTTCAATGCCTTCTCTCCCAGGAGGAGGGTGATACCTGTGCTCCCCTGATGCTCCTCTCTCCAAGTCAGAAGAAATCTTTCCTCCTGCTCAACTCTAGCACTGGATCCACACTGCATTTATGACATTTAAGCTTCTGCCTTGTATTATTTCCATCCATTTCTGGAGGACAAATTCTGTATTCCCATTAGCAGCTTTATCCATAGGAGTGACTTCTGCAACAGGATGACATTAACTCAGTGAAAAATTGAAATGAGGGATTATGTGAGCAGTGTTTTTGCTGCTCCTGTATAGACTCACACTTGAAACCAGTGGGGGTCCTTTACACCCCCACTTCTAGATATTTCGAACTTGGCTTTTCTGTTGCCTAGTTATTATGAGCAGCCAACCATCCTTATCCGGAGAAGGCAATAGCAAGCCACTCCAGTACTCTTGCCTGGAAAATCCCATGGATGGAGGAGCCTGGTAGGCTGCAGTCCATGGGGTCGCTAGGAGTCGGTCGCGAGTGAGCGACTTCACTTTCACTTTTCGCTTTCACACAATGGAGAAGGAAATGGCAACCCACTCCAGTGTTCTTGCCTGGAGAATCCCAGGGACGGGGGAGCCTGTTGGGCTGCCGTCTATGGGGTCGCACAGAGTCGGACACGACTGAAGCGACTTAGCAGCAGCAGCAGCAACCATCCTTATCAAAGCATAAGGCGGCCTGTGGTTACTGGACAATGAAAAGGGTGGCTTTTCAAAGTTATTACCTGGCAGCTTAGTGTTCTTAACGAATATTTCTAGGAAGCCAGAGGCTCCTGGGGAACATTTCAGTGAACACTCTGGTCAATTGCTGGCCTTCTTCAGTGATAAAATCAAGTCAACATTGTTCCTTTGTCCTATTAACATGTCACAAAGATGAAGTACTTGAACAGCACAGGCCTCTGCTTGGACTGTCACTTTCAGTCAGATTTACCTCAGTTTGAAGCAGGTATGCCTGATTAAAACACACACTGGTATAGTGTTCATACGCAGTAGACAAAATGTGCATAAGAAGTTAAGATTGATCAAAGCTGAAGGAAATGCCTTGTTTGCTCTGTGCTGGCCAGAGCTCCCCTTCCCTTTAGAGACCCTGATGGCCCACACCCTCTCCCTTCTGCCTGGGACACTGTATGAGAGGCTCAGAACTGAGTGCATTGAGGTCGGGTGTCTATGGACACACCCTGGGACCCTCCAGGTGGGGTGTCAAGGACAATTGACTAGAATAAAGGGTAAGAATATTAGAACTTCTGTTTGTACTTAATTTTTACATTAAAAATAATTAGCCACCACTAACATGCTATTTGAGTTGTCTCTGACATTATCACTAAGTGGCACCCAGAGGAAAGGGTTCCATAACAAGGCAATGGGGGGTGCATAGTGACAATGACCCTTATTCATTTATTCTATGGAGAATTGCCAAGGTGCTGCTGTTTCTACATGACTATGGAAATAGCTTTCAAGATACATCACCAAATTTAACTGAGAAGATCCCTACAGAATAGATAAGTAGGCATTAACAAGGCAAATGCGAAGAACAGCCAGAAAGTAGCAGAATGGACCCATGGTCTCAGGATGATTTGTCTATGTCATAATAATGAGGCAAATAATAATGATGATACAATTCTATCTTATAAACAGTTGGTGAGAAAAGTTCAAGAAAAGACTCAAAAGAGGGATTCACATCCATTATCTCCAGTAATGAACCTGAATCTAAATGCGTATTGTGCCTTGAGATGCTATTAGCTATATAAAATTTCCTGGTAGAGCAAGACATTTTCAAATTGAGTACCTAGAGCATGAAGACAAACTTCTATTGCTGGTATACTGAAGGGAGTGATATTTATTTCTCTACTTCTAAACAGTGTGCTTATGGAACTATTTTTTAAAACCTGGATATTACTTATTGATTTTCCGTGATGGTAGTTGAAGATTTAGCACTTCTACATTCCCCACCCCTACTTCCTCTCTTGCCATCCTCCCAACAGTTATATCCCATTTTTAGTAAGGTCAATAAAGGTATTGATATTAGTGTGTTTTTGCAAAACCCAAGTAATCCACTTTTATCATTTTTTATTCTGGAAATATTTGTTTTCTTGGAGTTATAATTGTTTTACTTTCTATATACTGAGACAATTTTCCCCCTGAGATTATTTATATGTCAACTAATATTTTTTGGTTCAAGCATACCAAATGGGTGTATCATTTTATTATTGTTGTTTACCTGGAGATCCCCTCTCCAAACACTCTCCATTGTCCACATACAACCTGGACTGTTCTCTTCCTAAGCCATGGCACTGTGTCATCTCATCCTGTTCATTAGGGGACCAGATGGAAAAGGGATTGGAGCCAGGTTGTCAGGGGCTTGTTTGTCACAATAGGGAGTTCAGATTTCATTAAGTTATTGGAAAATCATAAGAAGTGAGAAGGGTCCTTGCACCTGGGGTCAAAAAGTTCATGTTTATCCTGAAGTTCAGTTTTCAGATACAGGCTGTCCTCCCTTCAAACTCCCATCCATACACTTAGGGCACAAAGACTTAAACACTAGTCACAAACATGGAGTTGAGGCAGTTAATACGGGAGGAAAACAATCTCTGATAAAATGTTGAGGATAAAAAGTGTTCAATATCACAGAAATTCATAGTTCAGGTCAATGTAAATCTCTAAATTTCTCTATGCATTTAACACTTCAGTTCAGTTCAGTTCAGTTCAGTCGCTCAGTCGTGTCCGACTCTTTG
>SJYT01013649.1:493595-557094 GCA_006410635.1 Cephalophus harveyi | reverse complement strand
TTGGAGCATTCTTTTGCATTGCCTTTCTTTGGAATTGGAATGAAAACAGACCTTTTCCAGTCCTGTGGCCACTGCTGAGTTTTCCAAATTTGCTGGCAGATTGAGTGCAGCACTTTCACAGCATCATCTTTCAGGATTTGAAACAGCTCAACTGGGATTCCATCACCTCCACTAGCTTTGTTCGTAGTGATGCTTTCTAAGGCCCACTTGACTTCACATTCCAAGATGTCTGGCTCTAGATTAGTGATCACATCATCATGATTATCTGGGTCGTGAAGATCTTTTTTGTACAGTTCTTCTGTGTATTCTTGCCACCTCTTCTTAACACTTACCCAAATCTATGTTAGAACAAATATTTATTTAAAATGCAAACTTTGAAGTTAGAAATAAAGCTGACTGGAATCATTACAGAGAGATTATGATGACAATATGAATGTCAAAGGGCAGCAAAAACAGGAGGAAATTTGTTCTGATGACTACACTGCGGCAGGCAGAACACATCAAGCCACCCCTCCATCCTCCCCCTTCATTGGACCCTCCTCACCTGCTTTTGTCCTCTTCTATGCTTCTTCATTTATGTTATTAGAATTATATTAGCATAACTGTCTTACTGTCTTATGGTACTTTGTAATTTTCCAGTGCTTTCACAAATATCCTATTATGTCTTTTCAGTGGTGTAATTTCCATTTTTATAGGTTAAAAACAAAAAAAGACTAAGAGAGGTTTAATAACTTGTTGAGTATCCACTAGCTGGTCAGCAACCTCAACAGGCAGAAGAATGCAATTTTCCACCTGCCAGCAATGTTTTACCTCTTTCCCACACAACTCCATGTCTTTTTTTCCTATCTCAATTCCAATACTTTTTTCCTTCTGCCTCAACATGTCTGTATTATTATAACTGAAATCTATTGCTTTTCAATTTAAAAAGTTGGCTTTCTGTTGTTAATTTTAAAAAATTAAAATAAAAATTATAAAAAATTGATCTAATTGATAGTTTATGTTAATATAATTTAAATATAAATTAAAATGTGACTACAATTTATTATATTTAATAAATATTTTAATAATAGTTTTTAAAGTAAAATTTTTTTCCTCGCAAGGTCATCCTTTGTACTGCCAAGTGGTTCTCAAGTCTTTCTCCCCAGCCCTCATGACCCTGAGGGTCATGGGGTTATTGGTGAGGGGGCCTGCCAAGCCTGAAACAGAGTCCAAATGGGTCACCTCGCACCACTTACCCACATTTCTGTTTGAGGTTCCTGTGAGCCTGTTTCAAAACCCCTGATTCTCACGTTCTGAATGAATACAAGAAATTAGGAGGGTTGGCCTCAGGGACAGTTTATTCATTTTCTCATTTTTTGGTTTACAAAGGGTAGCCCCGTAAGATTTGTGTAAACATTAAGATAAGTGTATTTTTAATTTAACCCACTGGTTATCAACTCAACCTAGGAAAATCGCTGGAGTTTCTGGTTGGTTTACCCACCGGCTGCTGCGGGGTTGACCCAGCCCAGCCTGGCTGGAGAATGGATGTGCTTCCGGAGATAAAGGCAGCGCTCGCAAAGGCCGCCTAGAGGAGAGGATGGAGGAAGTTGTGGCCGGCGGTAAAGCAGCAAGGAGGTTCTATGGACAGGAAGGTGAAAGTGTCAGTCGTTCAGTCCTGTCTGACTTTTTGCGACCTCCTGGACTGTACCCTGCCAAGCTCCTCTGTCCCTGAAATCCTCCAGGCAAGAATGCCGGAGTGGGTAGCCATTCCCTTCTCCAGGGGATCTTCCCAACCCAGGGATCTAACCCCGAGTCTCCTGCATTGCAGGCAGATTCTTTACCACCTCAGCCACCAGAGAAGCCCCACTATGGACATGAGGCCCCTACTCTGAACTCTGTCGTCTTCCGAGAAGAATAAGGACTCCTCTCTGTTGATAAAATTTGGTCCCAGCGGTAAGTCATCTCCACGTTCTCTTCATCCTTATTGGTTCATGTTTATTGGTTACGTTTTCCAGGGTATGATTCCTCCCTGCCCACAAAAAATCCCAGAACACGCGGGAGGGCGTCGCGAGCATCTCCTGGTTTCACAGCGACAGTTATCTGTAGCAGACTGTGACCTGTGGACTGAATCCCTATTCACGGATTGCCCATCTGGGGTCAGTCTGGCCTAGGCACATGCTTTACTTAACGTGTTGTTTCAAACAAAATGTTTAAAACAGATATCAACAATTTATAATGAAAAGAGTCACAGGAAATCCCGATATTCTGTTTCTTTTGTGGGGTGCGGGGGCGGGGGGACGTATTCCTGGTAACCATGGTCCCAAATTCCTACAGGGCAGCTGTGGGGATGGACTGGACCTGGGCCCCTTGGTTCCCCATGGGCCCCCACTGACCAGCCTGGGCTCTTGCGAGCTCTTCCGGTCACCATCGGCTTAGGGTGAGTGACTCTTGCCCTAAGGTTTTCCCGCAGGGACCTCACTCCTTTCTCAGTGTAGGCTGTTTCCTTCGGCCGGCTTTGGTGGGGCAGTTCTCTGTGTTTTGGAGTTGGCCAACCACTTCTTCTCGATGACTTGCTTATCCTTGAGTCGTCACTGTCTTTGCCAACTTCCTGCGGTGTGGCCAGCTATTATCCCCCAGTACAGGTGATACTCATCTCCCAGGCCTCTCAATAGCTCATGGCGTCTGCTGTGTGGTTCCCTGACGGATCCCCGTCAAGTCTAAACTCGGACCTGAACCAGCAGGGAAACCGAGGTTCTGAGCCGCAGAGCCATCCTGGGGCAGCCTTCGCTGCAGGGCACCAGAGCTAAGAGGGGCAGGCACTGCCCTCCATTTGTTAAACAAAGTCACCACAAAATGTTGCTTAGCCTTCTGAGATTAGTAATTAAAAAAAAAAATTAAGCTCAAAAATTGACTTTTTTTTTTTCCAAGTGGGTTGAGTGTATTGTATAATCACTTAAAAGTGTCTTCCTCTATAGTAAAAGGGATTGTTGGAGTTCCCGCAACTTTCTCCTCCCCACCCCCACAAACCAGAGCGCATTTCCCAGCCTCCCTTGCAGTTAGTTGAGGTCATGTGACTGGTTTTTAGCCAATAGGATGTGAGAAGAGTAAAGCCGGTCCATCCAGTTCTGGCTCATAAAATCTCTCATGTTCTCTATTCTGGGGTGACCTTGGACGCGTGGACTGAAAAAGAGCGCAGGTTGGAAAGGAGCCTGCTTAATGAATTCTGTGTGTAGCTTTTGCTAGGTTGTTGCATCCATCCTCTACCAGTAGGGGGCAAATTTACTTAATTTTTCTGCCCCTCAATTTTCCTCAAAAACTGAGAATATTGATAGTAACTACTTGTTAGAGCTATTATATGAATTAATATTTGTAAGTCTCCTAGGAGAGTCCTCTGTTTAAGGTGAGAACTGCATGAAGAATGTGTTGAAATATGAAAAGCTCTATAAATATTAGCTTTTATGGTTTTTCTAAACATTTAACATATTTTTTAAGATTACAATGAGAATTACCTTAGCTAATTAGGTTTGTTCATCTGTTTGAGGATAGGATAGAACTTACCAGTTGTGGCCTAGGTGTCAGATGGATTCACCTGGGTTCAAATCCTGGCTTTGCTTCTCAGCTGAGAAGCATTAAAAAATCACTTAACCTCACCGAGTCTCAATTTTCTCACTAACAGGACCCTTAATACCTATATCATAGGGTTATTGGTGGGTTAATGAGGTAAAGTTTGTAAAAAATTCAGGCAAAAATTTACTGGCTGGCGCATAGTAAGTGCTCATTAAATAACTTTGCACCTCGGCAATAAGTGATTAAGAGGTCCCATGTGAGAAAAGCTTGTCCAGAACATTTGTAATTAATCTCTGAACATTTTTTTCATTTTCACAATGAGTTGATTAAAGTGGATTTGATTTTTATTTTCAAACTTTTGTTTTAGCTGCAAAACCTTTCCTTCAAGCAAGATCTTAGATAAATATCCAATCTCACATAGATGGAAGCAGTGGGGTAAAGGGGCAGTAGGGAGGAGAGCTTGTCTCCACCCACTGGCTCTCCCTCATATCTTCCCTCAGGATTGTCCCTGAGTCACCTCTGTGTTCTCCCAGGGTTCCTCAGTACAGTCTGATTATTTGTAGGACTTAAAGTTCTCAAAACTATTTTGTTCCAGCTCTAACATTTTATGACCCCACCCCACCCCCCACAAGAACTGGCATTTGGCCATGAAGTAGAATTGAGGTTGAAATGATACAGATACAACCTGTTCCCAATGCCAAGGCCTCTTCTGACTTGGCCTATTGCTTCTAATGCTGCCTCTCACACTCACCAGTTCAACACCCTTTCCCAGGGAACAGTCCCTCCCTTTCCACCTGCTTCTGCTACATGGAGAGAGGGGGCAGGAAGCGGACATGAGGCCACTGCCCAGCCACTTCTAGGGGTATAGCCTCTAGCATCTAGTGGAGCCACGCTATGGTCAAAGGCTGAGCTTATGACAGACACGTCCCTCAGCCAACTGCAGAGCATGGTTTTAAAACAAAATAAGCTATCTACAGAAAAGTGAGCTGTCTCAGTATTTCTCTGCTGCTGCTGCTAAGTTACTTCAGTCGTGTCCATCTGTGACCACACAGATGGCAGCCCACCAGACTCCCCCATCCCTGGGATTCTCCAGGCAAGAATACTGGAGTGGGTTGCCATTTCCTTCTCCAATGCCTGAAAGTAAAAAGTGAAAGTGAAGTTGCTCAGTCAGGTCTGACTCTTAGCGACCACATGGACTGCAGCCCACCAGGCTTCCCCATCCCTGGGATTCTCCAGGCAAGAGTACTGGAGTGGGGTCCCATTGCCTTCTCTGCAGTACTTCTCTAGACGTACCTATTTGTGCAGATGTAAACCGTCCAGTCAAAACTCCAGGCAGCCAGCTCTGACTGGCAAGGAGCAGCTCTACGTCCCTTGTATTCGGAGCAGGTCACTTGGCTGCTCAAGCCCTCTGGGGACTTCCACTTCCACTGAGATGGAATCAAAGACTTTTCTGGCGGCTTCGTCTCCCACCACTCTCCTCCTGGTCCTTGCTGCCACAGTCATAATGACTGTCTGTAGTTCCTCCAACATGTGAAGCATCTTCTGCTTCATCTCTTCCTTTCCTGAGGATACTTTCTGATTTCTCTGTTCCCTCTACACTATTAAGCTCTCTAATAAGCCATCAGTCTGTGATTTTTAAAAAAATTTCCTCCATAGAGTCTTCCTGAATGAATAGATAAGAGTGATGTCTCTCTGGATAGACACAGTTTTCACAAATTTACTTACATACATAAAAGTGAAAGTGAAAAAAGTAAGCCTGTTAGTTGCATCTGATTCTTTATGATCCCATGGACTGTAGCCCTCTAGGCTCCTCTGTCCATGGAATTCTCCAGGCAAAAATACTGGAGTGGGGAGCCATTCCCTTCTCCGGGGGATGTTCCTAACCCTGGGATTGGACACTGGTTTCCGGCATTGCACGTCTTCTGCATTCTGTACCCTCTGAGCCACCAGGGAAGCACTATAGAGGAGGGGGAAACCAAACAAACAACCTTCTTTCTCTACCCTCTTAGGTTTGTGCCTTAGGCTCTGGAAATTTAATGGACAAAAGTCAGACTAACAAGAGAAAAACAGAGTGTATTAACTTGTGCAGTTCACATAACACAGGAGATACTCAGTGATGGGTAACTCAAAGTGATACTTACAACTTGGGGCTTATAAGCACCTTCAGAAATAATAATAAATTTGTGGAGACATGACAAGTTAAAGTAAAATGGGTTCAGGCTTTTAGAATGGCCAGTTGTGGAAAGGTAAATATATGGGGGAAACTAAATGGATGGTAAAGACTATTTTAGTAAGATTTGTTTTGTACGTTAGGGGCTTCCCAGGAGATGCCAGTGGTAAAGAATCCTCCTGCCAATGCAGGAGACATCAGAGACATGGGTTCAGTCCCTGGGTCTGGAAGATCCCCTGGAGAAGGAAATGGCAGCCCGCTCCAGTACGTTCCCTGGAGAATCCCATGGACCAAGGAGGCTGGTGGGCTACAGTCCATGGAGTCTCAAGAGTCAACATGACCGAAGTGATTTAGCATGCATGTTATGTACGTTACATCTCTGGGCTAAGAGTCTCTAATGATTAAGAGTTAACCTGCCCTGGGACTTCCCTGGTGGTTCAGTGGTTCCACATACACCTTCCAGGGCAGGGGATACAGGTTCTTATCCCTGGTCCACAAGGCAACAAAGCCTTCCTGCCACAGCTAGAAAAGCCCATGAGAGACAACGAAGACCCAGTGCAGCCAAAAAAAAAAAAAAAAGAGAGAGAAATGAAAAGTTTATTCTGCCCTTCCTGGTACAAGGAGGGCACCTTTCTCACAAGAAATTTTATATCCTGCGTTTGGGTAGAAAGGAGGTTGTAGCCCTTCCTGCATTTGCTGTGTCTCAAGTATCTTCAGCTCAAAGTAACACTTCTGCCAAAGTGGCTTATTCTGATTCCCTACAGAGTAAATAAAGGTGACTAAATTTCTACCACTGCTGCCTCTAACTTGAACTGTTACTGTCAATGAATTCAGCTATTACTTATTAAGCATAATTTACATGCCAGTGAATTCCTATGCATTTCATGTAGTCTATTTCATTTAATTCTTTCAACAGCTCTGAGTGGCTCAAAGAGGTTAAGTTAGCCTGCCCACAACCACAACTAGTAAACGGGAATACACCAGGACTCCAACTCAGCTGTACATGACTGGAACTTACTTCTAGTTCTTCACAGCCTCACTTCAGACAATTGTGCTGAACTCAGTTGGCAAGAAGTTATCTTTACTGTGTTTGAATTTTGCTGTGCCAAGCACCCCCTAAGGCTAAGAGCGCCCTGTGAATTCCTATGCATTTCATGTAGTCTATTTCATTTAATTCTTTCAACAGCTCTGAGTGGCTCAAAGAGGTTAAGTTAGCCTGCCCACAACCACAACTAGTAAACGGGAATACACCAGGACTCCAACTCAGCTGTACATGACTGGAACTTACTTCTAGTTCTTCACAGCCTCACTTCAGACAATTGTGCTGAACTCAGTTGGCAAGAAGTTATCTTTACTGTGTTTGAATTTTGCTGTGCCAAGCACCCCCTAAGGCTAAGAGCGCCCTTATCCATCTTAACTTGTTAGCCCTGAGAGGTGAGGGAGCTCTTTACATACAATGGGCACTTAAATCCATTTGAATGATGACTCTGCTGCCTTTATAAGCATGACATGATAACTTTCTGTTATGCATTTTTAGTTTAATTTTTGTAAGAGAACATATTTTGTATTACTTGAGCCCTGTTATATATTTTGAGACTTTTTAATTGATGTATAGTTGATTTATAATATTATATTAGTTTCATATTATTCATCTCACTATAATATTATATATAGTGATTCAATATTTTTATAGTTTATACTCTAAAGTTATTACAAAACATCAGTTCTATTCCCTGTGCTGTACAATATATCCTTAGAGCTTATTTATTTTACACACAGTAGTTTGTAACTCTTAATCCCCTACCTATATCTTTCTCCTACCCTCGGGTAACCCGTAGTTTCTTCTCTATAAGTCTGCTTATGTTTTGCTATTTTCACTTGTTTGCTTAATTTTTTAGATTGCACATATAAGTAATACTATACAGTATTTGTTTTTCTTTGTCTGATTTATTTTACTAAGAATAATACCCTTCAGGTTCATTTGAGACTTCTTTTATGCATGCAGGATATAATCTAACTTGATAAATATTCTTTTTGCCCTTGAGAAGGAGTATTCATCCTGCTTTTGTTCAGTGGAGTGTTCTAGAAATGTCAATTACATCAATATGGTTGATGGAAATGTTTAACTTTTCTGTATCCTTACTGATTTTATGTCAACTTGTTTGATTAGTTATTGAGGAAGGGGTGTTGGACTCTTCAGTTATAATTGTAAATTATTTCTTCTTGCAGTTCTGTTAGTTTTGTTCCATGTATTTTGAAGATCTGTTATTAGTTGCATTCACATTTAGGATTATGTTCTCTTGATTAATTCGCCTTTATCATGAAATAGGCTTTTAATCTTTGGTAATATTCTTTGCTGTGAAATCTGTTTTGCTTGACATTAATATAGAAACTCCAGGTTAAGTTTTTCTCATATATTTATTTGTAGTATTAACATGATATAACTTGTTTCATCTTTTTACTTCTAGCATATTTGTGCTATCATATGTGAATTGGACTTCTTAGAGGCAGCATATTTATCCGTTTATTTTTATCCAGCCAGACAATCTCTATCTTTTAACTAGAGTGTTTAGACTACTTACATTTAATGTGATTGTTGATTCCTATGCATTCTTTCTCCAAGCACTGTTCCTCCACCCTTGCATAATACTTTGGTTTAAATGTTCCAGCCAACTGTATATGCTGAAACTTGGTCTGTCTCCTCAAGTAAAGTACTCTATTGTGATCCCTTCCTCCATGATTCATGACCCGGAAAACCCTCCCAACAGATAGCTGGGGTGATTGCTGGGCTCACCTCATGTCTTTCCATTCTCTGAGGGAGAACAGTCCTGTGTTGCCTATTGTCTAATATCCCAAAACTGTTTCTCCGCATTTTGTCCAATTTTCTTATTTCTGGTAAGAAGTTAAGTCTAGTCCCCATTATTCAGTCATGTCTGGAGTAGAAGTCTCCCTCAAAATCTTTTAAAATTAATAAATTAACTAAGGAAACCTTAGCATATATGCTGTGAAATGCTTGTTTTAAAATGATATAAATTGGGACTTCCCTGGCAGTCCAGTGGTTAAGATTCCATCTTTCCGTGAAGTGGGTGCAAGTTGAATCCCTGGTTGGGGAACTAAGATCCCATATGCTGTGGGGTGTGGCCCAGAATTTTAAAAATGATATAAATTGATATAGATATTAGTTTAATATAAAATAATAGTAGTGAGGCAATATAATATCTACTTCACTCTGATTCCCTCATATCCTAGCACTGGACTCTCTCTCCAGTAATGAGGGTTGGCCTCCTGTTATATACCTTTCTGCATTGCAATCATGATGCACCCTAGAATATCCCACGTTCAAGTCAAGCTTTTTCAATGCAATATAAATGACTTTAATTATAAAAGCAAGAGTGGGCTGGTATAAACCACTACCTAGGATTTATAGTGCTCCAGCTTTGAAGATAGCTTTACTTGAGGTGCCCTTGATGGAACGGTATTGTAGAATTAGAGTCCTTTAGAGCAAGGTCCCTAAGTAGTCCGTATTTCAGTCCAAAAAGAGCCAGGACAGGTTTTTTCACAGACTACAAATGGTTGCAGCTTTATGTGCTTTATCTAATATGTTTACTCTCTCTGTCCTGTGTCCTCCTCCTTTTCTTCATTATCTTTATCATTTTAATAGTGCTATTTTACAACTTATTTAAGCTTTGCTATTTATAAACATTATTACATTTACATAATGAATACAGCAAGCTTGTAATGAAAATAATTATTAACTCCTACTCTATAGAAAATGAAACTGAACTACACAAATATAAGACTTGCTCAGAATCAAGTATGGTTATGTGTTAATAACGGAGCTAAGACTAAAACTCCAGGTCTTCTGACTCCAATTCTCTTGTCGCTTTTTTTACTGTACTACCTTGACTTTCACGCAGGCCTTTTCTTATTGAGTGATCAAGTTGTTCTTTTTCTCAACTGATCTTGCCCTCAAAGCTCATGTTTGATTTAATTTATTTTTTAATGCGAGAGACTTTCAGTCTCCCACAGAGACTGTCACAGAACAATATTCCTTTTATAAGGAGATATTTAGGAGAATCCCTTTCTAAACAAGTTTCACAATATAAATGTTGTCAATGCTTCTGTCTTAATGAATACATCAGATTTTTAAAAGTGGTTTATAAGTCCCTTTGCTCATGAGTCGAAAGCATTACTTTTAAATCAATTAATGTATCCATGTCCATGTAAAGTTCAATTCAGTTCAGTTCAGTCGCTCAGTCGTGTCCAACTCTTTGTGACCCCATGAATCACAGCACGCCAGGCCTCCCTGTCCATCACCAACTCCCGGAGTTCACTCAGATTCATGTCCATCGAGTCCGTGATGCCATCCAACCATCTCATCCTTTTTCCCCTTCTCCTCCTGCCCTCAATCCCTCCCAGCATCAGAGTCTTTTCCAATGAGTCAACTCTTCGCATGAGGTGGCCAAAGTACTGGAGTTTCAGCTTCAGCATCATTCCCTCCAAAGAAATCCCAGGGCTGATCTCCTTCAGAATGGACTGGTTGGATCTCCTTGCAGTCCAAGGGACTCTCAAGAGTCTTCTCCAACATGTAAAGTTAGTTGTCTTCAAAGAACTGTGCACACTGATGGGATTAGTTCAGAAGTTTTGACTTTCTTGGCCTTCTTCCTACCACTTTTATCACTCTTCTAAAGCTTTGTGTTTTGGGGGCATAACGGAGTTAATAATGTGAATAAACTAGCTCAGAAAACACAGACACAATCTGGTGTGCAGATCTGGGTGTGTTTAGTCTGCACAGAGTTTTTCTAAAATGCGAATTAGCTGCAAAATTTAAAACTAGGAGATTTCACATAAAAATCAGAACTTTCACACTGTCTTGGAAAATCAGAATACCTTGCAACAGTGCACCCCCAAACCCTCATGATTACAACTGGCTGGAGCAGAGGCTTGGCTGCCCCTTTGGAAAAGGCAGGCTCTACTTCATCTGCCACCAGCTCCTCTGTTGTCTTTTACTAGTTTCCCTTCATTCACTTACTTTATCTGCCTGACTTTATGATTTCGCCGACAGACTAACAATCTTTAGTTGAGACTTAAATATCTGGGCACAATCATGATGCCGTCTGTTGGTGAAGAGCAGGGTGGTGGGCTGTGATTCTGAAAAGTTGTTTTGTTCATCTGAATGAATTGTTGTGAATTCTACCTACAAAATAGAGAAGCACTTGCTTTAATTAAGTATGAATAAGTAGCAGCATAAATATTCCCCAACTATCCCGTACCTATGTACCTGTGCTGGATTATGGTTTAATTAACTTTGACAAGCCTTTTGAGAGGTTTGGGTGTGCGTGTTTGCTTGTGCATGTACACTGTGGAACACAGGAAGTGGAGAGAAGTTAGAGCGCCGCTTAACTTGAAGATTCTTAGCATCACGGGAATTTGTTATCTGGTTTTTTGGAAGGGGTCCCATCTTTCCCGTGTTTCTGTTGAACATGACTTATCACATAGCAGAAAGAGCACAACATTTGGAATCAGAAAACCCTGGTAACAGTCTTCTTCCTGCCAGGTAGTGTTTGACCTGTATCAAACTGCCAAGTTTCTGTAGGCTTTTGGTTTTCTCATTGAAGAATCAGGATAGTAACAGCTGTGCAGTTTAGCAGGGTGGTTGTGTGATAATCTATGTCAGGTTAGAAAAAGAGGTGGTGAAAGACAGAAACTATGCCACACATCATGTTTATGGTTTGTTTACATAGTGATTCAGGCTGGAAGGTTGAAACATAACCCATCAATTTTGCAAACTTATTTTTTTAATTTAGCAGAAGTCAATACATTATAAAAACAGCCCTCTCCTAGAGTTTTAATAATAAAATGCCATTTGATTAAGTATAGTAGGTTTCTGTACACAGCTTTGTGATTCTAACATATGTTAGACTTGGGCAGACATTCTAACATCTCTCAGTCCTGGGCAGTCCTGGGCAAACCAATGGAATGTGACTGGTTCTCAGTTTTCTGGACAACAGCCTCGGGCCTCTGTTCTTCTCTGGCTGTAGGCTCTCTTCCTATGACTGGTCGGCCATTACCATGGTTTCAGTATCACATTCTTGATCTCGCTTGAGATCCATGTACCTCTTAGATTATCTAAGTGATCTTTTCACTTAAGTTTTCCTTCCTCAACTCACAGTCCAGAATTCAAAGCTCAATTCATCTTCTTTCCCAAATAGCGTGTGTGCTCAATCGCTCCGTCGTGTCTGACTCTTTGCGACTCCGTAGACTGTAGCCTGCCAGGCTCTTCTGTTCATGGAGTTTCCCAGGTAAGAATACCAGGGTGGGTTGCCATTTCCTCCTCCAGGGGATCTCTCTGCCCCAGGGATCACACTCGCATCTCCTGCAGCTCCTGCATTGGTAGGTGGATTCTTTACCACTGAGGCACCTGGGGAGCCCTCCCAAATACAGGCCCTTCTAAAATCTACTGTCAGTGGCACCAGTATTCCCTCAGTTCAGTGTAACTAGGTTTTTTTTCAGTGATGAACATGGGCATTATCACTGGGTTTGGAATAGCCTGTGACCCAGCCTTCCCGTTTATTCCTTGTATTGAGTCTTGATAGATATTTTTCAGTATCATTCACATCGCTCCTTCCTTTTCTGTTTTGCTTATACTGCCTTAGTCTAAGGCCCCCTCACTACCACTGGACTCATAATGGGAATTCCTCCTAAGGTCCTGAAATTCAGCTTTTTATGAAAACCTTTCAAAACCTATAGACTACACCATTGAGTCTGAATGTTTCTGCTTGTCTTAAGGCTTTCCATATTTTAACCTTACATATTTTCATTTCATGTCTCATTTTTCATCAATTAAACCCTCCTCTTCCTCACCCTAGCCTCCTTGCTTGCATGTTTTCCTTACATGGACACTCTTCTTCTGTGTCTGTCCAAGTCAACAAAGACCTAAGAGACCTTGTCATATGCCATTCCCATTCTACAACTTGGCTGACTCTTCCTTTCTCTCCTTGTTTCCCTCTTTATGAACCTCTATAACAGTAACACTGTCATGCGGTTATTGCACTGACTTATCTACACTTCTCACTCACCATCTTTCTTCTTTTTAAAGTATTTATTTATTTGGCTATGCTGGTTGTTAGTCAAGGTATGTCAGATTTTCGATCTTTGTTGTAGCATGCAAGATCTAGTTCCCTGACCAGGAATTGAACCCTGCCCCTCCTGCCTTGAGAATGCCAGTGTCTTAGCCACTGGGTCACCAGAGAATTCTCCACCATCTTTCATGACTGCCCATTTTGCCTCTTCAACTAAATTATAAACTTCTTGAGGAGAGGTTGCACATCATGCTGAATCTCTCTCAAATTCCTTGTATGTGGTAAGTATTGATTGAAGGAAACATTGAATGGCTTGTTGATTTACTTTAATAAGTTAATTGAACAATAGATTCAATTAGGTTTTCACAAAGCTTTTAACTTACTTTTCAATACATACATCCCTCTGGGGTAAGTTAAGTTGTGTTCTTAAATAAACAGAATAGAGGAAATGCTGTAACTTACTTTTAAAGTAAAAACTGGGACTCCGTTTGATGAGTACAGAATCTGCTTTAAAAGTCAGTGGAACAGGATATTTGAAATCAGGCCTGTTCTAGAAAAATCTAATATATTTGGGAAAAAAAATCATTAGATCTCTTAAATTCATCCTATTTCTAATAATTAAATACCACTAGCCCACAGTGAGGAAATCAGAACAATATTGGCTATACAAGCTGACAATGGCATTGACTGCCCCGTGAAAGTGACAGGAGACTTGCACCCACGCAAGTATCGTGTCATTTTTCCATGAACTCGCCCTGCAGTGATTAAGTATGTGTACTTGAGAGTGCTTCCAAAGGTTTGAGCAATTCATCTGGCAAAAGCATTCGGCACTATGGGATTTGTTATTGTGGTGTTATGCCAGCACCAGAACTTATTTAATTGCATTAGTCATCAAGCAGCAGTGCCCCTAATCTTGGATCTTACTGAGTGCCGTCTGGTTTATATGTTCGAGAGACCAAACAAACAAAGCTGAATGACTACAAACTTCTCCTATATTTAAGTCTGAGGTCTGAATGTTCTGACCCCAGGTCCCAACCAGTCCTGCGGTAAAACTGGAAGGGTCACTCCCATGCAAAAGAGGCATAATCGAGGTCAAAATGGCAAGAGTTGAAGCTTCCAAAAGGCTTTGTCTATCCCAAGTACAATTTCCCAGTCACATGCTAAGTCTCCAAATTCTTCACTGGAGTCATTTCTGTATATTTCAGTGATAGTTCCAAGAAGTCCCAGTTTAAACACAAATATGTTACCAGGAACTAGTTACCCATTAACCCCTTAGCTCTCTGCTCAGCTAGCCAGCTTCCTCTGGCTGGATACCAAGAGGACTGAAGTCAAGTGGGTTGTTTGAATTGATGGGTTCAAAAATGCCAAGGCTCTGACCATGAGATACTGCTGGTTGGAAATAACAGCGTTATAAGCCTTAGTTATGAGGGGGAAGGAGGAGAACAAGGAAAAGGAGGAAACTTCCCACTTTATGACTTTGCCTATCTCCGACCAGAGATTTGAGACTTTCCAGACCAGTTATCATGAGACAAGACCCTAGCCATTATTTTGTGAAGACCTTTAGCTTTGCCAATTGACATGCTAGAAACTTACTCAAAACTTCCTCCCATCTTTCTAGAAGTTCAGCCAAAAAAAAAGAAGTTAAAAGGCAAGGCAGAGGAGAAGATAAAAAACAGACATTCTGTTTCAAAAAAAATTGATTTCCTTCTCTAGAAAAATCTTCCTTTTTCTACAAACTGTTGCTTTGTTGTGGAAGGGTTTGGACTTCTACCTTAATATCCTCTTGGAGTCCTTTCTGTACTTCTTTGTATTATCTCCAGGTTAAAATAATCCCAGGACAACTGAACTCCTATTGCCTGTGGCAGGAGAACTAACAAAGTATTCAGAAGTGATCATGATTGAGATTGGCCAAGATCATGATTGAGACTAATCTGGGTGGGTAGCCTCCCTATGGGTGGATAATTGGCTAGAAGTGGTATGTGGAGCTCTGATGGGCAAACAAGAGGTGGAGGAGAAGGACACCCAACAATGAACGGTAACAAATGATTCACTAGAAATATCCTACCCGCCCACTGTTGATCTGAGATTTCTGAACTAAAAAACTTCAATATCACTGGAATATAAACTTTTGCTTTAATGGGCACATAGATGTTTGTTAAAATATCAGATTTTGTAAAATTAACCTTCATGATATAAAATAAACACTTTCTATTCTCTCATCCCTTTTAAGCTTCCACTCTTCTACCTTACAATAAAATTGGCTTTCCATCAAGGGTCTAAGAGGGAAACTATCACTGAATAAGATTACAGACATAATTCACATGCCTATGGTTTTTATTATAAAAATGGAAACAAAGTAAACATCATTCATTAGCAAAATAAGCCCAGGACTTGTTTCTCCACCAAAATAAAATTTTAGATGTCCTGATCACATTAAGAGCCAAAAAAATTTTTTTTAGTTGGTCATCCCTCTTGGAGAGGGAAATGGCAACCCACTCCAGTATTCTTGCCTGGAAAATCCCATGGACAGAGGAGTCTGGTAGGCTACAGTCCATGGGGTCACAAAGAGTCGGACACGACTGAGTTACTTCACTTTCATCCCTAAGAGCATTCTTTTGGCTGCTATGGTGGACTTATCTGTCACATGGGCTTGGCCACTTTAGCCATCTCTACCTAGTATGAAAGAGAGTGGATTGATTGCAGCTGGTACAACAGAGTCATTGACTCATCCAGTCAAAGCTTATGAAGAACTTTAGCCTGGATGTCCAAGATTTAGTCCTCAAAATGATACCAATTATCTGACTATACCAAGAAGGTCCTGAAGAGGACAGGGTTTGGAACACCATAGAGTTACATACATGTTTCCTCTGTAACTCACCCTTCACCTTGGCAGGCGTACATCCTCAAGTTCAGATCAGGACTTACAGTGTCCAAGAGACTGGGATGAAGTTGAGTTGGCTCCACTGGCCTGGAGTGGATTCCTGGCTGAAGACCCAGGGCACTGACTTGAGTGGTGAGATTTCCAAAATATAAAAGGAAACAGCAAGCGAGAAGGAGGAAAAAGAATGGTGTGTGTGTGTTTGTGTGTGTGGTCTCAGATCAGAGGTGTGTGTGGGTGAGGAAGATGGATAAAACAAAACATTAGAAACCACGCCTCACCTCCTGCTGTACCCTGTGCTGGATGCTGCCTGCTCACCTTTCCAGATTTACTTTCCACATTTCACAATGTGATCTTACCCTTAAAAGCTGGCCTTTTGTAGATTTCATCAATGCGTTCTCATGCCCTTTGACTCCTAGTGGGTCCAACCAATGGAAGGCACTGGCAGGCATTCTGAAAGCTAGAAGTGGGTAAAGTTGTAGTTGGGATGGGTTGTGTCTGCCTTTAAAAGCCATGGTTCCTGTCAGGATGTCTTCTCCATGATACCCTGTCTGGATTCTTGTGATTTTGCTCCCGTTGTGCCCTTCACACCTAGAGGAGGTAGTGGTGGTGACAGACCCTTGTTGTTGCCAGTTCTGGGTTCCTACACGATCCTCTCTTCAGTTCAGTTCAGTTCAGTCGCTCAGTTGTGTCCGACTCTTTGTGACCCCATGAATTGCAGCACACCAGGCCTCCCTGTCCATCACCAACTCCTGGAGTTCACTCAAACTCATGTCCATCGAGTCGGTGATGCCATCCAGCCATCTCATCCTCTGTCATCCCCTTCTCCTCCTGCCCCTAATCCCTCCCAGCATCAGAGTCTTTTCCAATGAGTCAACTCTTCACATGAGGTGGCCAAAGTACTGGAGTTTCAGCTTTAGCATCAGTCCTTCCAATGAACACCCAGGACTGATCTCCTTTAGAATGGACTGGTTGGATCTCCTTGCAGTCCAAGGGACTCTCAAGAGTCTCCTCCAACACCACACTTCAAAAGCATCAATTCTTCGGCGATCAGCCTTCTTCACAGTCCAACTCTCACATCCATACATGACCACAGGAAAAACCATAGCCTTGACTAGATAGACCTTTGTTGGCAAAGTAATGTTTCTGCTTTTGAATATGCTATCTAGGTTGGTCATAACTTTCCTTCCAAAGAGTAAGCGTCTTTTAATTTCATGGCTGCAATCACCATCTGCAGTGATTTTGGAGCCCCCCAAAATAAAGTCTGACCCTGTTTCCACTGTTTCCCCATCTATTTCCCATGAAGTGATGGGACTAGATGCTATGATCTTCGTTTTCTGAACGTTGAACTCTAGGCCAAATTTTTCATTCTTCTTTCACTTTCATCAAGAGGCTTTTTAGTTCCTCTTCACTTTCTGCCATAAGGGTAGTGTCATCTGAATATCTGAGCTTATTGATATTTCTTCAGGCAATCTTGGATTCCAGCTTGTGCTTTTTCCAGCCCAGCGTTTCTCGTGATGTACTCTGCATATAAGTTAAATAAACAGGGTGACAATATACAGCCTTAAATCTTGTCCACACCTCAATAAATAGCCCCTTTATTAAACTTTCCCCAAATCAAATCATTTGAGCATACCATTTGTTTCCCATCAAGACTTGGATTAACACTTGTTCTAAATACAAGAGTTTTTGCAAAAACAGTGATGGAGATTGAGCTTAGGAAAGACAGGTTGAAATCATAGTACTGTTATTCCTGGTTGTAGGGTTATTGATGCCAGTGTAGCAGGTCTATCCTTTTGTCTCTACACACAACACAACATAAGTAAATAGCAATAAACCAGGAGTCAGAAGACTGAGGATTCAGTCTATAATATACCTACACTGAGTACGTGGCCTTGATCAATTGACTGAAGTTTTGTATGACTCAGTTTTCTCACTTGTATAATGGAAATAATCTGCTCTACTTACTTCACAGCATTGCTGTGTGTGCTAAATTGCTTCAGTCGTGTCCAACTCTTTGTGACCCTATGGATAGTAACTCATCTTCTCCAGGGGATCTTCCTGACCCAGAAATCAAATCCAGATCTCTTACATTGTAGATGGTCTCTTACATTGTGGACAAATTCTTTATTGACTGTACCACCGTAATGCTTTAAAAAAAGCCTTCTCCATACTTATCTATTGTAAAGGTTCTTCTCGGCCTGGCAGCAATATCAATGCTTTTCATGACTTCCTTGAGTCTCCTCAGAAGGATGCTCTCTCTTTTGTTTCACATAACAAAGTTGATCAAACCTCCAATGATCTACCCCATTACATTACGGACGAGTGTTCATACATGTATTCCATTTGTTGCATGATCTGCTCTTTATAGGTTGTATTCCAGACACCAGTCACGAAGATCTTGCTTGGCACATGAAGATGTCTGCACGAGTTCATGAATGAATGCATATGCTCTTCTCTTTTATTCTCATCTCTTCATACGTTTATATACTTCTGTTTATCTCACCATCACTCGGTTTGCCCTACAATAGCTGCAGGCCTGGGAAAACTCCAGCCTTAACCCTGTCTCCTACATCTGAGTCAGGGGCTGTCATTTTGGGGCTGTTAGTTGACAGGGGTCCCAATGCGCCCAGATCACGGTGAATCAAAGTAGTACGATTGATTTGAGACCCCTTTACTCTATTGCTTCGGTGTCATACTTTGGCCACCTGATGCGAAGAGCTGACTCATTTGAAAAGACCCTGATACTGGGAAAGATTGAGGGCAGGAGGAGAAGGGGACGGCAGAGGATGAGATGGTTGGATGGCATCACTGACTCGATGGACATGGGTTTGGGTGGACTCCGGGAGTTGGTGATGGACAGGGAGGCTGTAGTTCATGGGGTCGCAAAGAGTTGGACACGACTGAGTGACTGAACTGAACTGAGCTGATGAAGACGTGCCGTAAACCATGTTCCAAAAGTAGCTGAGTGTCATCCATATTCCTGAGGGTTGGAACCGGCTGACTCTTTCCTGGTGCTTAGGATGGGAAAGTTTCTAGGGGCAGTCCAGTTGCCTAGAGATACTCAGAACTCGCCCTGTGGCTCTAAACGTAATATCAATTTCTGGAGCAGTGGTTGGAGAAGTGCTGAAACAGAGGGGAAGTGGAACCTAACAGAGGAAGGGGAGAAAAATGGCTTTGGAAAAATGGCAGCAGATGCGTGGCTTCTTTACTGTGAAAGTGTTATATTTCAGCAACTACCTTGTTTATAAAGTAGTTTCTGTGGCAAAATTCCATCGAGCTACAGCTTAAGTGTGTGCATGTTGCTTTTAGGAACTTATGCTAATAGTTTCATTAAATAATTATCCATAATAATAAATTCATGAAATGCTTGATTAATTATTAAAGAAATGAATAACATCCAGTTGTAGAGTCCACTAATTGCCTTTATAAATACTGTAAGTTGCAAACTTTCTTAAAGAAGTGGTCTTTTTATTTTTCTTGCATTTTTTTTTGCTTCACAATAGCTTTCATGATAACGATAGTATGAAGGAAATACTGACAGTTTGACCAGCAACTGGGCTTTACTTCCAAGGATCATAAGTGATCATCAGAGGTTATGCAATGGCACTTGAGAGAGGGAAAAACCAAAGACAGAAATCTCAATTCTTCAGCCAGATGTTCTGTTTGTTTTGACCAGGGCCTTTTCACCATCTCTGTCTCACATCTGTTGATCAGAGATTCATTGCAGACAGCTGTGTTACCTTTTACCATGTGAGCAAGACAATATCCTTCAAACCTCGGAGTGATAAAGATCACCCCCAGTTACAAAGAGGTTTGTTGTTTGCTTTAAACTGAGAATCCGAACCTTGACGTTTATGAAAAACTTTATTGAAAAAACAGCAAGTGGTTAAAATACAGTGCAGTGTCACTATTTTTTAAAAGAAGAATACGGGCATCTTTAAAGGAAGTAATGATAAGCACATTTAACTTGGTAGTCCCTGGTGAGCTGTAAATAAAGTTCTGAAATCTCAAAGCCTGAGGTAATCGTGTAAATCCAGACAAGGAAGGCCTGAAGTCACATTCTGGTGTCATTGCAAATTAGGCATTGACCTAAGGTTGTTATTTAATATCTCCAGACATCAGTTTATCAGCAAACAAGGACAGTGATAGTATTATTTCTCAAGATTATTATGGAAATTAAAGTAGATATTTTATAAAAGCTCAATAGTTACTGGTAGAGGCATTCCCACATATATGACTATATATGCCAGTTCATCCAAACTGCATTTAACTCCCTAAGTTATGAAGTCCAAATAGTCGTGTCATACTGTTTGGGCTGCTATACCCCAATACCATAGGGTAGCTTGTAAACAACAGCAATATATTTCTCACAGTCCCGGAGGCTGAGAAGTTCAAGATCAAGGTGCCAAGGGATCAGTGTCTGGTGAACCCATCTTCCTGGTTCATCAACGGCTGTCTTTTCATTGCCTCCTCCATGGTGGGGAGTGGTGGTAAAGGGTCTCTCCGGGGCCTCTTTTATAAGGGTACTGAGTCCCGTTTATGATGGCTCCACCCTCATGGCCTAAGCACCTTCCAAAAGCCTGACTTCCAAGTACCAACATACTGGGACTTAAATTTCAATATAAGATTTGGCGGGGGCGGGGGAGGGATGTGTGGTATATTTAGTCTATTGCAAGAAGTATCTCCTATTTATGTGACCAGCTCATCTCCTCTCTCTCGGAGGTCAGCCCGCAGCAACCACATCATAATGTTCCCTGTGTCCCGGCCAGTGGCCCCGGAAGAGAATGATTTGATCCACTTGTTAGGCATCAGGCACATTTTGTGCTATTTCTGGCTTTTCCTCTACCTTTTCTGCTCATTTTCTTCTATCTTAGCCAATCCTCTTTGTTTTTTCTTCTTCCCCTTTCTACCTAATCTATTTATTATCATCCAATTTCCTAAGCATGGCTTGTAAGAATAATACTAAAGACACCCTGTTTTTGAGGAAACTAAGTAGTGATGTAACAAAAACTAATGCCATCATCTGTTAATTTTTAAAAGGGCCCAACTAATCCCTCTGGATTATTGTAAAAGTCATCATCTCTCTTTGTCCCTCCTCTGCAAGATAAAATAAAACATTTATAGTCTAATTTGTAACACCTAATGGACCAGGGGAGCACCAGTACATTACTACAGACATTGAACTTGGCCACTCGAGGAACTCACAGTCTTGCTGGAAAGATAGACAGTGGCAATTCAGAATGACAGATTCTCTAGTAAAAGTTACCACTGTAAGGGGTAAGTAGTAAGGGGATAGTGGATGCCAGGTGCAGTGGTTATTACTTTTATATTTGAAGAAAAGTATTTTTCAATGTCTCCTTTGAGATAGGTTAAGGTTAAAATGGTGAAATATGAGCTGGATTAGAGAAACGTTAGACAGTCTGCAGCTGGCTGGCTAACTAGACCCAAAGGATATTAATGAATAGTCAGTTAACCTGTATAGATTTCTAGTGGTAGACCACAAGGCTCTGCGCCCTTGTCTTATTCAACTTTTGTATTAGTGGTTTAGTAAAGTCATAGAAGGCGTACTCACAAATGTATGCAGCAGATACACACCTGTCAAAAACAACTCATTTAAATGATAATGGAACTTATCGTGATCTCAATATGCTGGAATATGGCATCAGAATAAATCAGATCCAACTTAAAAGGGAAGAAGCCTTCGTTTATGATCGTACTGTTGTATCCACATAAACACTCTTATTTTGTGCTGATTATGTCCATTTCTCTTCTTGCAACTAAGGGATGCCCAATGAGACAGCTGATAACGTCCAGTTCTCAGAGGACTTAACCTGAAGGAACTGTGGCGCTGCTAGGGGAGCGGGCGAGGCGGGGAGATTGGACTCACTGCCCTCTTCCACAAGTAAGGAAAGTGTGTTAATCGGTTTTGTTTGAAGTCGAAAGTAGCAGAAATAAAACTAAAAAAACAAAATATCACATTGGATGTGATATTCTCAAATCCCAGAGATAAGCCTACTTGCAGCGTAGGTGGAGCCACGTGCTCCCGGCAGGGAGAAGTCTGCCTCTCTCGGTCTCCTGACTTTGTTTCCTGAGTGCTGCGTTTATTCTTAGATTGGTTCTCAGTGTATGGTGACAAGCGTGACCCTCAACGTCTATGACTCATATTCTTCTAAATTCGCAGAATGAAAATGCTTTTCCCGTTGGTTCCAGCAGAGCCCTAAAATGGACTCTCCTTGACCTGGCTTAGGTCACATCCCTTCAGCAATCACTGTGGACAGGGTGGGGTGCCCATATGTGGGTCATGTGCCAGTTCTTGCTTTCGAAGGGTTAGTAGCAGCAGATAGGATTATTTCTATCTAAACCACATGAGGTAGGTTCCCATATGAAAAGGAACCCTATGAATAAAAGCAGAGGGAAATGGATACCAGAAAGGCAAACACGACAGATGTTCACCCTGGAGGTAATGTTCCCACTGTCCTATTCACACGAATACTGAATCAGACTGGATGGGAAAGGAAGAAGGACTGAGATGAAGACTCAGAGGAGGCGTGAGAGCTGTTTTAAAGCTTGTGAAGAGTGAAGCATCCTCCTGGAGGAGAGGGCACTGACTTGATTTCTTATATTCAGAGGATAGAAATAATGTAATAATGTTACTGGATAGAAGATTCTGGGTAACTAGTTTTAGTTCAATACGTGAAAAAATTTTATAATGACTTACATTGTCCAATCTGGATCAGTCACTGAGCAAGCTCTTCCCAAAAGAAGGGGCTGGTCAGGAATTCTTGCTAATGAAGAACCTTCCATTTGTTGGAAGTTGAAAGCCACCCAGGTATCTATTTTAAGTTCCTATAACTCTTTGATTTTAAGTGATACATCAGGCATCCAATGCATTACCCAGATAGCTTTGTTGGAATCCAGCTATTTCAAATTGCCAAAGCCCATTGAAATTTGAACCCTCTGGCCAAGCTGATTAGAAGTACCTGTATACATGGGTATGTGTCAGCATTTGTATAAGTGTAATCTTTATGAAAGTACTTCTTGCTGGAAAGTTCCATGTAACTTCTGGGGAGTTATTTTGCATTTCTTGGCTTAAGTTTAAGCACTGAAAAGTCTCAGAAATGGACACAGTAGCCTGACTTGAGATTCTGTTTATAAATACTTTGATTATATTATGATTAAAGGAAGTTGATGAAAAGGAAGGAAGAATAGTTTTTTTAAGTTCTGTAATGAAGTGGGTCTGGTGAGTTTGGAAAATTCCGTAATGTTTCTCTCATTCACTTATAGTCTCTGAATGATGATAATGATAATGATTATAGTTTTCATTGATTGAATGATCACTTTTTAATAGCTAACATGTATTGCTATTACTAAAAACTAGCTGATATCATTTACCGGGAGTGATTCCATATTCCTTACTTGTATCATCTCATTTAATACTCATAAGACCCCTATAAAGCAGACACAAGGATTGTTGTCACGTAATAAACGAGCAGATGGAGGTGCAGAGTTTACTAATCTGTCAAGCTCATGTAGTGTAAGAAGCAGTACCGCGATATGCCAAACATGGTTTCATATGCATTGTCTTCTTTAAATCACAGAACAGTCCTATGAAAAAGATATAAATAGCTCCACTTTTAGAATGATGACAATAAATATCCAGAAGTCAATCTTGACTCACAGACTTAGAGAATGAACTGAGGGTTGCCAGGGGGAGGAATGGAGGGAAGGGATATGGGGAAGGAATGCCAGGGGAAGGAATGGAGGGAAGGAGCTTGGGATTGACAAGTATGCACTGCTGTATTTAAAATGGGTAACCAACAAAGTACTACTGTATATCACAGGGAACTCTGCTCAGTGTTATGTGGCAGCCTGGATGGGAGGGGAGTTCAGTGGGGGAATGTATAAATGTTTATGTATGGCTGAGTCCCTTTGCTGTCCATCTGAAAGTATCACAACATTGTTAATCGGCTATACTCCAGTATAAAATTTACTAAGTTTAAAAAAAGTCACTTGTTTAAGGTCATGTCACCTAGCTATCTAGAAGCAATTGGAACTGGAGTCAAGCTGCCTCTAAAACTTGTGCTGTGCTTTCTCCCATGTTCTGGAATATACAGTGGCCAATGCAGCCCTGCCCGGGTTGGTTTTGGACTCCGCTGTGAATTACTGTCTCTTCTTTGGGGCAGCTTCTACCACACTGCCCCCTGCTGACCTCAGAGTGTAGCTGGTGTCATCAAGTGTCACCTCAGCTCCTCTGGGATTCCAGAGAGTGGCAAGAAAATCCTCAAGAGTTCCTCACCTGCCTTGTCTTCACATTGTTAGTTCTTTAGGCGATACCACAGTTCCTTTGATTCTTGGCCTGTGGGTTTTTAGAAATTTCCCCCAAGAGCAGAGTTTTTTCACTTACTGCCACCAGGGACCATTAGGGAAAGGAACTGGGGAATCATTTTCCTGGAGCATAAGTTTATGAAGCAGTTGGCAAGGATTAGGAGAAAGGAGTGCAAGGTTAGTGAACATGACTTACCGTCTTAGGATGTCAAATCCATTGAAATTTTAATCCTGTTCAGAAGAAAAGCATCTGGCTACCCAGGGGCCTCTGTATCTTTATAGTTAACTTTTGATGGATCTGAGATGTGAAGTTGTATCATGAAGATCAAGAATTCAAGAAAAAGAGACTTTTCTGTTGGGCCCAGTGGTTAAGAATTCTGCCTTCCAATGCAGAGTATAGAATCTCTACTAAAGTATGTATGCAGAATCTCCATTTGTCTGTCTAATCTCTGTATATCTTACTCCATCTTTTATTTTTTATTTTATTTTTTTTAATATTACACTGTCTTGATATTCCTTTGTGAAAAGTTGTGATATGATAGAGTAAGTCCTTTTACTTTGTTCTTTTTTTAAATATAAATTTATTTATTTTAATCGGAGGTTAATTACTTTACAATATTGTATTGGTTTTGCCATACCTCTCTGAATGATGATAATGATAATGATTATAGTTTTCATTGATTGAATAATCATTTTTTAATAGCTAACATGTATTGCTATTACTAAAAACTAGCTGATATCATTTACCGGGAGTGATTCCATATTCAGGTATACACTTGAGCCATCCTGAGCCCCCCTCCCTCCTCCCTCTCTGTACCATCCCTCTGGGTCGTCCCAGTGCACCAGCCCCAAGCATCCAGTATCATGCATCAAACCTGGACTGGCAATTCGTTTCATATATGATATTATACATGTTTCAATGCCATCTTTTAATCTACACTTCATACATTTTGTTATGCTAAGTACAATGACGTTTCCCAGTGAACATTCTGGAAACAGCTCTACAATGGTAGTAGTGACAGGGTCATTCCTGAAATGATGCCAGGGGAAGAGGGTCCTGAGTGAATCAGCGAAGGAAATAGCACAGTCCATGTGGAGAACTGGACCAAGGTCGTGGCTGGAAAGGCAGCAAGCCTGGGGAGCAAGAACCGAACAGAAATAATTAGAGAATCAACTGTGATGTTAGCTCCCAGATAATAAGGCTCCTAATAGATCTGTCAAAAGAGCATGATTTCAGCTGCATTTTGCATTTGTATTTGTTCTGTGTTATAGTTTTCATCAAGATAGAAAATAAAAGCAAAGAAAATGTATGAGCTCTTTGTAACAGTTTTTCCTTTGTCCCATTTCTGGTCCAGATGGTATCCCTTCTGCCTGGGCTTGCTTCTTCTCATGGCAATTTTCTCAAAATGAGACTCAGTTCAGAACTTCCAAGGGAAGGAATAAACAAATGCACAGTAATTCAGAGACTCCATGCAAATACAATCTCAGCCACACAGAGTTTAGCTTCATCTGTTGCTGTTATCAGATGAATCTTGGCTGCTGCTTTTACAGCGAGGCTGTCCAGGTCTCAGAGGCAATCACCATTATAGGACCTTGGAGGCCCAGCCAGTGACCTCAGAGAGCACAAATGTTGTTTGGTGCATGATGTCTTTCAACAGTGTTTCCCGGAATCATGAAGGAAGAGAGCTCAAAACTGGACTGGAGGTTATTTATCTCGAATTGATAACCAGGCTGGAAGAGCCGCACCCACCAGGCAATGGTACAGAGAAGTTCCCGGAATCAGCTGACAAATGAATGATACTTTACTAACTTAATCTCACCTTAAATCACTGGGCTCTTTGGTCAGAATACTTTCACACTTTCTCTTTTCAGTATTTGTCTCATACATGTGTATGTATAGCTGAGTCCCTTTGCTGTTCACCTGAAATTACTACAACATGATTAACTGGCTATACCCTGATATGAAATAAATAGTTTAAAGTTAAAAAAAAACTTCAGAGGTCCTAAAGCCTCGTTTTGGGGGGCTGTGCTGGGCGGTCTTTGCTGCTATGAGGGCTTTTCTCTAGTTGCGGCGAGCGGGAGCTACTCTCTAGCTGTGGTGCTCAGACTTGTCATTTCCGTGGCTTCTCTTGTTGTGGAGCATGGGCTCTAGGGCACACGGGCTCCAGTTAGAGCAAGTGGGCTCAATAGTTGCCACTCCCGGGCTCTAAAGCACGGGCTCAGTAGTTGTAGCATAAGGCTTACTTGCTCTGCAGCACGTGGGATCTTCCTGGAGCGGGGATCGAACTCGTGTCTCCTACAGTGACAGGTGAATTCTTTACCACTGAAGCTCCAGGGAAGCCCTAAGGCATTCTTTTGTTTTGTTTTGTTTACAGGAGATGTGGTTTACAGGTATCATTGGCAAAATAAAATAATATAGTGGAAATAAAACTGCTAATTTATGTTACTCAAAACAAGCTGTTAAACTATGAGTAACATTAACCTGAAATTTCTCATAAAGCTCCTTGCTCAACCTTGTTCACTTATGTAGTGGTCTAGCGCTACCACCATGAGTAATTGCCACTTCCTGCACGTCATCCGCCTGCAATATTAATTTACTTCCCTCATCTACAGTGAAGTTCAGATGCAGAATGGAAAGAGGGTTGAGGAGCAGAGAGAAACAAGTAGCTCCAGACTGGATTTACAAGGGGACTCTGCCCTCCGCCGTGTGGTGCTCTCATGCGTGGGACGGGGTGAACTGGTCAAAGGATAGTGGTGGATTAGAAGTTACGATGGATGTACTGTGGATGAAAAGGAGAAGCGAAATGGAGAAGTGTCCAAGTGTAGTTCTGTATACTGATTCTTCAGTAAATTCCAGTGTATTCAAGTGCTGACTGTACGCTTCTCATCACGTTCAAACGTCAGCGTGATAACACTTCCCTAGGGAGTTTCAGTGGCTTGCAGGCTACTGAATCCTCTAGATAATTCTGCATTTTATTTAATATCGTATGTGACTATGATGTAGATGGTCAATGAGACATCCTTCAAAATGCTGTTTGGGGCATTATTTGGAGCTTGTGGTGCAGTGGTAAAGAATCTGCTTGCCAATACAGGAGACACAAGAGATGCAGGTTCTATTCCTGGGTCATGAAGATCCTCAGGAGTAGGAAATGGAAACCAACTCCAGTATTCTTGCCTGGAAAATCTTATGGACAGAGGACCCTAGTGGGCTACTTTCCATGGGGTCACAAAGAGTTGGACATGACAGAGCCCACCGGCCATAGAAAAAAATAATTTTATCATCCTTTATTTTGGTGTATGTGACTTAGTAATGAAATTTACTATTTAATAAGTGATTAGCTTCCCCTGTGGCTCAGCTGGTAATCTGCCTGCAATGTGGGAGACCTGGGTTTGATCCCTGGATTGGGAAGATTCCCTGGAGAAGGGAAAGGCTACCCACTCCAATATTCTGGCCTGGAAAATTCCATGGGGTAACAAATTGTCAGACCCAACTGAACGTTTTCATTTTCACTCTATCCAATAGTATCATTTATTTTTTGTCAATCATAACAAAAGGTATTACAAGGGAAATCAGCTGTAAAAGCCATTGAAAATAGTGGAGGTGGTGGTGATGTTGTCGTTATGTCATATCCAACCCTTGTGACCCCATGGACTGTAGCCTGCCAGGATTCTGTGTCCATGGGATTTCCTGGGCAAGAATACTGGAGTGAGTTGCCATTTCCTTCTGCAGGGGATCTTCCTGACCCAGGGATCGAACCCGCATCTCTTGCATTGCAGGCAGATTCTTTACCACTGAACCACCAGGGAAGCCTGTAGAAAATAGTACTTGTACATAAATAATTTGAAAATGCAGGTGAGAAAGATTGTGTTATCTTGGAGAGGCCAGAACGAGGTAGGACGGGGGATAGTTAGTTATAGTCAAGTTCACTGAGCATCTGGCTATATCAGGGGCCCCAAATGCAGGCAGGGGTTCACTGTCTGTTTAGGCATGAACAGGCTCTGATTTATTCTGAGGCATAACAGAAATCCCAACTCAAGATGAAAAAATAGCCTGTTGCTACAGTTGGCTTCTGTTGGCTTGGTCACAGTTACGGGTGTTGTCACCCCAGAAAAAGGAAATAATTTTTGCTTGTCTATTTATGAAAAGTTTTCACATAGATTATGAAACTGAAGCCTCAAAGAGTTCTGTAAAATGCTTATCATTTCCCAGTTAGGTTGCTGCTGCTAAGTCGCTTCAGTCGTGTCCGACTCTGTGCGACCCCACCAGGCTCCCCCGCCCCTGGGATTCTCCAGGCAAGAACACTGGAGTGGGTTGCCATTTCCTTCTCCAGTGCATAAAAGTGAAAAGTGAAAGTGAAGTCGCTCAGTCGTGTCAGACTCTTTGCGACCCTGTGGACTGCAGCCCTCCAGGCTCCTCCGCCTGTGGGATTTTCCAGGCAAGAGTACTGTAGTTGGGTGCCATTGCCTTCTCTGCCCAGTTAGGTTAAAGAATATCAATTGTAACAAAAAGTTTCCATTCAAACTCAGGTGTCCTGACTTCAAATTTAGTGCCAGGAATTTAGTTATGCTTTGTCCTTGGGAGATAGCTGTATATTAATTGTTTAGGTCAGTGTTAAATTTCTCCAGAGCTGAACAAAATTGGGAAGAGCTATTGTTGTTGTTATTTTTCAGTCGCTAAGTTGTGTTGGACTCTTTGTGACGCCGTGGACTGCAGCATGCCAAGCTCCTCTATTCTCCACTATGATGACCTATATTGAGTTATTCTTAAGGTTGGTGCCTTCTGTTGAAATGAAGGTTTACTTTGCAATAGAAATTGCTAATAATTTTGTAAATTTAGTTAACAGGACCATTTGAATAATGTTTTTACCTAAAACATTATTTACCTAAACATGTTTTGCAAGTTCATTTCCTGGAATCCAGTTGTTTAAATAACTGCACCGTAGTAAACACATGAGTGTAATTTTGCTAAAGAGCTTATTTTAACCAGAAGCAATCAGATTGGTTAATTACTAAAAGGATGATGTAATCCTTAGGGGGAAAGTACTTAAATATGACATTTGAAAAGCTTTTCTAAACATCAGTGTTAAATCTTTAAACTATTTAGAGAGAAACACTAGAGGTTTGTAACACTGGGGAAATAATTTTTGATCATTACTTTGCTAGCGTGTGAGATGAGTGCAATTGTGTGGTAGTTTGAGCATTCTTTGGCATTGCCTTTCTTTCATAATGGTATGAAAACTGACCTTTTCCAGTCCTGTGTTAAATATGTACAAACAATGAATTCATGGTCCAAAGACTATTTTTTTAAAATCTTCTTTAGAAACTTTTGGTCCCAAAATTGTAGAATCAGAACTCTTTGCAACACCAGCTATTAGAACAAGTAGCCAAAGAGAAGAAAAGCAGAAAGAGAACCTGAGTAGCCCAGATAGCTGATGCATTAAACTCATGTAGGTTTCTCTTAGGTGCCCTCTAGGCTTTTGATCACTCTGCTGCTGCTGCTAAGTCGCTTCAGTCATGTCTGACTCTGTGCGATCCCGTAGACGGCTGCCTACCAGGCTCCTCCGTCCTTGGGATTCTCCAGGCAAGAACGCTGGAGTGGGATGCCATTTCCTTCTCCAATGCATGAAAGTGAAAAGTGAAAGTGAAGTTGGACTGCAGCCTACCAGGCTCCTACGTCCATGGGATTCTCCAGGCAAGAGTACTGGAGTGGGGTGCCATTGCCTTCTCTGCAAAAAGAACATGGATTAAAGTAAATATTGAAAACCATTCATACAGATGAGCTAACTTCGGTTTTCCTCCCAAACCCTTGCCATTTATGCGTGTGTACTTACGGGCTCAGTCATATCAGACTCTTTGTGACCCCATGGACTTCAGCTCCCCAGGCTCCTCTGTTCATGGAATTTTACAAGCAAGAATACTGGAGTGGGTTGCCATTTCTTTCTCCAGGGAATTTTCATGATCCAGGGATCGAACCAGCATCTCCTATGTTAGCAGGCTAATTCTTTGCTATTGAGTCACCTGGGAAGGGTATGTTTGTTTATCTATTGTTTATTTTTGTTGTTTGTTATTGTTGAGTTGCTAAGCCATCTGGGATTTCCAGTGGTAAAGAATTCACCTATCAGTGCAGATTGCTCACGTGCAATCCCTGGGTTGGAAAGATCCCCTGGGGAAGGAAATGGCCACCTACTTCAGTATTCTTCCCATCTAAGCCCCTTGTTTTGAGCACCGAAGAATTGATGCTTTTGAACTGTGGTATTGGAGAAGACTCTTGAGAGTTCCTTGGACTGCAAGGAGATTCTAAGTGAAAGAGGAGAGTGAAAAAGTTGGCTTAAAGCTCAACATTCAGAAAACGAAGATCATGGCATCTGGTCCCATCACTTCATGGGAAATAGATGGGGAAACAGTGGAAACAGTGTCAGACTTTATTTTGGGGGGCTCCACAATCACTGCAGATGGCGATTGCAGCCATGAAATTAAAAGGCGCTTACTCCTTGGAAGGAAAGTTATGACCAACCTAGATAGCATATTAAAAAGCAGAGACATTACTTTGCCAGCAAAGGTCCATCTAGTCAAGGCTATGGTTTTTCCTGTGGTCATGTATGGATGTGAGAGTCAGACTGTAAAGAAGACTGAGCACTGAAGAATTGATGCTTTTGAACTGTGGTGTTGGAGGAGACTCTTGCGAGTCCCCTGGACTGCAAGGAGAGCCAACCAGTCCATTCTAAAGGAGATCAGTCCTGGGTGTTCTTTGGAAGGAATGATACTAAAGCTGAAACACCAGTATTTTGGCCACCTGATGTGAAGAGTTGACTCATTGGAAAAGACTCTGAAGCTGGGAAGGATTGGGGGCAGGAGGAGAAGGGGATGACAGAGGATGAGATGGTTGGATGGCATCACCAACTCAATGGATATGAGTTTGAGTGAACCCCAGGAGTTGGTGATGGACAGGGAGGACTGGCGTACTGCAATTCATGGGGTCACAAAGAGTCGGACACGACTAAGCGACTGAACTGAACTGAATTAAATGTAAGTTTTCACGTTACTCTCCATACATCTCACCCTCTCCTCTCACCTATGCCTCATGTCTAAATGGAGGCATTTAAAAAATATGCCTGCATTTTTTTCTGCCAAACCTTGGTGGCTTAAAATGTAAGAGACTGAGGTTATCATAATATTAATTGAGCAAAAATATAATAATGCACTTGAAAACTCCTGGCACATAGTAGACCCTCCAAAATCAAGCATTAAATTCTTCATGAGCTGGAAATTTATGGGAAAGAAGGAATTTGTTTAGAATCTTAATTTCAGAAATCTTTTTTGGGGGCATTTGTATTTGTATTTTTGTTTTATTTTAAAATTAATTTATTTATTTTAATTGGAGGCTAATTACTTTACAATATTGTATTGGGTTTTGCCATACATTGACATGAATCTGCCATGGGTGTACATGTGTTCCCCATCCAGAACCCCCCTCTCACTTCCCTGCTCATCCTATCCCCCAGATGCTCATGTCCTGAGTACCCTGTCTCATGCATCAAACCTGGACTGGTGATCTGCTTCACATATGATAATATAAACATTTCACTGCTACCCTCTCAAATCATCCCACCCTCGCCTTCTCCCACAGAGTCCAAAAGACTGTTCTTTACATCTGTGTCTCTTTTGCTGTCTCGTATATAGGGTCATTGTTACTATCTTTCTAAATTCCATATATATGTATATGCATTAGTATACTGTATCAGTGTTTTTCTTTCTGACTTACTTCACTCTGTATAATAGGTTCCAGTTTCAACCACCTCATTAGAACTGATTCAAATGCATTCTTTTTAACGGATGAGTAATATTCCATTGTGTAGATGTACCACAGCTTTCTTATCCATTTGTCTGCTGATGGACATCTAGTTTGCTTCCATGTCCTGGCTATTGTAAACAGTGCTATGATGAACACTGGGATACACGTGTTCTCTTTTGATTCTGGTTTCCTTGGTGTGTATGCCCAGCAGTGGGATTGCTGGGTTATATGGCAGTTCCATTTCCAGTTTTCTAAGGAATCTCCACACTGTTCTCCATAGTGGCTGTACTAGTTTGCATTCCCACCGACAGTGTAAGAGGGTTCCTTTTTCTCTGCACCCTCTCTAGCATTTATTGTTTGTAGACTTTTTGATAGCAGCCATCAGTTTTTTAAGGAATCTCCACACTGTTCTCCATAGTGGCTGTACTAGTTTGCATTCCCACCGACAGTGTAAGAGGGTTCCTTTTTCTCTGCACCCTCTCTAGCATTTATTGTTTGTAGACTTTTTGATAGCAGCCATTCTGACTGGTGTGAGGTGGTACCTCATTGTGGTTTTGATTTGCATTTCTTTGATAATGAGTGATGTTGAGCATCTTTTCTTTTTTTTTTTTTTTTTTGAATTTTGAAATCAGGGAATCTGATCTCCTTTATTTTATTTTTTTTTTAATTTATTTATTTTAATTGGAGGTTAATTACTTTACAATACTGTATTGGTTTTGCCATACCTCAACATGAATCTGCCACAGGTATACACGTGTTCCCCATCCTGAACCTGCCTCCCACCTCCCTCCCCATACCATCCCTCTGGCTCGTCTCAGTGCACCAGCCCCAAGCATCCAGTATCATGCATCGAACCTGGACTGGTGATTCATTTCATATATGATATTATACATGACCCACCTCCCAGAATATTGGAAATAAAAGCAAAAATAAACAAATGGGGCCTAACTAAACTTAAAAGCTTCTGCACAACAAAGGAAACTCTAAGCAAGATGAAAAGACAGCCTTCAGAATGGGAGAAAATAATAGCAAATGAAGCAACTGACAAACAACTAATCTCAAAAATATACAAGCAACTCCTGCACCTCAATTCCAGAAAAATAAACGACCCAATCAAAAAATGGGCCAAAGAACTAAATAAACATTTCTCCAAGGAAGACATACAGATGGCTAACAAACACATGAAAAGATGCTCAACATCACTCATTATCAGAGAAATGCAAATCAAGATCACAATGAGGTACTATTTCACGCCAGTCGGAATGGCTGTGATCCAAAAGTCGACAAGCAATAAATGCTGGAGAGGGTGCGGAGAAAAGGGAACCCTCTTACACTGTTGGTGGGAATGCAAACTAGTACAGCCACTATGAAGAACAGTGTGGAGATTCCTAAAAAAACTGGAAACAGAACTGCCTTATGACCCAGCAATCCCACTGCTGGGCATACACACCGAGAAAACCAGAATTTAAAGAGCATCTTTTCAACAATCTTAAAAATTTGCTTGACTCCAAAAGTTCAGCAAACATACACTGTGTCCTTATGCATTTGAGACTTCGGAGCCTCCTGCTGATTTCCTGCAGTAGTGTAGTTTGTGTGCCCAGGAGTAGCTGCAAGCTTGTTTGTTTTGTCTTCATTAGCAGGAGCTGACAAGAGACCCAGTTTTCTTAGCCTCAGCTAAGAAAGAAGGAGTCACCTTTGAGTAACTTGTAGTACTTCAGTTTCAGTGAAATAGTCATCCGGAGGCAGAGCCACTACCACATGAATCAACTGTTTCTTAAATTGTATGAAGGTCACAGCTAGACTGGGCTTCCCAGGTGGCTGAGTGGTAAAGAATCCACTTGCCAATGCTGGAGACTCGGGTTTGATCCCTGGGGTCAGGAAGATCCACTGGAGAAGGAAGTGGCCACCCACTCCAGTATTCTTTTCTGGGAAATCCCATGGACAGAAGAGCATGGTGGGCTACAGTCCATGGGGGTCACAGAGTCAGACAGCACTTAGCAACTGAACAGCAAACAACACAGACTGCACAGGTATTCCACTGACATGTAGCAAAGAGTCAGATAAGTCTACTGATTCTTAGGCCAACTACTTTGTCTCATCTTTTCCCTTTCATATAGAGAAAGGAAATTTATATGTAAATGAAAAAATAATAACTGACAACTAGTTTACTGTTTTAATGTCTTCATCAAAGACCATGTTAGTTTTCATGTAAGTCTTTTTAAAGTGCAAGTAAGCATACTCAAATGTGTATTAAGAAGAGAAATAAATTTCTAACAATAAATGTTCATTGAACAATAATGAACAATAATATCTAATAACACTAACCGAACAAATGAATAATAATATCCAGTAATTGACCGTGATCAGTGAATGTTTCCAGCTCCTGAATGTTTCTAGCTATATCAAATGAGGGTTTCTCTGATAGCTCAGTTGGTGAAGAATCCACCTGCAATGCGGGAGACCCTGGTTTGATTCCTGGCTCGGGAAGGTCCACTGGAGAAAGGATAGGCTACCCACTCCAGTATTCTTGGGCTTCCCTTGTGGCTCAGCTGGTAAAAAATCTGCCTGCAATTCAGGAGACATGGGTTCGATTCCTGGGTTGTGAAGATCCTCTGGAGAAGGGAAAGGCTACCCACTCCAGTATTCTGGCCTGGAGAATTCCATGGGCTGTATATAGTCCATGGATTCGAAAAGAGTCCAACACGACTGAGTGACTTTCACTTTAACTTTCATATCAAATGAATGATCATGATTAACCTCTAAATATTTAGGGTTTTACAGATTTCTTATTTACTTTATTATTTAAATTAATTTTAAAAATTATAAAAATTAATTTAAATTTTGTTATCTGTAGGGTTTCTACAGATTTCTTCTTATTTTATTTTTTAATTAATTTAGAGTAAATTGCTTTATAATGTTGTGTTAGTTTCTATTGTACAGCAAAGTGAATCAGCTGTCCCCTCTTTTATGGATTTCCTTCTCATTCAAGTCACCATCGGACATTGAGTAGAGTTCTCTGTGCTATACAGTAGATTCTCATTGGTTATCTATTTTTTATACAGATTTCATAATTTAGAAAATATTAACAAGGTATTGGGGAAGGCAAAATGCTTCTCCCTTGAATTTTAATCCTGAAAAAGCTGTATGTTAAACTTAAATATTTCTTATAGGAAATCCAGCCAGACAGCCACTCTCCCATGATCGTATTAGACACAGTGAGAAAGTTGAGGGGGAAAAACTCTCAAGAAATTTGGAGATAGTAGACATGAAAAATGTGAGATCATAGTGTAAGGGAGGAAAGACTTTTCCTTTACCTTCTTACTTTACTCTCTTAGGTTGGGTGCTATGAATTAAACTGACAAAAGAGTAACAGGAGAACAGATTTATTTCATAGGCACATGGAGATCCTCATAGGAAAAAAGTTTAAAAAAAATCAAAAAGTTAGGTCTGGGAGCTTATGTACAATTTTAACAAAGGATGATTAAGAGTGGAGGAGTGATAAGACAAAGGAAAAGGGCTTTGGGCTTCTAGGGCAGTAACTTGTGGGAAATATACAGGAGAAACTAGTGAAAGGTAAGAGTAATTTGTTAAGATTTGTTATGCAGACTCAAATCAGTGCTTTGTCCAGTGATGAGACTCATCTCCTCTTCCTGGTCCTTGGGGGAAGGAAGAAGGTAAGGACACCTTCAACAAGGGAAAGTTAGGCCCTGCATTTAGGTAGAAAGGGAGAGAGCAGAGAGCTTCTCCCTGTGCACCGTTGCTTAGTGCCTTCCCTGGCAGTGCAGTGACCAAGACTCTGAGCTTCTACTGCACGGGTCAGATCCCTGCAGTGGACTAAGATTCCACATGCTGCGTGCAGGGCAGCCAAAAAAGCGTAAACTTCTTCTTCTTTTTTTTTTTTTTTTAAATTGCCTTCAACTCAAAGTAATCTTTATGCCAAAGTGGCATATTATTGCAGTGGCATATTCTGACACCCTTCAGTAGCATGGTGCACAGGCTTCCCTGATGGTAAAGTTTCTGCCTGCCAATACAGGAGACATGGGTTTGACCCCTGATGTGGGAGGATCCCACATGCTGCATAACAATTAAGCCTATGCACCACAACTAGCAAACCTGTGCTCTAGAGCCCGGGAGCCACAACCACTGAGCCCATGTGTTGCAACTACTGAAGCCTGCGTACCCTAGAGCCCCTGCTTCGCAACAAGAGGCTACTGCATTGGGGAGGCCGAGCACTGCAACGAGGAGTAGTCTCCACCCACTGCAACTGGAGAAAGCCTGTGTGCCGCAACAAATAACCAGCACAGCCAAAAGTAAATAAAGAAAATGATAAAAATAGCATAGTGCAAAAGAAAGCAAACCGCATATGCATTCCAACCTGGGTCTTTCTCTTCCTACTCATGTGTCATTACAGATGTGGTTTAACTTCTCTGATACTCAGCTAGCTCATCTAAGACAGGGATGAGAATATTGATCCCACCTGTAAGGTTGGAGTAAGGACCAACTGAGAACTGTGTGTGAGCACTTTGTAAACTGTTAAGAACTTAATGCATGTTGAGTATTAGATGTTAAGTGCACAATGTGGGGTGACTCCACATTAGTTTTTCCCAATTGAAATGCACCTAGAGATTCTGAGATAAAGAGGGGTGGTATAAGAGAGGTTACCGTGTACTCCCCCAAGAAATTTATTCCTTTTCCACATCTGTGAAAGTGAAAGTGTTAGTCACTTCAGTTGTGTCCGACTTTGCAACCCCATGGACTGTAACCTGCCAGGCTCCTCTGCCCATGGGATTCTCCAGGCAAGAATACTGGAGCAGGTCACCATTTCCTTCTCCAGGGGGATCGTCCCAACTCAGGGATCGAACTCTTGTCTCCTGTGTCTCCTGCATTGGCAGGTGGATTCCTTACCATCTGAGCCACCAGGGAAGAGGAATCAATTCAAACAGTGTTATCTTTTATTTTAAAATGTATTATGATATCCTTTCAGAATTATGCCTAAGATTCTAACATGCTTCTATTCCCCTCACCCTTACCCTCAGTTGACCAACTTTGCTCAAAATGGAATAAAGAGTTGTTCAGAAAACTGATAATGATGCCTCAAGTTTTAATGGCACCCCTCCTTAGAGACAGTGGCACTTAAATTGGCACTGAAGGAAGAAGCTTGGCCAGGAAGAGGACAGAGAGAGAATGGTCCCCCAGAATAGAGCGAAAACACAAGCAAAAGCAAAGAGGTGGCAAGAACAGAGTGTGCTGCTGCTGCTGCTAAGTCGCTTCAGTTGTGTCCGACTCTGTGTGACCTCAAAGATGGCAGCCCACCAGGCTCCCCCGTCCCTGGGATTCTCCAGGCAAGAACACTGGAGTGGGTTGCCATTTCCTTCTCCAATGCATGAAACTGAAAAGTGAAAGTGAGGTCACTCAGTTGTGTCCGACTCTTAGAGACCCCTTGAACAGCAGCCTGCCAGGCCCCTCCGTCCATGGGATTTTCCAGGCAAGAGTACTGGAGTGGGGTGCCATTGCCTTCTCCGAACAGAGTGTGCAGGAAAATTTAACTGTGGAAACATCTTAAAGCATTCCAAAATGTAGTTCAGTTCAGTCGCTCAGTCATGTCTGACTCATTGTGACCCCATGGACTGCAACACGCCAGGCTTCCCTGCCCATCACCAACTCCCAGAGTTTACCCAAACTCATGTCCATTGAGTTGGTGATGACATCCAACCATCTCATCCTCTGTTGTCCCTTTCTCCTCCTTCCCTCAATTTTTCCCAGCATCAAGGTCTTTTCTAATGAGTCAGTTCTTCCCATCAGGTAGCCAAAGTATTGGAGTTTCAGCCTCAACATTAGTCCCTCCAAAATATAACCCCCAAACTAATTGAATGTTTAAAAATGATTCCTTCTGAGATGCCACTTCAGTGAAGATTTTTGTTCTGAGTCCTGGCTATTTTGTATTATTCTTTATCTTTCTGAAGAGCTTGTTCTAATTAGACCTACTATTCCGAAGGCCAAGATAAGTGTCAAAATGGTCACATGTATAGTCCTTTAAAAGGATGCTATTCTTTTATAGAAGGCAGCCTTAATTTGGCTGAGTGCAATAGTAATTTTTCTTTGTGATAACAGTTTGGGTAGAAAAAATGTTATCCAACTCTTCTTTTGAAAAATGCCAACTCTTCTGAAAAAAGCAGCAGAATTTTTGGAATCAAATGAAAATGACCATTTTGGACAGAGGCAGCCAAGTAATTCATGAAGATGCCCAGCTCTGTATTAGCAGTGAACCAAGGAGACCCACATTGACAGAGTTTATTTTCAAGCTGGTAAACAGGGAAGTACAGTGAGATGCTTTCCTGTACTACTTCCCTAACAGCGGATCTGTCACTTCGCCAGGCTTGATATGGGATGGCACAAAAGAGTCCCAAATGCAGTACTTGGATGCAAGCTCAAAAACAACAGAATGATCTCTATTCGTTTCCAAGGCAAACCATTCAATATCATAGTAATCCAAGTCTATGCCCCAACCAGTAACACTGAAAAAGCTGAAGTTGAACGGTTCTATGAAGACCTACAGGACCTTTTAGAACTAACACCCCAAAAAGATGTCCTTTTCATTATAGAGGACTGGAATGCAAAAGGAGGAAGTCAAGAAACACCTGGGGTAACAGGCAAATTTGGTCTTGGAATATGGAATGAAGCAGGGCAAAGGCTACTAGAGTTTTGCCAAGAGAATGCACTGGTCATAGCAAATACCCTCTTCCGACAACACAAGAGAAGACTCTACACATGGACATCACCAGATGGTCAACACCGAAATCAGATTGATTATATTCTTTGAAGCCAAAGATGGAGAAGCTCTATACAGTCAGCCAAAACAAGACTGGGAGCTGACTGTGGCTCAGATCATGAACTCCTTATTGCCATATTCAGACTTAAATTGAAGAAAGTAGGGAAAACCACTAGACCATTCAGGTATGACCTAAATCACATTCCTTACAATTATAGAGTAGAAGTGAGAAATAGATTTAAGGGACTAGATCTGCTAGACAGAGTGCCTGATGAACTATGGACGGAGGTTCCTTACATTGTACAGGAGACAGGGATCAAAATCATCCCCATGGAAAAGAAATGCAAAAAAGCAAAATGGCTCTCTGGGGAGGCCTTACAAATAGCTGTGAAAAGAAGAGAAGTGAAAAGCAAAGGAGAAAAGGAAAGATATAAGCATCTGAATGCAGAGTTCCAAAGAATAGCAAGAAGAGATAAGAAAGCCTTCCTCAGCGATCAATGCAAAGAAATAGAGGAAAACAACAGAATGGGAAAGACTAGAGATCTCTTCAAGAAAATTAGAGATACCAAGGGAACATTTCATGCAAGGATGGGCTCGATAAAGGACAGAAATGGTATGGACCTAACAGAAGCAGAAGATATTAAGAAGAGGTGGCAAGAATACACAGAAGAACTGTACAAAAAAGATCTTCACGACCCAGATAATCATGATGATGTGATCACTCATCTAGAGCCAGACATCTTGGAATGTGAAGTCAAGTGGGCCTTAGAAAGCATCACTACGAACAAAGCTAGTGNCTGGACAGTCCATTGTATGGATATACCGCATTGTGTTGCCCATCCACCAGTTGATGGACATTTGGATTGTTTCCAGTTTGGGGCTAATATGAGTAATAGTTCTGTGAACATTTGTGTATAAGTTTTTGGGTGGACCTGTCGTCATTTCTCTTGGGTATATCCCTAGGAGTGGAATTGCTGTGTCATCTGAAAAGGTTATGTTTAACTTTTTAGGAACAGCTAAATTATTTTTCAGAATGGCTGTACCATTTTATATCCCCAACAGCAATGCATCAATGCTGTCTCTTATACACATCTAGAGGAGAGTGAAAAAGTTGGCTTAAAGCTCAACATTCAGAAGACAAAGATCATGGCATCTGGTCCCATCACTTCATGTCAAATAGATGGGGAAACAGTGGAAACAGTGTCAGACTTTATTTTTTTGGGGGGCGGGGGGGGGGTTCCAAAATCACTGCAGATGGTGATTGCAGCCATGAAATTAAAAGACGCTTGCTCCTTGGAAGGAAAGTTATGATCAACCTAGATAGCATATTGAAAAGCAGAGACATTACTTTGCCAACGAAGGTCCGTCTAGTCAACGCTATGGTTTTTCCAGTGATCATGTATGGATGCGAGAGCTGGACTGTGGAGAAAGCTGAGTGCTGAAGAATTGATGCTTTTGAACTGTGGTGTTGGAGAAGACTCTTGCGAGTCCCTTGAACTGCAAGGAGATCCAACCAATCCATTCTAAAGAAGATCAGTCCTGGGTGTTCTTTGGAAGTACTGATGCTAAAGCTGAAACTCTAGTACTTTGGCCTCCTCATGCAAAGAGTTGACTCATTGGAAAAGACTCTGATGCTGGGAGGGATTGGGGGCAGGAGGAGAAGGGGACGACAGAGGATGAGATTGCTGGATTGAATCACTGACTTGATGGCCATGAGTTTGGCTGAACTCCAGGAGTTGGTGATGGACAGGGAGGCCTGGCGTGCTGCAATTCATGGGGTCACAAAGAGTCGGACACAAGTGAGCGACTGAACTGAACTGAAGCCTTTCTAGAGACATTTTGGATAGAAACTATTATCACACATGTGAATAAGTCTCCTATGTTCAGTATAAACATTAACTGTTTTCTTCCTCCTCTTTGCAAGACTGTAGGAGTGCCAGGCAAGAAGAGGCTGCTGACTGGAGTCCAGACCAAGCTAATCAACTCTCTGAAGTCAAAACAGTGTTTGAATGATGAGTCCCCAGGCAGATTTCAGGAATGCAGAACATTTGGTGAGTTTGCATATTCTACTAGGAGCATGTTTGCTCTGCAAGTTACACCAAAACCAAGAACTTTTTGGGGAACCAGAAACTCCTGGGCTCTAATACCATTCTTCTTAATTTATTTATTTTATTTTTGGTTGAACTGAGTCTTCTTTACAGGGCTTTGTCTAGTTGTGGAGAGTGGGGCCTACTCTCTAGTCGAGGTGCATGGGCTTCTCATCGCGGTGACTTCTTTTGGTTGCGGAGCACAGGCCCCTAAGTGCAGGGGTTTCAGTACTTGTGGCTCAGTAGTTGTGGCTCCTGGCCTGTAGAGCACAGGCTCAGTAGCTGTGGCACGTGTATGCTAGTTGCCCTGCAGCATGTGGGATCTTCCCAACCCAGGGGTCGAACCTGTGTCCCCTGCTTTGACAGGCAGATTCTTATCCATTGTACCACTGGGGAAGTCCCTAATACCATTCTTTGAAAAGCTCTGCGAAGAAGGCAATGACACCCCACTCCAGAACTCTTGCCTGGAAAATCCCATGGATGGAGGAGCCTGGTGGGCTGCAGTCCATGGGGTCGCTAGGAGTCTGACATGACTGAATGACTTCACTTTTACTTTTCACTTTCATGCATTGGAGAAGGAAATGGCAACCCACTCCAGTGTTCTTGCCTGGAGAATCCCAGGGACAGGGGAGCCTGGTGGGCTACGGTCTATGGGGTCGCACAGAGTCGGACACAACTGAAGCGACTTAGCAGCAGCAGCTTCCACTCCTTCACTGGCAAATGCAATCAAACTCCTGCAATGTGAAGTGCATTGTGTTGAGGGCTAGGGAAGACAAAGGACTATAAACATGTAAGTCTCTGTCCTAGGGAAGTGTTGGGTTTGTGGGGGAGACACAGCATTCATACAAATAGATATAATGAAATTAAGTAAAAAATTAGTGCCAGAAGATGCACTCATTCTATCTTTCAGCAGATTTTACTGATCATCTACTGTCACTCAGACACTCTGCTTGCCTTCTTAGCACCTTTACACTTCCTCCTGTGGCACTGGAAGCCATTATAATATTTAAACAGACAGTAACTTGACAAGATTGTGCTTTAGAAGGGCCTGTCTGTTGTAAAGTGGCAAGATTAGAGTCAAAGTAGCCGTTGGCAGTTGTTTCAGTGATCAAGACCAGAGACAGCAGTGGCCCGAACTAAGCTGGAGGGGTAGAAACACAGGGAAGTGAGCGGGTCTGAGGAAGTACCATTGGAGAACTTGGGCCTTGATGAGGTGTCACAAAGGGGTAGGGAAGGGGAAAACCCCAGATTGGGACTCCACAGAAGATGGGTGTGAGCCCGTGCTTGGGGGAAGATCTGGATATAACACTGAGAAATAAAACTGATATTCTAGTTCCACTTAAGGCAAGACGTGGAGGAAACTTTCAGGCTCATCCATGTTGAACATGTATCAATAGCTTGTTCCTTTTTAATCCTGGACAGTCCATTGTATGGATATACCGCATTGTGTTGCCCATCCACCAGTTGATGGACATTTGGATTGTTTCCAGTTTGGGGCTAATATGAGTAATAGTTCTGTGAACATTTGTGTATAAGTTTTTGGGTGGACCTGTCGTCATTTCTCTTGGGTATATCCCTAGGAGTGGAATTGCTGTGTCATCTGAAAAGGTTATGTTTAACTTTTTAGGAACAGCTAAATTATTTTTCAGAATGGCTGTACCATTTTATATCCCCAACAGCAATGCATGAATGTTTCAGTGGCTGCACTCTCCAGCTGGTAGTGTTCATCTTTCTGACTGTAACTCTTCTACTGGGTGTACTGGTATCTCATTGTGGCTCTAATTTCCCTAATGACTAATGTGGTTGAGCACACGATGTGCTTATGAATCATTTGTATATCTTCATATCTTTTGTTCATTTTGTAACTAGGTTATCTTCTTATTGTTGAATTATGAGGGTCCTGGAAATATTTCTTTACTAGATATAAGATTAGCAAATATTTTCTTTGAGCCTGTAGTTTGTCTTTTCATTTTCTTAATAGTGTCACATTAAGAAGCACAGAAGCTTCTAATGGGATCCAGTTTCTCAATATTTCTTTTATGGATTTTACTTTTGTTTTTTTTTTTATCTATGAACTCTTTGTCCAACCCGAGGTCATGAAGATTTCTATTCTCTTTAAGAAGTTTTCTATTTTTAGCTATTATATTTAGGTCTCTGATTCATTTTTAGTTAAATGTTGTGTGTGGCATGAGGTAAGGATATAACTTCATCTTTTTTGCTGTGTGGATATGTAATTGACCCACAACAGTGTTACTTATTTTAAAAAGAGGGTAGAATACATTGCACATTTAAAAATAAAATGTGTGTATATTTCATGTGGTTTCTCAGTTGTTAAAGAAAAAAAGAACAAGACTTAGTATTTTGTTGGTCTGTAATCAAGATATCTTCAAAGCTACTGCAGTACAGCTTCCAGAATGTACAGTGCAGAATTTGGGGAAGAAGGAAAAGGAAAAGTTAGGAAGCAGTGAGGCCAATGGTCATGAGAGGAAGTGCAGAGTCAGGGCTCACATCTAGGCTGATGACCAGGCTTAGAGTGAGTGCTAGGAGCTGGTGAGGGTCCTATAATATTGGGGGATTGGGGCTCTAGACAAAAGCCAATCATGAACAGAGGAAATCGATAAAAGTATAATGAGAGGAGTATGCGGTTCCAACAAGGAGGACTACATTTCCCACTTGGAGAGAACACCTGAGATGGACTTGAAGGATGAGTAGGGTTTATTGGGCATCCCAGGGAGGGCGCATATTACTCAAGGGAAGAGCAGAGGTCTGAAAATGAACAGATCAACTAGAAAGAAAAAAGCCAGTGGCCCATCAAGGTGAGAGAGCATAGAGAAATTACAAAAAAGTGATGAAAATTCCACCAAGGTAGAAAGTTGGGTTTCTACAACCCAGCTTTTAAAACCAAAGTTTTTAAAAAACCAATTTTTCAAAAACCAAGTTTTTAAAACTGAAACTTACTTGGTCTTACCACCTTACTAAATAAACCTAGTTTTTTCAATCATCACCTATTTAAGAGTTTGATTAAAATGAATTAATGTATATATATATATATGGAAGTGGAAGCATCAGTCGCTCAGTCCTGTTTGATTCTTTGCAACCCCATGGACTGAAGTGGGTTGCCCTGACCCAGCAATCGAACCTGGGTCTCCTGCATTGCAGACAGATTCATGTAGGGAAGTCCTTTATCCATTCACTATTCAGTCATTAAAAATTTGTCTTTTTAAAATTCTTTGGGACTCACTTTTACGTTTTTTATTTATTTATTTTTGGCCACGCTGGGTCTTTGCTGCTGCTCCCAGGCTTTCTCTAGTTGCAGTGAGCAGGGGCTACTCTTCACTGGGGCACGAGGTCTTCTCATTGCGGTGGCTTCTTTTGTTGCAGAGCTTGGGCTCTAGGGCACGGGCTCTGTAGTTGTGGTGCATGGGCTTAGCTCCTCTGGGGCGTGTGGAATCTTCTGGGAGCAGGGGTCGAGCCCGTGTCCCCTGCACTGGCAGGTAAATTCTTAACCACTGACCAACAGGGAAGTCCAAGACTCACTTTTTTCCAAGTGATAAACTTTTTAAATTGGCATTGGTTGTAATGACAGCATTTTAATTTTTACTTTAAAAAGATCTATAGCATCATGAGACATTAGAATATCAGGCCTGCCCCTCTGTGTTGTCCTTATTCCTCAACCTTAATAATCCATGCCTGTATTTAAACCCCATATTAGTACTGGAACATTCTTCACAAAATTAGGTTAATGGTATGGATCCTTAACGCTTCCAATTGTAATTTGAATTATTTTCTGACAGTTAATTTTAGCAGAGAGGCCAAAAAATCAGAGGTGTGCACAGGTGCATGCCATTATACAGCTCACAGATGTGTTTTCAAAATCCCTATTTGACACCTATCACAAATATCAATGTCTGCCATTACCTTGCTTTTTGGCCTTAAACAAGTAGAATTTTCCAGGCCTTGATGCCTTATCTGTAAATTCAGAAACTTAGACTATCCTCAGATTGTCTTTCTATTAATACAGTATAAGCATGACTATTTTAGCCATTCCCATGGACATCTTCAGTGTAGATTATATTCACTTATACAAACAGAGATCCAACAGCAACAGATAAATCCACCAACTGGACAGAAAAGTGTGATGAATAAGAATAATGACATTCATACACATTTATAAGAAATAACATTTCCTTTCATGCTAAACTTTTAAATCTTAAACACATGAAATATATTGTATTTTCTTTTGCAAATGGTTTGTAACAGATGTGATTTTTCACCATAGGCAGTGTGTACTTAGTCATTTATTTATTCAGAAAATATTTCTGAGCCACATATTGCAGGCAGATTCTGTCCTGGGTCTCATAATGGGCACAGACATCTGAAAATGATTATCTAAAAGATTGAATAAGGGAGCAAGGGCAGGAACAGAAATAAGTACGGTACCAATCAGTCTGTGTTATCAATAGGGTCGGGGAGTCACAGATAATAGCTACCATAAAGTACAGGCAGAGAGCGCTCATTTCCACGTGCTATGAGGAAGACCACAGATGGCGGCATTTGAGGAAACTCCTTTGCATCCTAATAAGCACCTGCTCCCAAGAATGGTGCAGACTATCTGAAGGTTAGATTAACTTGGCAGAAAAGCACCAGCATAATTTGTGTCAGTGTGAGTCCATGGTCCAAGACAGATCTCTCTGCAGGGCCATAATAGTTGACAGGGTCCCCTTAGAAATATTTTAGGGCGTTTTCGTAAATGACCCTGGTTTTGGCACTGCATTTACTGCCTAGTATTTTCTTTTTCAGCTGTCAGTTTAACCTCAGAGCTATATCATAGAAGTACAGGAACTGCACATAGTTTAAAAATATTTACCATAAATTGGGATAAAACTTAGGAAATAGACAGTATTTTAGCATGCTATTTTAAATATCACATTTCCTCTTTTTAAAAAAAAGCTGGCAGAAGTAAGAACTTAGTTATTTGGATGTTTGAATGTCTTTAAAGATCAAGACATAGCTTTTTGCTGACATTTTTTGGTCTTAAAACACTGTTTTTTTTTTTTTTTTATCCAATTTTGGAAGTGGGTAGAGACAATTTATACCAACCATATGAATGAACTTACACACGTGTTTAGGGTATAGTAGAAAATGGTGCTGTAGGGAGAAGCCAGGACTCAGAGTTAATGTCTAGTTCTGTCATTAACTAAATTTGAAGCCTTGGATGAATCTCTTAATTTTGCTAACCTGAGGTTTTCTCCACCATAAAATCAGGGGACTGAAGTAAATGATCTCTAAATCCCTTTCCAGATCAATTTTGTCTCTATTTAGAATTAATTCTGTGTAGAGGCAAATAGCCAAGTTTTATAGATTAATATTTACTCATTAGTATAAACACTAAGAACGTCTCCTTGAATTGAAACATATCAGGGCTGCCTATATAAAGAGATGTGAAATAATATGTCTGTATTTGTGTGGCAAAGCTGAAGTCCAACGATTCTTTTCCGCTTTGTGTCAGCATCAGTACTAATCAAATGGTTGAATTAGCTCTGAACCTCTTGCAAATCAACCTAACTCATTTGTGAATGGGGAAATTCTGAGGAAGCAATTGCTTAGCACTTAGTCTGAGAGCTGTAAATAGAATGTGAGTTAATTGCTCTATAATATAAGAATACTTTATCTCCCAATAATAGAGTGGAAAATTTAGGCAATTAACAAGTAAAACAACCCCACAAAACAGAAAAGCAGTATCCAATGGGAAACAAAGTACTTTCACCAAGGCCATTTCCCTGGGTGTCCTGATATCATCTCAGAAGCAGCTGTCTCCTCCGCCTACATTCAAGGCCAGTCCTATTTGTAGGTTTCCAAAGCAGCATTGCAAATGTTTGATCAATGTACTTGGTGTGTGATAGGCCTATACTAAAGGCTTGTTTTGCCATGAGTCCTAGTTGCAAGGAATGTGCTAAACTCAGAAGAGGTGTTTCTAGGACACAGCGCCTGGGGATAATAGGGATTCCTACAAAAACTGACGCAGACCATGGTACCAGACTCCAGCACTGGTTTGCTGTAAGTGATGCCCTCGCCAGGACAAAACATCAAAGGAAGCTGCCTGAGTGAGTTCCCTGCTCAAGTTATTGAGGGTGTGCTGACCTAGAGGTTATGAGGAGTTGAGGCATCAGGTTACCCTAGGACAAGAGCCCCTTACCGGTTCTGATGACAAGCTGTCTTTATTTCCCCAAGTGCACTGATTGATAACTTGGGATAGGGAGTGGGCAGTGGTCCCAAGCATACAAATCACTTAGTAAAGTGGCCAAAAGGGACAAGACCCTAGCGGAGTAGAGAGTGTCAGACTAAAGCCAAGTGTATAATGTAGTGTGGTGGGCAGCACATGGACTGTGAAGCCAGACAGAGTCAAGTGTTCATCTTGGCTCTACCACTTCCTAACTGCCTGGTGCATGGTTCAGTCTCTTCATCTGTAAATAAGTGATGATAGGCTCTACCTCTAAGATCTTCTGAGCATGAGATCCTGTGTGTAAAGTGCCTCAAATACAGTGAGCATTTTAAAAAGTGACCTTTCTCTCCCCGCCTCCAAATTAGTGTGTTGAAGTCCTAACCCCTGGTACCCCAGAATGTGAGAGAATTTGGAACGAGGGTCTTTTTCTTTTCTTTTTTTAATTGAAATATGTGCTGTGCTGTGCTCAGTCACTAAGCATGTCCGACTCTTTGCAACCCCACGGACTGTGGCCCACCAGGCTCCTCTGTCCATTCTCCAGACAAGAATGCTGGAGTGAGTTGCCATTTCCTTCTCCAGCAGATCTTCCCAAGCCAAGGATCAAACCTACATCCGCTGCATTGGCAGGCAGATTCTTAACCATGAGCCACCAGGGAAGTCCAGTGTATAACATAATGATTCGCAGTCTCCAAAAGTTTTGCTCTATCTCTAGCACTGCGGAGCATAGGCTACACTCCCTGTGCGACACAATACACCCCTGCAGCTCATTTATACATAATCGTCTGTACCTCCTCACCCTCTGTGCCAATGTCATCCCTCCCCCTTCCCTCTCCCCACTAGCAGCTACCAGTTTGTGTTCTCTATCTGTGAGTCTGCATCTTTTTTATTATGTTCACTAGTTTGCTGCATCTTCTGTGTTCCACATATGAGTGATACCACACAGTATTTGTCTTTCTCTGACTTATTTCACTTATCCTAATGTATGGATGTGAGAGCTGGACTGTGAAGAAGGCTGAGCACCGAAGAATTTATGCTTTTGAACTGTGATGTTGGAGAAGACTCTTGAGAGTCCCTTGGACTGCAAGGAGATCCAACCAGTCCATTCTGAAGGAGATCAGTCCTGGGTGTTCATTGAAAGAAGGTCTGATGCTAAAGCTCAAACTCCAGTACTTTGGCCACCTCATGTGAAGAGTTGACTCATTGGAAAAGACTGATGCTGGGAGGGATTGGGGGCAGGAGGAGAAGGGGACAACAGAGGATGAAATGGCTGGATGGCATCACAGACTCGATAGACATGAGTCTGAGTGAACTCCAGGAGATGGTGATGAACAGGGAGGCCTGGCATGCTGCAATTCATAAGGTCACAAAGAGTTGGACACGACTGAGTGACTGAACTGAACTGAACTGAGCTGAATAGTGTTTAGTGAAAGGCCATCCATGTTACTGCCAATGGCAAAACTTCATTCTTTTTTATGGCTGAGTAGTATTCTACTGTGTGTCTGTGTGTATGTGTATACACACACAGGAGATAGGGTCTTTGAAATGGCAACCCACTCCAGTATTCTTGCCTGGAGAATCCCATGGATGGAAGAGCCTGGTGGGCTACAGTTAACGGGGTCGCAGAGAGTCGGACACGACTGAGTGACTTCACTCAAAGACTGGTTAAAATGAGGTCATTAAAGTGGGTCCTAATCCAGTATGACTGGTGAATTTAGAAGAAGAGATTAGGACTAAAAACCAAACAGTGGGAAAACTATGTGGAAATGCAGGAAGAAGATGGCCATCTAAGAATCAATCCTAGTGACACCACGATCTTGTGCTTCTAGCCTCCAGAACTCTGAAAAAAAAAATAAAATTCTGTTCTTCAAGCCACCCAGTCTGTGATATTTTGTTATGGTAGCCCTAGCCCTAGCAAATTAATATAAGTGCCACCCCCACCTCCAGCAGAGAGGCATATAGCAAAATATGGCTACTGTGTGGAACGAAATCTAACAATCAGAAGTAGCTGCAGCTGGTAGGTAGTATACTCGGGACACCTAAACTCATGCCAAACCGTCTGGTGTGTACCTTGTGAAGCAAAAACAAATACCATGACTGTGAAGGAAGTCAATAAAATCCTAGAAAGATGTAAATCTCTGATAAAACATAAACTTTATTATTATGAGTAAGAAAAAATAAAAATTTAATAATGGATGTGTTAAACCATTTATGCATAAAACCAGGCATTATTGGAATCATATGCTGAAGAGACTAAAAAGTACGGTCTGACCTTGAACGACGTGAGGGTTCAGTTCAGTTCAGTCGCTCAGTCGTGTCCGACTCTTTGCGACCCCATGAATTGCAGCACGCCAGGCCTCCCTGTCCATCACCAACTCCCAGAGTTCACTCAGACTCATGCCCATCGAGTCAGTGATGCTATCCAGCCATCTCATCCTCTGTTGTCCCCTTCTCCTCATGCCCCCAATCCCTCCCAGCATCAGAGTCATTTCCAATGAGTCAACTCTTCGCCTGAGATGGCCAAAGTACTGGAGTTTCAGCTTTAGCATTATTCCTTCCAAAGAAATCCCAGGGATGATCTCCTTCAGATACTAGACAGACCTTTGTTGACACAGTAATGTCTCTGCTTTTGAATATGCTGTCTAGGTTGGTCATAACTTTCCTTCCAAGGAGCAAGCGTCTTTAAATTTCACGGCACAGTCACCATCTGCAGTGATTTTGAAGCCCCCCAAAATAAAGTCTTTCACTGTTTCCATTGTTTCCCCATCTATTTACCATGAAGTGATGGGACCGGATGCCATGATCTTTGTTTTCTGAAGTTTTAAGCCAACTTTTTCCCTCTCCTCTTTCACTTTGATAGAAGCTCGTTAGTTCCTCTTCAGTTTCTGCCATAAGGGTGGTGTCATCTGCATAACTGAGGTTATTGATATTTCTCCTGGCAATCTGGATTCCAGCTAGTGCTTCATCCAGCCTGCCACTTTGCATAATGTACTTTGCATATAAGTTAAATAAGCACGGTGACAATATACAGCCTTGACATACTCCTTTCCCTATTTGGAACTAGTCTGTTGTTCCATATCTGGTTCCAAATGTTGCTTCTTGACCTGCATACAGGTTTCTCCGGAGGCAGGTAAGGTGGTCTGGTAGTCCCATCTCTTGAAGAATTTTCCACACTTTGTTGTGATCTACACAGTCAAAGGCTTTGGCATAGTCAATAAAGCAGAAGTAGATGTTTTTCTGGAACTCTCTTGCTTTTTCCATGATCCAACGAAGGTTGGCAATTTGATCTCTTGTTCCTCNTCCCATCTCTTTCAGAATTTTCCACAGTTTATTGTGATCCACACAGTCAAAGGCTTTGGCATAGTCAATAAAGCAGAAATAGATGTTTTTCTGGAACTCTCTTGCTTTTTCCATGATCCAGTGGATATTGGCAATTTGATTTCTGGTTCCTCTCCCTTTTCTAAAACTAGCTTGAACATCTGGAAGTTCACGGTTCATGCACTGTTGAAGCCTGGCTTGGAGAATTTTGAGCATTACTTTACTAGCATGTGAGATGAGTGCAATTGTGTGGTAGTTTGAGCATTCTTTGGCATTGCCTTTCTTTGGAATTGGAATGAAAACTGACCTTTTCCAGTCCTGTGGCCACTGCTGAGTTTTCCAAATTTGCTGGTGTATTGAGTGCAGCCCTTTCACAGCATCATCTTTCAGGATTTGAAACAGCTCAACTGGAATTCCATCACCTCCACTAGCTTTATTCATAGTGATGCTTTCTAAGGCCCACTTGACTTCACATTCCAGGATGTCTGGCTCTAGATGAGTGATCACACCATCGTGATTATCTTAGTCATGAAGATCTTTTTTGTACAGTTCTTCTGTGTATTCTTGCCACCTCTTCTTAATATCTTCTGCTTCTGTTAGGCCCATACCATTTCTGCCCTTTATCGAGCCCATCTTTGCATGAAATGTTCCCTTGGTATCTCTAGTTTTCTTGAAGAGATCTCTAGGCTTTCCCATTTTTGTTGTTTTCCTCTATTTCTTTGCATTGATCGTTGAAGAAGGCTGCGACCGGCGCACTGAGGGCGGGTGGCTGTGACCGGCACACTGAGCGCGGCTGAGAGGAGCTACCCCATGTCCGAGGTCAGGGGCAGAAGCTGGGAGGACCTCATGCCCAAAGGGCAGTGGCCAAGAGGAGCTACCCCATGTTTGAGGTCAGGGGCGATGGCCGGGAAGAGCTACCCCACATCCGAGGCCAGGGCCAGCAGCCGGTAGGAGCAACCCCACGTCTAAGGAGCAGTGGCTGCACGGGCACAGGAGGGCCTAGAGGAGCTATCCCATGTTGAAGGTCAGGAAGGGCGGTGGTGAGGAGATACCCTTCATTCAAGGTAAGGAGCAGCATCTGCGCTTTGCTGGAGCAGCCGTGAAGAGATACCCCACGCCCAAGGTAAGAGAAACCCAAGTAAGATGGTAGGTGTTGCAAGAGGGCATCAGAGGGCAGACACACTGAAACCATACTCACAGAAAACCAGTCAATCTAATCACACTAGGACCACAGCCTTGTCTAACTCAATGAAACTAAACCATGCCCGCGGGGCAACCCAAGATGGGAGGGTCATGGTGGAGAGATCTGACACAATGTGGTCCACTGGAGAAGGGAATGGCAAACCACTTCAGTATTCTTGCCTTGAGAACCCCATGAACAGTATGAAAAGGCAAAATGATAGGATACTGAAAGACGAACTCCCCGGGTTGATAGGTGCCCAATATGCTACTGGAGATCAGTGGAGAAATAACTCCAGAAAGAATGAAGGGATGGAGCCAAAGTAAAAACAATACCCTGTTGTGGATGTGACTGGTGATAGAAGCAAGGTCCGATGCTGTAAAGAGCACTATTGCATAGGAACCTGGAATGTCAGGTCCATGAATCAAGGCAAATTGGAAGTGCTCAAACAAGAGATGGCAAGGGTGAATGTCCACATTCCAGGAATCAGCGAACTAAAATGGACTGGAGTGGGTGAATTTAACTCAGATGACCATTATATCTACTACTGCAGGCAGGAATCCCTCAGAAGAAATGGAGTAGCCATCATGGTCAACAAAAGAGTCTGAAATGCAGTACTTGGATGCAATCTCAAAAACGACAGAATGATCTCTGTTTGTTTCCAAGGCAAATCATTCAATATCACTGTAATCCAAGTCTATGCCCCAACCAGTAATGCTGAAGAAGCTGAAGTTGAACGATTCTATGAAGACCTACAAGACCTTTTAGAACTAACACCCCCCAAAAAAGATGTCCTTTTCATTCTAGGGGACTGGAAGGAAGTGGAAAGTCAAGAAACACCTGGAGTAACAGGCAAATTTGGCCTTGGGATGCGGAATGAAGCAGGGCAAAGACTAATAGCATTTTGCCAAGAAAATGCACTGGTCATAGCAAACACCCTCTTCCAACAACACAAGAGAAGACTCTACACATGGACATCGCCAGATGGTCAACACCGAAATCAGATTAATTATATTCTTTGCAGCCAAAGATAGAGAAGCTCTATATAGTCAACAAAAACAAGACCAGGAGCTGACTGTGGCTCAGATCATGATCTCCTTATTACCAAATTCAGACTGAAATTGAAGAAAGTAGGGAAAACTGCTAGACTATTCAAGTATGACCTAAATCAAATCCCTTATGATTATACAGTGGAAGTGAGGAATAGATTTAAGGGCCTAGATCTGATAGATAGAGTGCCTGATGAGTGGAATGAGGTTCATGACATTGTACAGGAGACATGGATCAAGACCATCCCCATGGAAAAGACATACAAAAAAGCAAAATGGCTGTCTGGGGAGGCCTTACAAATAGCTGTGAAAAGAAGAGAGGCAAAAAACAGAGGAGAAAAGGAAAGATATAAGCATCTGAATGCAGAGTTCCAGTGAATAGCNTGACATTGTACAGGAGACAGGGATCAAGACCATCCCCATGGAAAAGAAATGCAAAAAAGCAAAATGGCTGTCTGGGGAGGCCTTACAAATAGCTGTGAAATGAAGAGAGGCAAAAAACAGAGGAGAAAAGGAAAGATATAAGCATCTGAATGCAGAGTTCCAGTGAATAGCAAGAAGAGATAAGAAAGCCTTCTTCAGTGATCAATGCAAAGAAATAGAGGAAAAGAACAGAATGGGAAAGACTAGAGATCTCTTCAAGAAAATTAGAGATACCAAGGGAACATTTCATGTGAGGGTTAAGGTCACCTATCTCCCTAACCCTGGGTGCAGTCAAAAATCATGTACTGCTATCTCTGTCTCAGAAACGAAGGAATTGACAAATGACTTGTCCAAGCGCGTGAAGCTGAAACAGTTTGGCTAGGATTCCAACCCTAGTTCTTTTGATTACACGTATTGTGATTTCTAGTAGAACACAACACAGCTTCCCCCCACACTCACTTAGTTAAAGATCTGCAAAATGAAAATACAAGCACTTTATTCATTGAAAAAAAAATCCACACATAAGGGGACTCAGGCAGCACAAGCCAGTGTTGCTGAAGGACCAACTGGTGTCACTGTTGCCATTATTGTAATGACGGCTAAAAACGATAATAGAAATCCTAATTACCTTAAAAATCCTAGTGTGTTGGTTTACTAAGGTGCTTCAATTTTAACCCCATGTGGACATGAGTAGTCATCTTTTCCTCTTGGTCTATCTAATTGAAAACTCTCATTAACCTTACTGCTTTCTGTAGGGAAGGCAGGTTAATAGGATGCACAGGAAAGGGCTTTCAAAATAAGAGCACACTTCGGTGTAGCTGTTGAAATGCTTTTAAATGCCTTTTCATTGTGCCAGAGGACTAGTAATGAGCTTTGGAGGGCTGGGCACTTTCTTGTTGATTTGACTGTGGATTTTTTTTTATAGAAACAGAAGCCCATTTTATTTTAATGACTGCAAAGTGAGGTTGGAGTATAAATTCACTGTAATGGGCATAATTGTCTCCTTACATGGCCTTTAACCTGAATTTAGAGACACTGAGATTAAACAGATATTTACATTTTGCCATCTTTACATCGGAAAAAGGAAGGAAAAGAGGAAGGAAGGGACAGAAAGGGAAGGAAAGAAGAGAGGGAGGGAGGAAGAAAGCTTCATAGATACATGTGTGTGTGTGTATGTTGCTAGGTCGTGTCTAACTCTTTGTGACTCTGTGGACTGTACCTGCCAGGCTCCTCTGTCCATGGAATTTCCCAGGCAAGAATACTGGAGTGGGTTCCCATTTCCTTCTCCAGGTGACCTTCCCAATTCAGGGATTGAACCCTGGGTCTCCTGCATTACAGGCAGATTCTTTACTGTCTGAGCCACCAGAGTTCCCCAAACCCACCTGTTCTTCCTTTCTCTCCTTCCAAGAGATAGCCATGGTTCTAAAATTGGTGTCTTTCCCCATTTTTCATTTTACATTTGTAGTGTATATACACTTAGGCAAACAATATATAGTGTTATTTTACTGTTTTACAATTTTATATAAATGAACATATGTATTCATTTTGACCAACTATATTTTGGTATAATTTATGTACAAAGTAAAACCAATCCATATTCGGTGTAAATTCTGTTGCGTTTTGATAAATGTATGCAGTTGTGTGACCACCACAGCAGCCTTGATGTAGAGACCCCCTTGCAATTCCTGTACAGTCACTTCTCCCACTTGTCCCCTGACCCTTGCTATCACTGATATGCTTCCTATGACTGTGGTTTTGCCTCTTGAGTTTTAAAATTTAAAGTATTTTATCTCTGTAGTATTATACAGTATATATGCTTTGTTTCTGGTTTCTTTCACCTAGAGTAATACTTATGATATTTACCCATCTGTGTTTATCAAGTCCATTTCTTTTTATTTCTTTCTATTGCTCCTTCACAATTTATTCATTTGTTTACTTGTTGATAGGCATCTGGGTCCTGTCCAGTTATGGGCCATTACAAGTAAAGCTGCTGTGCATGCTCTGTACGTGTCTTTCTATGGGCTTGGGCTTTCGTTTCTCTTGGGTGGATATCTAGAGCTGGAATGGCAGGATGGTAGAGTAGGTTTATGTTTTTAAGAAGCTGACAGTCTTCTGGTGATGTTGCATTTTACACTCCCACATGCAGTGTATGATAATTCTAACTGTACCTCCTCTTTGACACTTGGTATGATCAGTCTTTTAAATCTGAGCCATTTTAATAGGTGTATAGTGATATCTCATTGTGGTTTTGATTTGAATTTCCTTAATGACTAACGAGGAGAGCAATTTTTCATGTGCTTATTGGCCATCTGTATATCTTATTTAGTAAAATATCTGTTCAAATCTTTTGCCCATTTTCTTTTGGGCTTTATGTCTTATCATTGTATTGTGTGAGTTCTTTACACATTATGAATACAAATTGTTGATTTGAAAATAATTTTTGCCAGGCTGTGGCTTGTCTTTTAACTTGCTTAAGTATCTTTTCAAGACAGAGTTTTTAACTCTTATGAAATCCAATTTATCTGTTTTTTTATTGTTGATTTTGGTATCCAATTAAGAAAACATTTCCCAAACCAAGGTTACTGTGATTTTCTCCTGTTGTCTTCTAAGAGCTTTATAGTTGTAGCTCTTTCTTTTAGATCTATAATCATTTTGAATTAATTTTTGTAGAAGATTTGAGGTGAGTAACAAGGGTAATTTTTTTGGCATATGGACAACCAGTTGTTACAGCATGATTTGTTAAAAAGATTATCCTCCCCACCCCTGCATCAAATTGGTATCAACCTTTGCCAAAAACCAAATCAGTTGACTGGGTGGGGAGTCAACATTTTCAGAATGCAGAAGTGGGAAGTGGGGTTGTCCTTTTCCTCTGCATAGCAGTCACTTTACTGGAGAAAACTATATTTAAAAACAATCATTCAAGGTTTCTGGGAATTGTCCTAAGGGTATGCTGCAAACGGAAGAATCGCTCTTTCAAGAAATTCTACTGAATCTTGATAAGAGTCTGTAGCATCTGAGCCATGACCTGATCCTCCCCCTGCCATACCCCTTCCCCTCCCCCATAAGCTGCATCTTATGGGAACTCTGCTCTGGGTCCTCTACTGCAGGCAGCTGAGGCAGAGAAGCGCACAGGGATCCACTCTCCCTCCTGTGTCCCAGGGCTACAGCTTCATCCTGGGAGGGGCAGGCTGCTGGCCTTTCTTATCTCCCCCCAGCCTTCTGCTACAGAAGCACAGTTTCTATCATTTCTTTTCCAGAGGGCTGAGTGGAGAAAGGGCACGGCAACCCACTCCAGTATTCTTGCCCAGAGAATCCCGTAGACTGAGGCTCCCTTCCTAGACTCTACTCATAGGGTGGAAACATGTATTTCAGGACCAGCAGTCTGAGAAGCCTGGAGCCCCCTTCACCTCCTTTCCTCTCCAGCTCACTCATCAGTTAGAGATTCCACAAGGAAGAAGCCAGCCAAAAAGGCCAGAGGTTACCACTTACCCTTTCCAGCATCCATTAGTAGGGCAAGGGTGTCACTCCAGGATAAGGAGGCCATTAACTGCACCCCAGCTTCTATGCAGTGGTACAGAGCTTCTGCCCAAGGGGAGAGGCAGGTTACCAAGTGGGATTTCTTCCAAGAATATTAAATTGATCTAATATATGAAAATCAAATATAATATATTGTAATCCTACATTAAAAGGCAAAAACTTCAATAGGCACAGAAATATGGGTATTTTTCAAATGGCCAATAAGCAAATAAAAAAATGCTCAATGCCATTAGGAAATGCAAATCAAAACCATAATTAGATGTCACTTTGCACCTGGTAGGATGGCCATAATTAGAAAATATACATTCAGATATGTTGGTGAAGGTGTGGAGAAATTGGGGCCCTCAGTCATTGTGAGTGTAAAATTGTGCAGCAAACTTTGGAAAATACTTGGAACTTCCTCAGAAACTTTAGCATAGAGTTAGCATACAATGTATCAATTCCATTTTCTTAACCATTTCTTTTTTTTAAATTTTCTTTTTAATTTATTTTTTAATTGAAGGATAATTGCTTTACAGAATTTTGCTGTTTTCTGTCAAACATCAACATGAATCAGCCATAGGTATACATATGTCCCCTCCCTCTTGAACCTCCTTCCCATTTTCTTCCCCATCCCACCTCTCTAGGTCAATAGTTCAGTTCAGTTCAGTCACTCAGTTGTGTCCGACTCTTTGGGACCCCATGGACTGCAGAATGCTAGGCTTCCCTGTCCATCACCAACTCCCAGAGCTTACTCAAACTCATGTCCATCGAGTCAGTGATGCCATCCAACCATCTCATCCTGTCTTCCCCTTTTCTTCCCACCTTCAATCTTTCCCAGCATCAGGGTCTTTTCAAATGAGTCACTTCTTCGCATCAGGTGGCCAAAGTATTGAGGTTTCAGCTTCAGCATCAGTCCTTCCAATGAATATTCAGGACTGATCTCCTTTAGGATGGACTGGTTGGATCTCCTTGCAATCCAAGGGACTCTCAAGAGTCTTCTCCAACACCACAGTTCAAAAGCATCAATTCTTCAGTGCTCAGCTTTCTTTATGGTCCAACTCTCACATCCATACATGATTGCTCAAAAAACCTTAGCCTTGACTAGACGGACCTTTGTTGGCAAAGTAATGTCTCTGCTTTTTAATATGCTGTCTAGGTTGGTCATAGCTTTTCTTACAAAGAGCAAGTGTTTTTTTAATTTCATGGCTGCAGTCACCATCGGCAGTGATTTCGGAGCCCCCAAAAATAAAGCCTCTCGCTAGGTTGATAAAGAGCCCCTGTTTGAGTTCCCTGAGTCATACAACAAATTCCCATTGGCTATCTATTTTACATATGGTAATGTAAGTTTCCATGTTACTCTCTCCGTACATCTCACCCTCTCCTCCTGCTCTCTCCATGTCCATAAGTCTGTTTCTCTTCTCTATGTCTGTTTCTCCATTGCTGCCCTGCAAATAAATTCATTGGTACCATCTTTCTACATTCCATATATATGCATTAGTATATGATATTTATCTTTCTCTTTCTGATATTTCACTCTGTATAATAGGCTCTAGGTTCATCCACTTCATTAGAACTTACTCAAATGCGTTTCTTTTTGTGGCTGAGTAATATTCCCTTGTATATATGTACCACAGCTTCTTTATCCATTCATCTGTCAATGGACATCTAGGTTGTTTCCATGTTCTAGCTATTGTAAATAGTGCTACAATGAACACTGGATATTCATATATCTTTTTCAATTTTGCTTTCCTCAGGGTATATACCTAGAAATGAGATTTCTGGATCATATGGTGGTTTTATTCCTAGTTTTTTAAGGACTCGCCATACCATCTTCCATAGTGGCTGTATCAATTTACATTCCCACCAACAGTGCAAGAGGGTTCCCATTTATTCATACCCTCTCCAGCATTTATTGTTTGCAGGCTTTTTGATAACGGCCATTCTGACCGGTGTGAGGTGATATCTCATTCTTAACCATTTCTTAATACCACACTTATGATGTACAGTCACTCATTGTGTCTGAATTTTTGTGGCCCCGTGGACTGTAGCCCTCCAGGTTCCTCTGTCTATGAAATTTTCCAGGCAAGAATACTGGAGTGGGTTGTCATCTCCAACTCCAGGGGATCTTCCTGACCCAGGGATTGAACCTGGTCTCCTGTATCTCCTGAAGTGGCAGAGGGATTCTTTATCACAAGGCACCTGGGAAGCTCTATCAATTCCATTCCTAGGTATAAATCTGGAGAAGGCAATGGCACCCCACTCCAGTACTCTTGCTGGAAAATCCCAAGGGCAGAGGAGCCTGGTAGGCTGCAGTCCATGGGGTCGCTAAGAGGTAGACACGACTGAGCGACTTCACTTTCACTTTTCACTTTCATGCATTGGAGAAGGAAATGGCAACCCACTCCAGTGTTCTTGCCTGGAGAATCCCACGAACAGAGGAGCCTGGTAGGAGGCCGTCTATGGCATCACACAGAGTCGGACATGACTGAAGCGACTTAGCAGCAGCAGGTATAAATCAACTTGAAAATAAAACCTATGTTTACAGAAAAATTTGCTGCTGCTGCTAAGTCGCTTCAGTCATGTCCAACTCTGTGCGACCCCACAGACGGCAGCCCACTAGGCTCCTCTGTCCACAGGATTCTCTAGGCAAGAATACTGGAGTGGGTTGCCATTTCCTTCTCCAAAATTTGTATGAGAAGATTCATAATATTATGAGTAATAGCTAAAAGGTGCAAATAACCCAAATGTCCATCAACTGATGAATGAATAAAGAAAATGTGGCATGGAAAATTTTTTAGTAAGAGCGAATAAAGTACTGATCCCTGCTACAACATGAATGAACTTTGAAAACATTCCTGGGAAGCCCTTGAAAACATTATGCAAATTCAAAGAAGTCAGACACAAATGACCACATAGTGTTTGATTCTACTTATATGAAATGTCAAGAGCAATCAAATCTTTAGAGACAAAAGTAATTTATTAGTTGCCAGGGGCGAAGGGAATAGAGGAAATGGGAATGACTGCTAATGTATATAAGTTTCTTTTAGGGGTAAAAAAAAAATTGTTCTAAACGTAGAATTGTAACTTCTAGGTGGTACAGTGGTAAAGAATCTGCCTGCCAATGCATGAAACACAAGAGACACAGGTTTGATCCCTGGATTGGGAAGACCCCCTGGAGAAGCAAATGACAGCCTACTCCAGTATATTTGCCTGGAAAATTCCATGGACAGAGTAGCCTGAGGGCTAATTCCATGGAGTCACAAAGAGTTGGACGTGACTGACTAACTGAGTGCACACACACACACACACACACACACACACAGAATCACTGAACAATTACTCTATGAATGTATTAAAATCTAGTCAGCCGTTATGAAATTTCTGTTTTATTCCACTGATATGATTGATCTCTATGTCTATATTTATAGCAATACCACACCGTATTAATTACTAATTCTTACAAAGATTTAGATCAGTCAGTGTCAACAGTCCATTTTCATTCTCCTTTTGCAGAAAAAGTATGGCTATTCTAGATCCTGTGTCTTTCCATGCACATTTTAGGATTAGCTTACTAAAATCTCAAAAGTTTGCTGCAATTTTGATTAAGACGCATTGAAACAATGGATCAATATATGGAGAACTGACATCTTAACAGTATTAAGTCTTCCAGTGTGCATGCGCATGACATATCTCCCCAGATTTTTGTCTTCATTTATTTTTCTCAGTGATGTTTTTCCATGTACAACTATTGCACATCTTTTGTCAGATGTATCCCTAAATGTTTTATAAATGATATTTTAAAAATTTTTATTTCTAGTTATTCATTGCTACTATATGGATATATGATTGGTTTTTGTATGGTGTACTTGTTTCCTGCAAACTTGTTAATCTCATAAGTTCTAGTAGGTTTTTGTAGCTTTTATAGGATTTTCTACATAAGTGACTGTATCTGTGGATAAGGACAGCTGATTTCTTTTTCTAGTCTGAGTGCCTTTCTTTTTCTTACGTTATTGCACTATATAGGACCAATGATACAGTGTTTTCCAGAAACAGCACAGACATCTTCACCTTGCTCCTGATCTTAAGGGTGAAGCTATTTAGTCTTTCACCACCACTAACTCTGAGGGGTTTTTTTGCAGATGCTCTTTATCAGGGTGAGGAAATTCCCTTTTATTCCTAGTTTTTCCGAGAGTTTGTATCATGAATAGATGTTGAACACTCTTAAGTGAACTTTGTGCATCTAATGAGATGATCATATAATTTTTACTTTTTAGTATGTAATATGTGAAAAAGTTGGCTTAAAGCTCAACATTCAGAAAACTAAGATCATGGCACCTGGTCCCATCACTTCGTGGGAAATAGATGGGGAAACAGTGGAAACAGTGTCAGTCTTTATATTTTTGGGCTCCAAAATCACTGCAGATGGTGACTGCAGCCATGAAATTAAAAGACGCTTACCCCTTGGAAGAAAAGTTATGACCAATCTAGACAGCATATTCAAAAGCAGAGATGTTACTTTGCCAACAAAGATCCATCTAGTCAAGACTATGGTTTTTCCAGTGGTCATGTATGCATGTGAGAGTTGGACTGTGAAGAAAGCTGAGTGCCAAAGAACTGAGGTTTTTGAACTGTGGTGTTGGAGAATACTCTTGAGAGTCCCATGGACTGCAAGGAGATCCAACCAGTCCATCCTAAAGGAGATCAGTCCTGGGTGTTCATTGGAAGGACTGATGCTGAAGCTGAAACTCTAAAACTTTGGCCACCTCATGCAAAGAGTTGACTCACTGGAAAAGACCCTGATGCTGGGAAGGATTGGGGGCAGGAGGAGAAGGGGACGACAGAGGATGAGATGGCTGGATGGCATCACTGACTCGATGGACATGAGTCTGAGTGAACTCTGGGAGTTGGTGATGGATAGGGTGGCCTGGCGACCTGCGATTCATGGGGTCGCAAAGAGTCAGACGCAACTGAGTGACTGAACTGACTGACTGACTGATGGTGAATAACATTGATTGACTTTAAAGTATTAAAAACTGACCTTGCATTCCTGAGAAAACATCACTTGATCATGACACATTTCAGTTTGGCTTAGAGTTGGTCATGATTATTTTTAGCATTTTGAGCATAAAATAATTTTTTAAAGTCAAAATATTCTTGACTTTAAAACTTTTAAAGTCAGATATTCTTGTTATGCCTCACAGTAAGAACATCACCTTGAGCACTGAGTTGTCGTAAAAAGCCCACTGTGTTAATTCATGATTTTTATTTTTTAACAGAATTTGCTCTAGCAGGTGCTTTTCTTTTAGTAGATCTGTTCATCAAGGTCAGTCAATGTGATCTATAGTTGCTGTACTGGCCACCTTGTAAATGGCATGCTTTGTGGTTATTTGTTCCAGGCTGATTAAAAATGTGGATTCACCGGGTGGAGCATTCAAGGAGAGACCCAAGGAGGGGAAAAAATCTACTGACAAATAGTGAGAAGCATGGGTAGAGTATACTTTATGATTTTATCTTTAATTCTGCCATTTTCAAAGTTTATTGTCTGTCCTTATTAGATGTGTTCAGAGAAAGTGGGGTTCCAAAGATAAAATAGATACAGTGTCTATTCTAAGCATTTTGCAATTTAGCAGAGAGGGTCTGTTCTTTTGGGTGGGCCCTCAGCTGTTGGGCTGTTCTTTCCTCCATCTTTTGGCTTTGACTATGGATGTGATACCCAGTGCTTCAATAGCCATGTTGTGATAATGAAACAGCAGTCATGAGGACAAGGAGCTAACATACTCAGAATGGGAATGGAAAAGAGTCTGGTTCCCTAATGACAGTACTGGATTACTGTACCAACATCAAGACCTCTGTCCTCTTAAGTAAACAACAAATTTCATCACGGTTAAGGACAGATCTTCAGTTACTTACAGCTGAAAGTGTTCCTTATTTTTACAAATGAAACACCAGGGGACAAGAAGTTTAGTATAAAATTTTACGTTAGGTTTAACTTTTTCCAATGGTAACCTGCAAAATTTTAGAACATTCCTGCCCAACTCAATTGGCACCACTTTTGCTAAAGAATGTTTCTTTCTCATTTGGGCACATTATTTCCATAAAGCTACTGAGCCTGGTGCTTTCCCTGTGATGAGTAAATTAGACACTTCAGTAAGGGTAAAACAAATCTAGGCAGAAAGCAAGGTTGGAGACTTTTCCTTCTGCCACGAGGTAGGTAGATGTATTTTCAGCACTATCCTTAGAATTAATTAATTAAAAGAATATGCTAAATGTTCCCAAGGCTTGTTCTGAAATGACTCCTTCAATTAGAGGTTCTTTACTTTTGGCTTCTTTAAATCTTTTTTCCTGCACTTAAATCAAGGAGATTTTACCTTTTTATGGACCTTTGGGTTATTCTGCTTCTATAACTGCCACTTGAAGGGCAGAAGGGAGACAGATCAAGGTTTAAAATTTTCATTTCTCTTCCTCTTTTTAGTTTTCAAATTAATGAGCAGTATACAAATATGTGGGCTTCCCAGATGGCTCAGTGGTAAGCAGTCTGCCTGCAATGCAGGAGATGCAGGTTTTATCCCTGGGTCGGAAGATCCTCTTGAGCAGGAAATGGTTCAGTTCAGTCGCTCAGTCGTGTCCGACGCTTTGCGACCCCATGAATTGCAGCACGCCAGGCCCCCCTATCCATCACCAACTCCCGGAGTTCACTCAAACTCACGTCCATCAAGTCAGTGATGCCATCTGGCCATCTCATCCTCTGTTGTCCCCTTCTCCTCCTACCCCCAATCCCTCCCAGCATCAGGGTCTTTTCCAAAGAGTCAACTCTTCCCATGAGGTGGCCAAAGTACTGGAGTTTCAGCTTTAGCATCATTCCATCCAAAGAAATCCCAGGGCTGATCTCCTTTAGAATGGACTGGTTAGATCTCCTTGCAGTCCAAGGGACTCTCAAGAGTCTTCAACACCACAGTTCAAAAGCATCAATTCTTTGGTGCTCAGTTTTCTTCACAGCCTAACTGTCACATCCATACATGACCACTGGAAAAACCATAGCCTTGACTAGATGGACCTTTGTTGGCAAAGTAATGTCTCTGCTTTTGATTATGCTATCTAGGTTGGTCATAACTTTCCTTCCAGGGAGTAAGCGTCTTTT
>SJYT01013649.1:480024-493095 GCA_006410635.1 Cephalophus harveyi | reverse complement strand
GTACTCCTTTTCCTATTTGGAAGCAGTCTGTTGTTCCATGTCCAGTTCTAACTGTTGCTTCCTGACCTGCATATAGGTTTCTCAAGAGGCAGGAAACGGTAACCCACTCCAATATTTTTGCCTGGAAAATCCCTGGACAGAAGAGCCTGGTGGGCTACGGTCCATGGGATTGCAAGAGTCAGACACGACTTAGAGACTAAACAACAACAATAAGAAATACAAACATGTGGGTGGGAAAGTGGGCCCAGTGACCAGTATTTTGGTCACCTGATGGAAAAAACTGACTTATTGGAAAAGTCCCTGATGCTGGGAAAGATTGAGGGCAGAAGGAGAAGAGGGCATCAGAGGATGAGATGGCTGGGTGGAATCACCGATGCAGTGGACATGAACTTGGGCAAACTTTGGGAGGTGGTGAGGGACAGGGAGGCCTGGTGTGCTGCAGTTCATGGGATTGCAAAGAGTCGGACACTCTTGTGCGACTGAACAACGACAAAGGGGGCCCAGGTTAGTGTCTTCCTTCACTGTGCAGTACCTCCTGCTCACCCATGCCGTCCAGCAAGCTGAGACCTGCACAATTTTATTTTCCATTAATGATTCAGTTTGGCCCATGTGAACTTCACCTCCTATCCACGTCTATATTGGCTTCTGCCTGGCAAGGCTTTGCAGTTTCTTCATGACTGGAGACCATAAAGTGGGCACTATGAATAAAATATCTGTAGGAAAATGAAGTAATGAGCCTGCTAATATGCTTAATGGCCTTAATAGCTTTGAAAATGAATATGCTTAATGCTCGTTTCATTCATAGCTGCCCTTGGCATTGTGGATGGCAAGACCATACATTATGCTGAGACAAAATGGCTCAAGTGTCACTGCAAGTGAAAAGAAGAATGAAAGAGAAATATTATAGCAGCGTTATAAAATTTCAACTCAAATCTATCTTCATTGGAAAGAATTACATTATATGAGGCAGTCAACCACTACCTTTCAATCCTGGAAAGGCTGTGCTGAGTGAGCCTGTGAGCAAGACCAATAATATGGGAGGAAGAGACGCTTCTGAGAAATGTTGTTGTTGTTTAGTTGCTAAGTCATGTCTGACTCTTTTGCAACCCCATGGACTGTAGCTCGCCAGGATCTCTGTCTGTGGGACTTTCCCGGCAAGATACTGGAGTGGGCTGCCATTTCCTTCTCCAGGGAGTCTTTGAGAAATAGGAGATTTTTAATTGGGGAGCTCACCCTTTCCTTTCTTGATTATAGGATTTTCTTCTCGTAGGATGGGCTGTGTTCCACATCTTCCCAGACCTTCCCTTCTTGGTTCTGTGTCACATACCTCAGGGCACTATTTGTCAGAAGGAGTTGGATGAATGAATTCAGATCATTACCTCATATAGCCCTCCAGGAGAAGGTATCTCGTATGAGATTCTCTGCAGAAAGGCCTTAAGGATTATGGACAGTTAGGACACTTGGCATTCCCCCAGACCATGTAGGCAAGCTTTTGCCAACTCCATAGGGGCATAGGGATGGCCCTGGGGAGATGCTTAGCAATAATGTTCTAAACTCGAAAGATAAAATTCATCACATCTCTGGGATTTTGAAATTGGTCTTCCAGATGGTCCAGTGGTAAAGAATCCCCTGCCAAGCAGGAGATATGGGTTCAATCCCTGGGTTGGGAAGATCCCCTGGAGAAGTAAATGTCTATGCGCTTCAGTATTCTTGCCTGGAGAACTCCATGGACAGAGAGTCTGGAGCTACAGTCCATGGGTTTGCCAAGAGTCAGACATGACTGAATATGCACGCATGCACTGGGCACCCTTTTGTGCATTCTGCTCCCTCAGCTCTCAGAGAATTCTGGAGAAGGATAATGTTGACATCTTTCTCAGGGATGCAAACAGTGCTAGACTTCTAGACATGATAGAGGCTAATGAAGAGAAACAAGAAACCCTCAGAAGATGAAACCACCATGTCAAAGAGACATTTGCACGTCCATGTCAGTGCAGCATTGTGCACAATAGTTAAGACATAGAAATAACGTGTGTCCATCAGTGCACAGATAGAAAGAGAGAATGCCACACATACACACACACTGGAATATTGTAAAAAAAGAAAGAAATTCTGCCATTTGCAACAACATAGATGGATTTTGAGGGCATTATGCTAAGAGATAATTCAGAGAAAGACAAATATGGCATGTTCTTACTTATGTGTGGAACCTAAAAAGTTAAACTCTTAGAAACAGAGTAGAATGGTGGTTGCCAGGGGATGGAGGATGGGGAAGCTAGGGAGATGATGGTCAAAGGGTACAAACTCCTGGCTATAAGGTGAGTAAGTTCTGGGAATCTAATCTATACCGTGGTAACTATAATAAACAATACTGTGTTATTCTTGAAGGTTGTTTAGAGAGTAGGTCTTGAGTGTTATCATCACACGCAAAAAAATGATAATTATATGAGATATAGAGATGTTAACTAACCTTATTGTGGTAGTCACTTTGCAAAATATGCATGTATAAATTAGCACCTCATACACCTTCAGTTCAGGTCAGTTCAGTCGCTCAGTCGTATCCGACTCTTTGCTACCCCATGAGTCCCAGAACGCCAGGCCTCCCTGTCCATCACCAACTCCCAGAGTTCACTCAGACTCACATCCATCGAGTCGGTGATGCCATCCAGCCATCTCATCCTCTGTTGTCCCCTTCTCCTCCTGCCCCCAATCCCTCCCAGCATCAGAGACTTTTCCAATGAGCCAACTCTTCGCATGACGTGGCCAAAGTACTGGAGTTTCAACTTTAGCATCATTCCTTCCAAAGATATCTCAGGGCTGATCTCCTTCAGAATGGACTGGTTGGATCTCCTTGCAGTCCAAAGGACTCTCAAGAGTCTTCTCCAACACCACAGTTCAAAAGCATCAATTCTTTGGAGCTCAGCCTTCTTCACAGTCCAACTCTCACATCCATACATGACCACATGAAAACCATAGCCTTGACTAGATGGACCTTTGTTGGCAAAGTAATGTCTCTGCTTTTGAATATGCTATCTAGGTTGGTCATAACTTTTCTTCCAAGGGGTAAGCGTCTTTTAATTTCATGGCTGCAATCACCATCTGCAGTGATTTTGGAGCACCAAAAATGAAGTCTGACACTGTTTCCACTGTTTCTCCATCTATTTCCCATGGGGTGATGGGACCAGATGCCATGATCTTCATTTTCTGAATGTTGAGCTTTAAGCCAACTTTTTCACTCTCCTCTTTCACTTTCATCAAGAGGCTTTTCAGTTCCTCTTCACTTTCTGCCATAAGGGTGGTGTCATCTGCATATCTGAGGCGATTGATATTTCTCCTGGCAATCTTGATTCCAGCTTGTGCTTCTTCCAGTCCAGCGTTTCTCATGATGTACTCTGCATAGAAGTTAAATAAACAGGGTGACAATATACAGCCTTGACATACTCCTTTTCCTGTTTGGAACCAGTCTGTTGTTCCATGCACCTTAAAGGTGGGGATTCCTTGGTAGCTCAGCTGGTAAAAAGTCCACCTGCAATGCAGGAAATCCCAGTTCGATTCCTGAGTCAGGAATACCCCCCAGAGAAGGGTAGGCTGCCCACTCCAGGAGTCATGGGCTTCCCTGGTGACTCAGTCAGTAAAGAATCCACCTGCAATGTGGGAGACCTAGCTTTGATCCCTGGGTTGGGAAGATCCTTTGGAGGAGGGCGTGGCAACCCACTTCAGTATTCCTGCCTGGAGAATCCCATGGATAGAGGAGCCTGGTGGGCTACAGTCCATGGGGTCACAAAGAATTGGACACAACTGAGCGACAAAGCACAGCACACTTTACGCTTACATGTGATTTATGGCACTACTGTCTCAGTGAAGCTGGAAAAATGTTTGATTTGCTCTAATATGGTAGGAAGGATTATCTAAAGGTGAATAATTTTCAAATAATATTGGATAGTTCTTTTCTAGTCTGATAAAATTAAACTATAATTATCAATCTGAAAAATCTTCAGAGTTACAGAAACACACTGTGAACATGAAGAAACTTTTTAGTTACTGAGAACAGGTATCAGTGTAGAGACACTGCCAGAGGCTGGATCTAGAGATAATCAGGGCTGGCCAAGCGCTAGCATCCAACATGGCTGCTGCGCTGCTCCTGACCCAGATCTGCAGGGCTCCTGTCTCTTTTGGTAAGATTGCTGAATGACTTTTCCCATCAACTCAAACATGAGGGGGTAATGATTCCTGGAAAGGAGAACTTTAAAAATTTATCTTTTTAGAATAAATACTAGCAATGTAACTCTTGGGATGTGTAAGAAGTTTGGGTTTCAGTCAAGGGATGTATATGATAAAGTCATGATGGTTCATTTCTCTAAGTTTTCTTCAGAGTTTTAATTTGGCCAAAGCATCTTTGACTGCACTAAGCATTTGTGTTCACTTGCAGCTGCTTACCCCCAGGTCTTAAGAAAACCATTCTTATTGGTTAGTTTTTGAGGACCCCTATGACTGAAGCGACTTGGCAGCAGCAGCAGCAGCAGCAGCAGGACTTTACTTGGGCTTCCCTGGTGGCTCAGATGTTGAAGAATCTGCCTGCAATGCAAGAGACCCGGGTTAGATCCCTGTGTTGGGAAGATCCCCTGGAGAAGGAAATGGTTACCTACTCCAGTATTCTTGCCTGGAGAATTCCAAGGACAGAGGAGCCTGGTGGGCTGCAGTCCATGGGATGGCAAAGAGTTGGATACGACTGAGCAACTAACACTTTCACTTTGGGGACTTTGTTTGTATGTGTGTTCAGTGTCTCAGTCATGTCCAACTCTTTGTGACCCCACGGGCTTAGCCTGCCAGGCTTCTCTGTCCATGGGATTTCCCAGGCAAGAATACTGAAATGAGTTGCCATTTCCTGCTCCAGGGGATCTTCCTGACCCAGGGATTGAACCCATGTCTCCTGTATTGCAGGCAGATTCTTCACCACTGAACCACCAGGGAAGCCCAGGACTTTATTTGGAACTTTACTTGGTGACAGGCAATTCAAATATCATATATTAATGCATATATGTGAAGTCTTAAAAAAGAGAACAGACTAACCTGTTTGCAGGGCAGGAATAGAGATGCAGACGTAGAGAATGGACATGCAAACCCAGAGCAGGAAGGGGACAGTGGGATGAACTGGGAGAGTAATATTGACACGTAGGCACTTCATAGTGGGCAGCTGCTGTATAGCACAGGGCGCTCAGCTCGCTGCTCTGTGGTGACTTAGAAGGGTGTGACGAGGTCAGTGTTGGAGGGAGGTCTGAGAAAGAGAGGATATATGTATACATATAGATGAGTCACTTTGTTATACAGTAGAAAGTAACACAGCATTGTAAAGCAGTTATACTCCAATTAAAAAAAAAAGAAATTTTAAAAATTAAGGAATGAAGATGAGAAAGTGTGTCTTCTTAATTTGAAGAGAGTCCAGTTACCAAAGCTCCTTAAAGCTCAGAGATATTTCATTTATTGCCCCACCCCACCTAAATAATTGATTTCACAACTGATACTTGATTTCATCATATTTGAGTTTTTCCCTTGGAATGAGTTTATAAAATGAACTTTCCCAGATGAGGATAAAATTTTATTTCTTGATTTTATTTTCTAAATGGCTGATTGATGTTCTTTATTCATCACTCAATTTTGAGAACACATTTAAAGGGGTGAGATAAATATAAATTAAAATGCCAGTATTATTCTTTTTTTTTACCATCAACTACTAAGAGAAATTTCATTTTTTTATATGTTGGAAAAAGTCATCTTCAAACTATAATTCAGTAATGCTTTTTTTTTCTCTTGAAATAAAAGAGCAGCTGAAACTTGGCTTTAATATTCTCTATTTTCTGACACCTATAGTTACTAATCCAGATGTTTGGAGTTGCATTTGCATAGGTCAAAATTTTGGAGAGGGTTTTTTTTCATGACCAAAAATATGTATTTAATGAAAGGCAGCTAAGCCATGTTAAGAACAGCGATTCTTTCTTTAGGTATCAGATACAAGTATAGTGTTTTAAAATGCCATAATTAAGCATAGGAAGTTAAAGTGGAAAGATGAATACTAGGTTTCTTTTATAATATTTTAAAAATATGTGGAAGCACTATGTGCCCAGTATTTTAGTGTGTTATCATACTTAGCTCTCTCAATTGCCATATGAAATAGGCAGTATGAATTCGTTCTTACAGATAAGAAAAGCAAGGCTCAGAGAGTTTGAGGAACCTTCTAAAAGTCACAGAGTCAGGAACGGTAGGGCTGGGACCCCAAATTAAGCTCATTATCTTCCTGCTACACTATATTCCCATCCTTTGAAACAGCCACAGAAAAATCAGCCAAGTCAACTACCTCTTTGTCATGAATATGATATTTAATAGAAGGCAGAAAAATATTGGTAGTGTCTACCCAGAAGAAAATCTGCTTTGCCTGATCAGTTCTTCATCTTTAAACTTCTATGTTCTCTCCTTCTACCTGCCCATCACCACATAAGGCACGTGACTATGGGCTCATGCCGCTGCTGGAAGGCAGTGACCTCAATTTAAGAAATTAACCCCCAATATTAACAATGATTGATTTGTTTGGACTAGAAAAAATTTATTCCTTTTTCTACATTTCTATATTTTACAATAAAACTAACACTTTAAAAATAAGATTTAAAAATGCATATTTCTATTTTTTTTTTATTAAAAATATGTCTTGAACAGGGAAAAACAGAGGATTAGATAATTTATTGAATTTGGGTGGAAAGTTCAATGGTTATAAAAACCCAACTTGTAAACCTACCAAAATGTCAGAAATAATTTAGCTGTTATCACTTACTTGATTTAATTTCCCTCACGGTCTTTGGATGTACTTCCATGTGTCTTATGGGGACATGTGACAATGCTCGGCCATCATTCTCTGGGTTTCAAGGGGTCTTCTTGCTTAATCTTGTTGGCTTTAATCTTCTTGCCCTGCCCAGCCCTTCATCTGCCTCCAAGGTTTTCCCAGGACAGTGGTGGATTCACTTTGCATTTTCCTCTTTCCAGTATTAGATCAGATTATGCTCTGATGCTCCAGAGCATACTCTTTCTTTAAACACACTCACATTTTTTTCTCTTGTTACAAAAGTAATGTTTTAGAAACCTTTGGGAAAAAATAGGTGAACTAAACAATGAAAAAAAAAAAAAGCCACATATAATTTAATTACCCAGAGATGCTTTTGTGTATTTCCTTCCATTCCTTTGTCTATTCATGTGTGTGTAAAATCCCAATTTAAAATAGACTGATTCAATCTTGATGTAAAATGAAAATAAGATTTTGTTTTATTATGCCATGATTGCTTTAAAGACACCTCTCTATAGCTTTTGCCAGCTCTCCAATAGTTTATATAAAATACCCAAAACCAAGTTTGCCTCTTAGCTTTAATTATCTGTCTAGCAGGAAGGCACTTTTCTCCCCTTGAACTCACTTGCATGTATAAAATAAGAGCCTCCTCCTTCTCCACTGATATGTCCACCATCTCCAAGATGAACTGAACAGGAAGCTTCAGAATTCTTTCCACCTGTTCACCAGCCCCCCACTCCTCACCCCCCCCAACCCCCCGCCTGTCTCTTATACACATCTAGATGTGTATAAGAGACAGGTGTTATTCTTGAAGGTTGTTTAGAGAGTAGGTCTTGAGTGTTATCATCACACGCAAAAAAATGATAATTATATGAGATATAGAGATGTTAACTAACCTTATTGTGGTAGTCACTTTGCAAAATATGCATGTATAAATTAGCACCTCATACACCTTCAGTTTCTCTCTCCTCCCCATTTCATCTTCCCTCGTGGTGAGCACAACAGGAAGGGCACCTCCTGTCTGAGGTTCTCCCGCTGCACTGCCTGCTGGCTGCCAGGGCAAGTTCACCCTTTTGGCTCTGCTGCACCGTGGGTCCTCTCAACTATTGCCTGTGTGTGTATCAAATTGGTTAGAACCCAGAAGGAAGAAGGAGCACGATCAGTCAGCACCCCAGTCCCAATAATGGTCTCTGTAGAATACACTCTATAGTTTACAATGTGTAAAGTATATGTGTAAGTATGTGTTATTTCTCAGAATTTGAACTGTAAGTAGATGTTTGTCAGTTGCAGACAGACATTTTGATTTCCTTTAGGGCTCCATAATTACACTTCCTAGAATAGCTCAGAAAACAATTTTGCAATTATGTCAAAGCTAACCTATAACTTAAGTATAAAATTAAGCAAAATATAAGTTGAGTAAAGTGCCATTCACATATACTCTGAAACTACCAACCCACGTTCACTTAGTTGAGAACCACAGAGCAAATTTAATACACTTATAGTTGAGTCAAATTTAATACACTTATAATTGAGTTGTTCTTTTAGCTTAGGGGCTGGCTAAGGTACCTTTCAGAGAAGGCAGTGGCAACCCACTTCAGTACTCTTGCCTGGAGAATCCTATGGATGGAGGAGCCTGGTAGGCTGCAGTCCATGGGGTCGCTGATAGTCGGACACGACTGAGCGACTTCACTTTCACTTTTCACTTTCATACATTGGAGAAGGAAATGGCAACCCACTCCAGTGTTCTTGCTTGGAGAATCCCAGGGATGGGGGAGCCTGGTGGGCTGCTGTCTGTGGGGTCCCACAGAGTGGGACATGACTGAAGCTACTTAGCAGCAGCAGCATGAGAAAGGTACTTTTATTCCATCCCTTCCTCACATCTCAGGGTCTCTGAACACCATGAGGTACTTCCTGTGCGAAACTGACCAGAAGCACATCATTGCATTTTGTGATGGTAATTTTATGTGTCAGCTTGACTGGATCGTGGCATGTGCAGATATATGGCTAAACATTATTTTTGGGTATGACTGTGTGTCACCAGATGAAATTGGCATTTATATCAATGGACTTAGTAAGGCATTTGCCTTCCCCAGTGTGGGTGGGTATCACCCAATCCATGAGGGCCTGAGTAGAACAAAGAGGTGGAGGAAGGAGGAATTTGGCCCTTCCTGCCTGGCTGACAGAGCTGTGGCTGAACTGCAAAAGATTCAGACAGGAAAGAGGGATAAGAAGAGAAAGCGGAAATACTCAGAATTAAAGAAACAAAATAAGGATACCAGGCTTCTCCTATGACCCAAGCGTCAGTGTGTACAGATGGGAGATGCTCTGAAAGCTGACCAAATATGATTCTAAGCACATGTGAAACTCATGTGGGGAATCTCCAAGTAAAGCTTTGCGTAGCTGGGGACCCACATTAGCAGGTAGACATTTGTTCTGTAAAACAAAATTATACCAGAAACTGTGCAACCTGAAAACAGGAACATAAGTCCTAGTAGAAAAAGTAGAGATGAGAGAGATATGGGGCTGTCTCTTATACACATCTAACTATAATTCAGTAATGCTTTTTTTTTCTCTTGAAATAAAAGAGCAGCTGAAACTTGGCTTTAATATTCTCTATTTTCTGACACCTATAGTTACTAATCCAGATGTTTGGAGTTGCATTTGCATAGGTCAAAATTTTGGAGAGGGTTTTTTTTCATGACCAAAAATATGTATTTAATGAAAGGCAGCTAAGCCATGTTAAGAACAGCGATTCTTTTCACATTTTATTGCAGAGCCTGGCAGGATATTTGCCTATTCATTTAGTTAAGAGTGTTGTGTTCAACTATGATTTTCTAGGTTGGGCAGAGGTAAGGTAGGACATTGATATTCATTGCTGCACGGGATCTTCTGAAATAGTGGGAATTAATTTGGGTTCATCCCTTCTGAAGAGATCCTATTTTCCTAGAAGATCCCTCAACTCATCCCAGGGGTGCATCTTAGATAAGACTGGGGTGTCTGTGCTTGGAATAGACTAAGAATGACAGCTACAGCGTTAAAAGGAATTGTTTGGTCTTATTTTTTCTGCCAGAAATAAAGTGACATATAAAAACTCCAGTTACCCTTAGCACTAGTTGCATTAATCTTCAGCATTACTCAGTTGTGTATAAATAAATCACATTACTTTTACAGAAAGTGATTTAAAGCCCTTAACTATCATTATGATACGTGCATGTTCAGTCATGTCTGACTCTTTGTGACCCCATGGACTATAGCCTGCCAGACTCCTCTGTCCATGGAATTTTCCAGGCAAGAACAACTGGAGTGAATTGCCATTTCCTTCTCTAGGGGATCTTCCTGGCCCAGAAATCAAATCTGCGTCTTCTGCATTGGCAGGTGAATTTCTTACCAGCTGAGCCACTGGGAACAGATTTGGTCACATTTACCTATGATTCTTGCTATAGTGAAGACTCCTTCGCGTGCTGAGTTACTTCAGTGGTGTCCGACTCTTTCCGACCCCATGGACTGTAGCCCACCAGACTCCTCTGTCCATGGGATTCTCCAGGCAAGAATACTGGAGTGAGTTGCCATTTTCTTCTCCAGGGGATCTTGCCCACTCAGAGATCGAACCTGCATCTTTTAACTTCTCCTGCATTAGCAGGCAGGTTCTTTACCACTAGCACCACCTGGGAAGCCCATTGTGAAGACCCCTCCTGTAGCACTTGCATTAGAGGGAATCTGGAGATCTTTTGATTAAAAAGGATAAATTCATTGTCTTAAAAATGAATAATGTATTCTATAACTAGCATATACTATGACAAATACATTTTCTTAATTTTTTTCTGAAATTTTACTTAGAGATCAAGGGTGCAGAATTTAACTTCATGCTATCAGCCTAATGTTTTTATCTTGGGGTTACTTAGAGTAAATGTTTTTCCTTCTTAATTATTAGAGAAAGCTAGATCCCAGGTGGATATTGTAGAATCCGATTGTTGAAGGCTAGTCAAAATGCTGAAGATAATTTCTCATTTTCATTTTTTTTTAAACTCCCTCTTCCTCCCATATCCTCCTTTTTCCCTTTCAACTTTGGTTCTTATTCTCTTTTCTTTACTTCTTTTCCCATTTTTCCACCTTATTTTTGGCTGATCTAAGTAAGCCAGTTTAAAATGTAGTGAAATCACAAACTTTAAAAAAGTTCTGACCAAACTTTCAGGAAAGCCGTTTCATAATACTGTCAAAAACTTCATGAAAACTTAGTTTTTGAACGGAAATTTCAGTTCTGCCTCTAGAGATTTACCTTAAGGAAATAATCAGAAATGATAAAAATAATAGTATTCATTCATTCATTCATTTACTCTTTACAACAGCCTATGATATTTCATCTCTATTTTGCACAGGAGGAAACTGAAGAACAGAGAGATTGTGGTTGCCAGGATCTAGGGGATTGGGGGAAATAGGGAGATGTTGAGGAAAGGGTGCAAACTCCCAGGTGCAAGATGAATACGTTTTGAGGATCTCATGTACAGCATGGTGACTAGACTAAAAATGCTTTATTATATACTTGAAAGTTGCTAAGAGAATAGATCTTAAATGTTCTCTATACACACACACGGTAATTATATGAGGCATTAAATGACCATCTGTGGTAATCACTTTGCAATGCATATCTGTATCAAATCATCACAGTGTACCCCTTAAACTTTCTTACAATGTTATATATCGATTATTGTTGTTTAGTCACTAAGGCATGTCTAACTCTTGCGACCGCATGGATTGTAGCCTACTAGGCCCCTCTATCCATGGGATTTCCCAGACAAGAATACTGGAGTGGGTTACCATTTCCTTCTCCAGGATATGTCAATTATACCTCAGTAAGGCTGGGAGATTTTTTTTTTAAGTTGAAAAGGCCCATCAAGAGCCTACCCACATGGTTGAAAATGGATTTACGTCGTCATGAAATTTCAAAACACTGAGGACAAAGAGAGGATCTTAAAGTTTCCAGATGGATACAGATATAAATCACCTGAAATCAGAAAGACTTTGTAATCTTTAAAATAGCAACACTGGAAACTAGAAAATAGTGGATTAATGCCTTCAAAATTCTGGAAAAAAATAAAAAGAGATAAGTTCAGAACTAGACCTCTGCACTCAGTTGTTATTAGCTGAATTGGGCCCCCTCAATTCCAATATGACTTGTCTTTGTAAGACTTTCCTTTATAAGACTTGTCTTTATAAGAACAGGAGCTTAGGAAACAGACGCTCAGAGATGGAAAACAGTGTGAAGATGGAGAGAGAAGATGGCTATCTGCAGCCAAGAAGAGAGGTCTTAAAGGAAACCAACCCACCTGAAACCTTGATCTAGGACTTCCAGCCTCACCGTGAGAAATTTCTGTTGTTTAAGAAACGGAAGTGGGGCACAGCGAAGTCTAGTAACTTGTCCAAGATCACACAATTGGTGAAAGGCAGATCTCAGACTCAGACAGTGGCTCTAGCATCCACTCACTTAACCTCTGCACTCAGTGTGTCGACAGATATAAACAATGAGTCCTTCCGAAATGAACTCCCAAAGATGTTACCAAACCACATGTCAAAGAGAGCAGTTGACCTCCAACAATCCTTTGCAATTTCACATTTATATATTTTAAATTATGTATAACTATTATGTATACTAATTATTATATATAACTAATTATATATAACTATGTATTTTAACTATTTCTTTCAGTGTTCTTAAAATTTATAAAGCTGCGAGAGCCGGGCCGGCGCACTACGCGCGGCCGGGAGGAGCTGCCCCACGTCCGAGGTCGGGGACAGCAGCCTAGAGTGCCAGGCTGCGACGGCGCAGGAACGGCCGAGAGGAGCTACCCTTATTGAGGTCAGTGGCGGCCCGGGAGGAGACACCCGGCGTCTGAGGTCAGGGCGGCAGCTGGGTGGAGCCACCCCGCATCCGAGGCCAGTGGCGGCCGGGGGGAGACACCCCGCGTCCGAGGTCAGGGCGGCGGCCGGGAGGAGCTGCCCCACTTCCGAGGCCAGTGGCGGCCGGGGGGGAACACCCCGCATCCGAGGTCAGGGGAAGTTGGGAGAAGCCACCTCGAGCTAGAGGCCAGGGGCGGTGACCCCGGGGAGCCACCACAAGCCCGAGGCCAGGGGTGGCAGCTGGGAGGGGCCACCTCGAGCCCGGAGCCAAGGGCGGTGACCCTGAGCCTGAGCCCGAGGCCAGAGGCGGCAGCTGGGAGGAGCCACCCACGCCCGAGGCCAGGGCCGGC